>CM042016.1:105498542-106098542 GCA_023525715.1 Cichorium intybus | reverse complement strand
TCTTGGCAATTAGACAAGGGAAAGGAAAGAAGAGAAAGGGTCCTCCCAAGCAGAATTGGAAGGACAAGTCTCAAGTCGGGTCATCCAGTAATGGCCATAGACGCAGGCCACATGCTATTCCTCATGTCCCGAACCCCAAAGATGCCGACTACTTTTATTGCAAAGAAAAGGGCCATTGGAAAAGAAGCTGCCCCAGATACTTGCAAGACATCAAAGATGGCAAAGTGAAGCCATCGTCAGCAGGTATATACACTATCTCTAAAAACTCAACATCTTCTAGTTCTTGGGTCCTTGACACAGGATGTGGTTTTCACATTTGTTCTGATTTGCAGAGACTAAAGGAAAGTAGGGAGGTGGAGCACGGGAGAATAAACCTGTCATGGGCAACAGGCGATCGTCACCTGTAACCAAGATCGGAGTTTATAGCTTAGTCCTTAGTAGTGATGTTAGTTTAGAATTATTAAATTGTTGCTATTCGCCAGATATGGCAAGAAACATTATTTCATTTCATGCATTATTCAAACAAGGTTTTCAGTATTCTTTTAATAATTTGAATGGTTCAATTTCTGTTTATAAGAATGGTGTCTTTATTTTTAAAGATTTACCTTGTGATGGTGTGTATGAAACAGTGACTTGTGTAGACAATTTAGGTAATAGTGTGTTACAAATTGATTCTTCTAATGGTGTAGAAAAGGCATGCTTGTGGCACTGTCGTCTTGGGCACATCAACAAGAAAAGCATCGCCCAACTCCAAAAGGATGGAGTTTTGGAATCATTCGATCTCAAGTCGGATGATGTATGCGAATCTTGTCTGTTGGGCAAGATGACAAAGTCACCTTTCACAAGGTCTTGTGAAAGAGGTGAAGGTATGTTGGATATCATACACACAGATGTGTGTGGACCCTTCAGATCAACCACAAGGGATGCCACTCGGTTCTACGTGACTTTTACTGATGATTATAGTAGATATGGATATATCTACTTGATCAAGCATAAGCGAGAAACCTTTGAAAAGTTCAAAGAGTTTAAGAATGAAGTTGAGAATCAATTGGGCAGGAAGATAAAGATGCTTAGATCCGATAGAGGCGGTGAGTATCTTAGTATCGAGTTCCTTGACTATCTTAAGGAATGTAGAATAGTTTCACAGTTGACACCTCCTAGAACACCACAGTTGAACGGTGTTGCTGAGAGGCGTAACTGAACCTTGTTGGACATGGTTCGTTCCATGATGAGTCGAGATTCTTCCCATCCACTTCTGGGGGTATGCCTTAGAGACTGTCGCCCACATCCTCAATCTTGTCCCTACTAGAAAGGTTGCCAAAACACCTCACGAGATGTGGGCAAGGAAAGTTCCCTCATTAGCACATATCAAAGTCTGGGGTTGTAAAGCTTTCGTAAGATGAGAGACACACGACAAACTCGCAGAAAGAAGTGAGAGGTGTATATTCATTGGATACCCGAAACAGTATTTTGGATACTTGTTCTACAGACCAAGCGAGGATGTGGTCTTTGTAGCTAGACGAGGAGTCTTTCGAGAGAGAGAGAGAGAGAGAGAGCTCATATTCAATAAGGACAGTGGGAGTACCATTGACCTTGAAGAAATTCAGGAATCATCTGATAATGCAACCTTAGGAGAAACTAGCACCCAACAAGAGGAAGAAGTTCATGTTGGTCCGACAGACATTTCATTACCTCTTAGACGCTCCAGTAGAGTTAGCATCCCACCCGAGTTTTATGGTTTCCATATAACTATGGATGGTGACACATTTGTTAGTGATATGACACTCGTAAATTTGGATGAGCCAACTAGCTACAAGGAAGTAGTGGCGGGCCCTGAGTCTACTAAATGGAAAGAGGCAATGGACAGCGAGATCAAGTCCATGTATGACAACCAAGTTTGGAATTTGGTTGATAATGTACCAGCTCGAAAAACAGTTGGGTGCAAATGGATCTTCAAGATAAAGACCGACATAGATGGAAAGGTACACACCTTTAAGGCTCGACTGGTTGCGAAGGGCTTTACTCAAACCCCGGGGGTTGACTATGACGAGACCTTCTCACCAGTGGCCAAGATTAAGTCCATTAGGATAATGCTAGCCATAGCTACATTTCATGACTATGAAATTTGGCAGATGGGCGTCAAAACTGCTTTCCTTGACGGGAAGTTGGCTGAGGATGTTTACATGAATCAGCCATAGGGTTTTGTAGACACAAATCATCCTAATAAGGTGTGTAAGCTTGAGAAATCAATCTACGGATTGAAACAAGCTCCTCGCAGCTGGAATCTCTGCTTCCATGAGAAAGTCAATGAGTTTGGTTTCTCTAGGAGCGAAAATGAGTCCTGCGTGTATGTCAAGGCTAGTGGGAGTACAGTCACTTTTCTGGTGTTGTATGTCGATGACATACTGCTCATGGGAAACGATTTCCAACCTTGCAAGATGTTAAGTCTTGGCTTGGGAAGTGTTTTGCAATGAAAGACATATGAGAAGCTGCCTATATTCTCGAGATAAGAATATTGAGAGATAGGAAGAAGAGACTAATAGGACTTAGTCAAAGTACATACTTGGATAAGGTACTAAAAAGGTTTAGTATGAAAAATTCCAACAAGGGAGAGCTGCCTATCAAGAGCAATGCAAAGTTCAGTAAGACTCAAAGCCCGAGTACAGATGAGGAGATAGCTGACATGAGTCGGGTACCTTATGTTTCGGCGGTAGGTTCGATCATGTACGCTATGACATATACTCGCCCTGACATGTCCTTTGCTTTGAGCGTTGTCAGTCGTTATCAGGGAAACCCTGGTAGAGCTCATTTGATAGCTGTTAAGAACATTCTCAAGTATCTGCGGAGGATGAAGAACATGGTTCTAGTCCTTGGTGGCAGTGATACATTGAGAGTTAGCGGGTACACAGACGCCACCTTCCAAACAGATAGAGACAACGGTTGGTCTCAGTCGGGCCAGGTATTTCTTTTAAATGGTGGAGCGGTTACTTGGAAGAGTTCCAAGCAAGAGACGGTGGCTGATTCTACTTGCGAATCAAAGTACATAGCAGCAAGTGAAGCATCAAAGGAAGCGGCTTGGCTGAAGAACTTCATCGTTGACCTTGGAGTAATCCCGACAATTCAGGAGCCCATGGAACTTTTCTGCGATAACGAAGGAGCGGTTGCTTTGACAAAGGAACTGAAAGATCATGGAAAGTCCAGACATATTGACAGAAAGTACCACTATATCAAGCATAGGGTAGAAGAAGGTCGCCTCCTTCTGAAGAGGGTATCATCTGAAGATAATCCTGCAGATCCCTTGACAAAGGCTCTGAGTAGGATTAAGCACAATCAGCATGCTAGGAGTATTGGATTGCGAGATGATATTAGTTTTTGTAATTAGATAGTTTTCTGAAACTTGTAACAATGTAAATGTAATTGACTTTGGTGATTTAATAATAGATAATTATTGATGAGTATTGTTTACTGGTATTGTCAATTGTTTATCATTGTGTTTCATTTTGCATGTTTTACTTCCTGAATAATATGATTATTCAAATGTCCACAGTTGCTCATACTTTAGGAAGTAAGTATGAATCAACACTGTCATGAATTGGTTGTAAACTGTCTAAGGAGTTAGACATAGCAACGACATTGCTGCAACATTCATGAGTACTTAGAAAATAAAGATTTGAGTATTGGATAAACCCACGCTCAAAGAATTGCTTCATGTATTATATCACGAGCAATTTTGAGACGATAACATCTTATGATCTTGAAGTAGAGACATATGACTTATAATTTGCAAGGAAATTGTTCATTGATAATACGAAAACGCATCGGTAACTCGATGTTATAAAACATGTTGTTGTGAGCAATTTGACTGGTAAAAGATATGAGCATATGAGTAAAAGGTTATTCGTTCATTGAACCTAATGGGAAATAGATATTTGTAGGCCTCTCGATGATTTTGAAGTTGACTGAAAGTGTTGGCCAACCAGGACTAAAATTGATGTGTTCAATTAAAGTCTTAATGTCATATGCAAATCAGAAATCGAGGAACAGAGTATCAGACTGAGATTGATCTTAATCCATGTCTCATCTCCAGAAATATCTTGTTGGACGGAGGATCATATGATCACTTATCTATGGACAGAACTGACTAGGTCAGAGTTCAGCAGTAGTTTTTTTGGAAGCTACAATTTGCTGGTTAATTAGAAGGTAAATTGACAATTATAGTCATATACTTATCCAAGTAGGAGACTGTTGAATTAGGTGTCTAAGCCATGACTAATAATTTGTCCTTTATCTAATTAATAGAAGCAAAGTCCATTTGGGTTGCCCTCATAGCTAGAGGTTTGGAAGAAATACCAGGAGAGAGAAAGATTGATTTATTGTATGATTAATAAATCAATAGAAATAAAATAAATAGTTTATTAATATATTATGTTGATAATATATTAATTATAAATTCTATTAATTAATTAGAAATTAATCTGGAATTAATTTGGTGATTAATTGAATTAATTAAAGGTGCTGGGGCTGATTTGTAATTATTCAATAGTTGAGTAGTGACAGTTTTAGCAGCTGGTGGTTGGCGAAATTAAGGAATGAATTATCCTTAATTTCGAAAATAATAAATAGATAAATAAGATTTTGATTCAAATGATAAAAGGTTTATCTTGATTTGAATTTAAAAGGTTTATCTGTAACCAGTTGGAGCCTATAAATAGGGACCCCTGGCCTCATAAGTCTGCGCCACTTTCTCCTCCTCTACTCTCTGGATTTCGAACTCCCTAGCTCTGGGTGTGACTTCATTTGGTGCAAGACAATTGTGTTGCTTAGCTTGCAAGAAACAATTAAAGGTTAGTTTTTCGTTTATTATTCTTTTAGTATTTTTCGATTGGCCTTACGATTTATATTACATGTTCAAATAGTGAAAACATAGATCCAAATTAGGTTGCATGTGAACTTAGGGTTTGAGTTTATTGATTTGCACAAAACCTATCAGTATCTTCTGATCCGGACGAGGTGTGACCTTCCTCGGTTCTGCTGATATAATACCCTTCCTTTCTAACCATTCTGCTGATCCTATTGGAGAAGCATTATTGCGTTGATGCGAATGAAATTGGGTTGAAAAGCTTTCAATTTTGGGCAAAAAGGGGTCCAATGTTATGTGGATTTAATTGGATGTGGCGGATGGTTAGGGTCCGAATGAAATAATGGAGATGGGCTAGGATTCGATGAAATATGGGTTGTAATCGGATTTGGTTTGTGCTAGGGCAGAATATGGTCACGCCTACTTGTTTTTAGTTTGACAATTAAGTCAAATAAGCACCTGCACATCATCATCTTGTACATTACGCCGGTCGTTTCAAATTCACCCACGATCGTCTTCTTCCCTTGATATCAAATCACCGGCCATCTCAACCAACCATCAACAAGGTTCAACCAGTCCAACACCATCCGAAGGATTTCAAAGCTGCGGCATCGTCTTCAACATTCCAATCAGGGTTCCAAATGATTTATCACAGAAGGGTTCCGCAGATTTCAAATCCTTCGGAGTCATCTTCTCCATTGACTTTTACCTTCCGTAGGATTCATATTCTTCGTAGCATAAGTAACACCAACCGATGGATTTCAACCCTTCGTAGTTTTCTTCTTCATTCCAAGGTTTTCTTTATACTTTCAGACATTCCCTTCGTAGTCATCTTCACAATGCGATGGAAAAATATCCTTCGTAGTTATGTTCTCCGAACGGACCCCTAAATTAGCAAAACCATCACCCATCGAAGGTAACCTGCACATAGCCTTCTTTGTTCATTGTCACTGGATTGGAAAACATTTGTTCCCTTCGCATCGTCATTGACTTTATCTCCATTCGTATCACATCTGATTTCACTCTTTATCCTATCGACATCTTTCTTTTATGATCAGACACAAAGACCTTTCAACCTCTTCGTTTCAACCATCCGAAGAAATTTTAATTTCTTTCGATTAACAATCACCAAAGGACGACGTTAGTAGTTCTAGGTGAAGACGGTAATCAACGTCAATAGTTCCGGTGAAGTCTCGATTACCCTGAGTCGTAATGTTTGTGATATTTTTCTCGATAATCACCAAAATGTAATTCTTGATTTTTCTTGGAACACGTATCATTTTGAATAATTTTCATTATCAGCACATCCGTATATAGATACATACTCGTGTGCAATCAGTTTGATATATTGTGTTGTACTTATTCAATTTGACATACAAAATAGGGTGAATTACCAAAAATCGATGTCACATTTGCTGAAAGTCCAACTTGAGACTCAAACATACATTACCCAGATCCAATGTCCATTTTCAATTTTCTTTTAACTTGTCGTACGAAGAGAGAGAAATGAGATGATGAAAAGCTGTGATAGAGATAGCTTGGCACATGTACCGGTGAGAGGAAGAAAGTACGGTGGAGTCTTTTCTCCTTTCCTATGCATGCATGGATAGTATAAAGGTGTTCATAGCTTTTCTTGTTGCAGTCAATATGTCCTTTACTTGTTAATAGCAATAGCACGTAAAAGAGAGAGAGAGAGCCAGCTCACATTGCTTTTTGTTTAAATGTGTCGAGAGATATAACATGTCAACATTTGTTACTTTTTCTTTGTATTTGAATTGAGGGTAAATGAACTCTTTTCTTGGAAACCTTCGGATATAACTTTTATGCAGCAGAACCCCCTTTTTCAAGAACATCTAATCTCTTAAACCTTTAGGAACCCAAATCATTTTCAAATCAGTTGAACCAAATTTCTCATCAACGCCATTCATGAAAAATCAAGAAAGACTATAAGATTTTCGTGATATTTTAGTGGGTACTAAAAAATCTTCATATCTTTCATTATACCAACCCGAATTCAACAAATAATTTCTTCTTTGAACACAAATTTCTGAAAACTTTCTTTTAATCACAACACACTTTTCAAGCTTTTTCACTTTTGATTTTGAAATAAGAACACCATGAGAATCTTTCTCTTTGGGACTCCACATCATTTTCGTTTTTGGCGTTTTCTTCTTTTTAAACTTATGAACACAAGATCTAAAACAAGAACTTTGTTCATCTTTGTGGATCTTATCAAAAACCTTCGGATTATAAATCCTTCGGATCTGATAATTTCGATTTTCAACTAAAGTGGGTTTTCTATAAGGTTTCATACCTTCAAACATGTCATTTGAAACCAAAGAACTAACAGATTCAGATTTCGTTCTCTTTGAATATTTTGCAACAAATAACACTTTCACCAAACATTTTTCTTTCAAATCCAACTCCCCCTTAACCTTTGCATCTTTCTTTTCAGGTTGAGGAACAAGTGTAGATCCGAAGTGTTCATCAAAATTTCCAGAAACATGAAGATAAAGAACATCATCTTCAAAGTCTTGAGGAACAAAAAGGCCATTTGCATCTTCAACAAGAGAAACATACTTTTCTACTGATTTTCGATTTTCTAACTCATGTTTACTGTCGATTTCTCTTAAAACCTTTAACATTCCTGAGAAAAAATGTTTGTGTAAATCATGTTTCAAGTGATGAAAAACAAGTCTTCCATATGAATCTTTCTCTCCATCATAAATAAGAGTTTCATTTGTAATTTTCTGATTTCTTAACACAAGACCCAAAAATTATTCAAATTTTACTTTGTATTTGAGATTATCAACACAAACAGTCCATAACTTCGAATTTGTGGCTTCCATTTTTTTTCTAAACATCAAACAATAACCAGATCTGGAATAAAACTAGAGAGAAAGTGGATCTGAAGTGGGTTTTTAGAGAGAGAAAGTGGATCTGGAACGTTTTCTAATGAGAGAAACAGATCTGAACGAATTTTCACTGAAAAAAAACAAGATCTGAACCAATATTGATGAACATAAACTGATCAAAGATGAATAACTGAGCAAAATTTTGATTCCATATCAGAAAAACTCATAAAAACTGAAGATCCAGATCTGAAATTTGAATTCTGATTGATAATGTGGTGGGTTGTCAAATCAGGAACTGATCCTTGAAATATTCTGTTTAATATTCAAGGTTAGGCTCTAATACCAATTGTTGAGTGATGATTTGACAATAATGCGGAATAAGAACGACACCCATCAGGATCCAACGAGTCGAATGATTGTATTGATCAATGGTTTTACAATATGATGGATTTTACAATGTAATTGTTTCTCTCTCTATGATATGACCTCACTCCCTCTAAAATCATTAGCTATTAAATAATGAATAAAACTCTATTTATAGTCTAATAGCTAATAAGCCCAATAAACAAGCCCATAAACATAAGCGGGTCTTCCTAATGCCATAAGTCATAAACATGTAGAACTTTGCACCCAACAGACACATGCTATTGTCTTCAACTACTGATCTTCTTGTTAGTCATACCGAAGTAAATGACTTCCTTTACCAAGGTCTGAGGATCCGTCCGAAGTACAAACTTCAACAGCACTGACTTTGACTTTGCCTCTATTTCTAGTTGTTTCGGTCAGCTGATCCTCTTCGGTTTCTGGATTTACTTTGTTTCTGATTAGGCTGCATACTTTGCTCAATATCCACTTTTTTCACAGTTACAAAAAATGGAAAAAAGTGGTGGATACGCGGATTGGTTCAACACACAAGTATCTTCGAGTTGCATCTCTAACAGGCTTTCAAGATTCATTGCATCCGATCTTTGGTTTTTTACACCTTTATTTATTCTTAGCATCTATTTGTTTCGTCTCTTTACCATCTCTTTACCCAAACTACCTTTATCTATCTCAGTTGAAACGGTCTTCTCCGCATCTCCTAAATCGAAGCTTGCCTTCTCTTTTGCTAGATTCTTTGGTAGTACTCTACAAATCCACTGATTTCATGTATTTGTATGTTTTTTAGTTTATATTTCAATTTTAATTCATGGACAGAGGATATTGAAACGAATTTTACGTGATTAGGAAAGAACTCTGATGCATAATGAAAACATGCATGTTTGATAAAGCCGTGGTGATCCCTAACCAAGTTGTGGTGCAAGTACATGGTTATGCTATGTTTGCGGGTCCTCAAATCAAGCCGCTTGGTGGTAACATCATTTGTCATGCTTCTACAACCAGGTATGTTTAAAAATTTCTCTGCCATTTATGCTTAAGAAGTTTTTCATGGGAAAATGGCCAGAAATATAAGAAGTTTCTCATGGAAAAATGGCCTGAAATTTGAGTGTTGAAGTAGGTATAACTTTATTAAATTTAATTGAGATGACGAAATAATTTACATATGCCATTTGCATCTGATAAACCCAACTGTCAAATAGTATCCTTCAACATTTCAACCATCGGCTAAATGCAAAGTATATCAATGTACTTTTTTATATGTTTGTTTATTATAGCCTACTTTAGTTTTACGCAATAAGGTGTATATAGAGCGTTTTTAGTTGGTGATAATAACTTAGTTTTTTTTATTCTAATAAAGATCAAGAAATTCATCCATTTAATTATTGTCCGTTTTTGGTTTTAGATGATGCACAAAAGGTTGTGGAGACACTACTCTTCAACTAATGCATTGGAAATCGGTTGGTCTCATCGTCGGTGCATTTTTGGCACAAATTGGTTATTATAGAATGTAAACTCTTCAAATGGTTTGTCAAAGGGGGTGAGTGACTTTGGGCCTACAATAATTACAACTTCTTTCAATTGCTCATTTGTAGGATTCTATTTTTCTAAGTATTAAACATGATGTAATATTAAAACTAAAGGTTTTTTAAATTTTCATAATTTTAGCAATGGTTTTTGTAGTTCAATGAAAAAAATTCAAAGCAATTTGAAAGTACCTTGCAGTTTGTTGCTCTTCAACCAATTATTTAGGTGTCCAAAGAATCAACAGTTTGCGAAGATTGCCCTTACGCTGAGTGTCTATAACATGGCCAATAGGATTCTAAGAAAACTCGCTGCACTTAAGGTTTAACCATTCATTTATATCAATCAAATTTTAGTTGAAAAGTATCTTAAAATCATGCATTTAAAATCCCAGCTTTTCTTAATAATTAATTGATTATTATCATGTTACTATTGTCTCATTAATTTCCTTTTCCTTTGAATCAGACTGAAGATGACCACACGAAAAGAAGAAGACATATGCTATTTTCTGAGTCCAAATCACAAGATGGAAGTGATCAAACATGTTGCCATATAGTGTATACAGCTAGGATTAACGTGAAACATATACCGATATTTTTTGTCTATTATGGTTTTAGTTTTCTATTTACACCATGAATATATCATCTTTGGTTCACCTATTTAAACAAACAAGAATTGAACTCATTTATGTAATCAAAACATAGCCTTATTGTAAATTACTTTTTGCCTATTGTACGTACAAAAAATTTCTCAGCATCACGCGAGAAATACATCCCTAGTTGCTAAACAAAACTTTTTATTATTTTTTTAATTTTTCTTAAAAGCTAAAATTTAAATTTATGAAAAGCTATTAAAAATTGAACGTCGAACACGTCCTTAATCTAACAACCTTTATCCTCCATCGTGTTATCCGCCATCTCCAAAGTATTTAGATTTAGGTATGCCGAACCTTAAAGACTAAACAATTACCTATATATGTCTACAACTTCCAACTTCACACATCCTCTTGTCACTATAATTTCCTTTCTAATACAAAATTATGCTAACTGGACAAAAATTCTTTTTATCTATTTTCCATAAAAAAAAACAATATCTTGAATAAACTGTTTATATAATTTAATATAAACAAATTCTTCTTATAGTTAATAAAAAAAGTTTAGTTTTTTTTGGAAACGGCAACTAATATTAAACCACCCCAGTAGCAAGAAACTAGCAGGGAGAACACAAAACAAAAACAGTACAGCAAAGAACAAAACAAAATCAAACAATAACAAGATTACATATATAGTTTAAGATGGCGAGAAAGGTGATGCACACCAATCCGCCCAGTCGCAAATCGAATCTTTCCCCCTGCATTTGATCCACAAAAACACTGTGGATTTTATGAAATTGACACCAGTTACTGGATCATCGAACTGAGAGCTAAATGTGCGATTATTCCGGAACTTCCACAAACTCCAAAGCAACCCGTAGCATATTGAGATGAATCGTTTCTTCCTTTGTACGTTTTGGCTCCAGTTAACTGCGAATTCGATTAGATCATTAACCGTGTGAAAGGTTTGATGTTTTATTTTACACCACCTGAATATTCTTTCACGCACGAAGCTCGCGAAGGGACATGTCACCAGTATATGGTTCGAGCACTCCACCCCGTTTATGCACACACCACACCGTATCGAATCGATTTCTATACCCCTCGTTCTTAAAGCCAACAAAGATGGAATCTTGTTTTGAACCGCGCGCCATATAAAACAGTTCACTTTGATCGGCACCTCGTTGCACCACGCAATGGACGGTAGTGATAAACGATTTTCTGATTTTTGGTCAATAAGTCTCCTTAAAACGCGTACCGAGTATTTACCATTCGGATCGATGCTGCATCGCCATCTATCAGATTCATTTACCAGTTTTATCGGTTCCAAATCATTTCGTAGGGTATCTAATTCGTCTGCATAACCAGCCTCGTTAGGACACGAAGTCCAATGTCCAACAAAATTATCTTCATAAAATCTGTCCGCGACCACACATCCTTTTCTTTCTTCGAGATTATATAATGCTGGATACTTAGTTTGCAATTTCTCCGTTCCAATCCAGTTGTCCCACCAAAATGACGTGCTTGCCCCCGATTTAACCTCTATGTTGAGTATATCTTTCATTTCAAGCCCCATTTTACTTAAATCTTTCTTTGCAGACACTATATTATTCCATACACCCGTTATGCTTCTGTTCGACAAGTAGTTGTGAGGTTTGTTTTTTAAATTATGCAAACATGTGATTATATTCCCCCATAATGTGTCTTTTTCTGTTTTGAGACGCCACCACCATTTGATTATCAATGCCACATTTAATGCACGAATGGAGCCTACACCTAGTCCACCCGCTGTTTTGGAAGCAAGTACTTTTTCCCACGCTACCCAATGTATCTTCTTTTTGTTGTCTTCTCCCCCCCAAAGGAATCTTCGTCTTATACTCTCCAGTTTTTCCGTAACCGCTAATGGTGCCATGAATAGTGAGAAGAAGTAGGTGGGTAAGTTACCAAGTACGGAGGATAATAGCGTGAGTCGTCCCCCGAAAGAAAGAGCTTTTGATTTCCATGAAGACAATTTATTTTGAAATTTTTCTATAATTGGCTTCCAATTTTTGACAAGGTTCATGTTAGCTCCAACAGGGACACCAAGGTATGTAAATGGAAAGGTACCGACATCGCATCCAAGAATACTAGCCCAACTCGTGGTCTCTCTATCCGACGCTCCAATGCCAAATACTCGTGACTTGTAAAAATTGACTTTAAGTCCTGATGACACGTGAAAACACTTCAAGATTCTAGCAAGATTTTTGAGATTGATTTTATCCCATTCACCAACAAACAACGCATCGTCTGCATAAAACAAATGTGAAACACACGGTCCACCATTTGGAAGTTGTACTCCTTTGAATAGTCCTTTATCTCTAGCTTCATGTAATGCTACATTAAGCCCTTCCATTGCAATGATGAAGAGAAAAGGGGACAGAGGGTCACCCTGCCTCACACCTTTTGTTATTTCAAATTCTTCCGTCGGGGAGCCATTTATGATGACCGATGCTCGGGATGATTGTAAACAGCCCCTGATCCATGACCTCCATTTGGAGCCGAAACCCATTTGTGTAAGGGTGGAGTCCAGAAAATCCCAATTAACATTATCGAATGCTTTTTCAAAGTCCACCTTGAACAGTAGTATCTTCCTCTTCACCTTTTTTGCCCATGTATATAACTCGTTAATCATCAGTGGTCCATCTAGTATGTTCCGTCCTTCTACATAAGCGGATTGCACATCACTAATTACCTTTCCAATTACTTTCTTGAGCCGTATGGCTAGAATCTTCGATATGATTTTGTATACGCACCCAATTAAGCTAATGGGTCTATAATCGGATAAAGATGAAGGGTCTTTAACCTTTGGCGCCAAGGTGATGAAGGAGGAATTACAGCCACGCGCTAAAGTGCCAAATTTGTCAAAATGAAGTACACAACTCATTACATCCGATTTAATCATATCCCAATAAGTTTTAATAAATTTGAAATTAAAACCATCAGGACCGGGGGCCTTGTCACTGCCGCAAGCCCAAACCGCTTCTTTTATCTCCTCCATGGTGAACGGGGCTTCTAATTTGATAGCATCCATCATCGAAATGGATTTGAAGTGCCGACTTACAATCTTCGGTCTTGATGGCCAGGTTTCACGAAACTTATTCTTGAAAAAACTGAAAACTTCCCCTTTTACTTTTTCAACCGATGATACCCAATTACCGTTTACCTTCAACCCGTTGATCATGTTTTTCCGGTTTTTACAATTGATGTACCCGTGAAAGAATTTAGTGTTCTCATCACCCTCCACCGTCCATTTAATACGCGCCTTTTGCTTCAAATCGAGTACCACTGTTTTTTCTTTTTCAAGTATTTTTTGCAAACATTGATTACGAGTTTCCAATTCTGATTCGGTTAGAGCTCTTAGTTCCGCCATTTTCTCCAACTGGACTACTATACTTTTATAGTTCAGGATCTCCGTGTTTTCCTTCTTTTCACTCTCGGCTCTCCATTTTTTAATCTCCGACTTTAAGTGTTTTAGTTTGTTTACTAAATATGCGTCAGGGTGACCACGACCCACAAAATTCCCCCATGCTGCTTTAACTGTGTCATCGAAGCCATCTTTCAACAACCAGGAATTAAAAAGTTTGAACGGAATAGGACCATAGTTAGACTGACAGGAGGAGAGAGTGATTGGGCAGTGATCAGATAAGTGTCGAGGGTGGGCAGTAACGATGAGTGAGGGAAAAACAACCAGAAATTTAGAACACGCTAAGAACCTGTCTAGCTTGCTCAGTTTTGCACCAGCTCTAGACATAAAAGTAAATTTCTCTCCCCCCATGTTGAAGTCATGAAGATCTGCTTCTAGAATGAAATTATTAAAGGCGAAAGCACTAACTGGACAAAATATAGAGTTGAACCTTTCCTCCGATCGCCTCACCACGTTGAAGTCTCCAAATACGACCCAGTTACCTTCTATCGAGTTTTTTAGAGCAAGCAGGTCTCGCCATAATCGCTTCTGATCCACCAATTCTTGTGGTCCGTATATGTTTGCGAAAATAACATCTTCATTTATTCCAATCCACTTCCCTTTTATTATTAAAAAATTCTTTGACTTAATGACTTCTGTTTTTTGAAAACAGTTGGAGTTCCATATTGAGACAATACCACCCGATTTTCCTTCTGAATTCACACCTTCATAATCGTAAGTTTGATCCCCCCAACATCCTTGTACATCAATTTTCTCATGATCAGTCAGTTGCGTTTCTTGAATTCCTATGAAGTTTGCTTTATGATGATTTTTCAGCTTCCTAACCCAATTCACCTTGACTTTCGCTCCAAGACCTCTAACATTCAGGGACATGACATTCATTGGTTACATTTTGCTCACCGGTTCGCCCTAAGACTTCCGCCAAGATTGGGTTATCGACCCCAATTTGAAAGCCTACTGCAGATCCAACTTCAACTAACTTCGTAATTTCTTCATGTCTTGCTCCGTCTCTGCCTTCTATGTCGTTCGCCATGTCTTGTTTCTCTATAAAATCTGAATCCCGGCTTTGTCTTTCCGATTCAGGGATGAAGGGAATTGGAGTAGTCGAGATTTGGGGAAAATCACAGGCTTTTAGTTTTTGACTCGCAGATGAAGAGGGGGGTGTGTTTCGGAGCCCCAACTTATCACGTTTCCGTTTTTTGAACTTGGGATCCCCACTGTTAAAATCAGACTCTAAAATGGTATCCGGATTATGGGCTTGTTGAGCTTTGAACGTGAACTCTAGATTGGTTGGAAATGGGCCAAAACACCCTAATGGTATTAATTTTTCAAACGGCCCAAATGGGTTAATCTTGGTGGGTCCAGGAGATAAGGGTGATACCCTAGGCGTGGGTGTTTTATCATCGCGGCACATTCCAGATTTCTGTTTCTCGGATACTCCAACCGACACCTGCTTTTTGGGAGATGTATTCTCATTATTGCATGCTTCGAGATTCGCACCCAATTTCTCCATCGCCGGAGAACTTTGCGTTTCGTTGATCACCGCCGTATCATCTTCTTCAGCACCGGTTACCGGAGTTTTTGGCTTCTCCGCTGGGAATTGAGGTGGACGAAATTCACCGTCCTCTTCTTCTTCCTGTTCGATCTCGACATCGTCCATCCACGTGTCTGAGACGCCATCAGTTTCCTCATCTTCCTCTTCCTCAGATTCTTCTACTTTTTCAAACGGGACAGGTTTAAATGGTGACCAATCATCTGTGTATTCCACTACACCCACAAGATATTCAACCCCGTTAACTTTTATCATGACTTCTTCATTTATCCATTTCCGAACTGACGTTAAGATCCCCACTTTGCCCATAGAATAGTCTCTTCTGTTATTGATGTCATCAAATGGACAAACGACTTTACCAAACTTCCCGGCTATTAATGAGAAATTTGATTCGTCCCAGAGCTTCAGAGGAACCCCCAATATTTTAAGCCATGCTATTCTTTCATAGTTTAGTTCCTTCTCTTCTGCTAGTATCATCCATTTAAACCAGTCCTTCCATCTACTCTTGTCTTTCAGGAATTCAGAGGCGGCAATGCTACTTCGAAATTCTATGGCTACTCGTAAACCACCGAGATATTTAGTTTCGTCTTTAACAAATCCAGATGCATGCATTGTACCAATGTGATCAAGAGTATATGCTTCACCGATCAACACACTTTTCTTCATCCATTCATTCATACGCGTGTTTGAGTTGAGAAAGATAGGGGTTGGGGATTGCTTCGCCATCTGTTTTCCCGTACCGGAGATTACCTGAGCAAAAGTACGGTCGTCTCTGGCCTTCATCCCCTGGGGAGGAATGTCGTTACTCCTACTCTTCTGCCTTGCTACGTCCTCACCAATAGTCCGGTCACCAACTGTCCGGTTATTCCATCTGTCATTTTGAACAGTCCTACGTTGATGTTTCGCGATGTTCACACCAAGGGTCACCGCCTTGCATCTTATCCCTTGCAACTTTGTCTCCAACATTTTGTTGTCTTTCACACCTTGGAATCTTATGAAAGCATAATTCCTTTTTTGTGCATTCTTCTTCCACCCAAAGTATACGTCTACCACTTTTCCGAATTTGTTGAATGGGTTACGTAATTCATCCTTCCTGGTTTCGTCAGGGAATCCTGTAACATAGAACGTGGTAATCTCTTTTCTCGCCTGAGTTCCGCCACTGTCTTTTCGTCTTCTGACCTCCGTCCATTCTCCGTCCATTGGTCGTATTATTATTTAAAGATATGAGTAAAGGGATTTAAGTATGACCAATCTAAAACGCCTATCAAGTTAATACACAGTAAAATTGCATTTATAAAAATAAATGAACCCCTTCCTTTGTGTGCCATAACATGATAAAGCAATTAGTGTGTGTGATGAAACTTTTCCGTTTATACTTTATAAGTTATAAGATCGAACCCCATCCTTTGTATGCTTAATATTTTTTTAATGTCAAATCGATGGTTGAATTAATATTATTTCACGTAAATTATCTGACGTCTTGAAACTTTGTAATTTATTTTTAAAACATTAAAACGGATATAAATATTTCTGCTTGTGTTAAATACCAAGTATGATTACTTGATAAGAACGTATGTGTGGTACAGTAGACCTCTTGTTAGAACCCAAAACAATTAATATATTGCATGTTACCCACCATTAATTCCGTTAATCGATTGAAAAGTATTTTTGGGTCTTATCAACAATTATTAATTTTAATTTTTTCATTTATTGGACGCTTTAATTCTGAATTAAAGAAAGCAAAGTGTAGGATGGCCGACAACTACGGGTGTTCATGACATTTTAGTTAAACCAAAATATATTTTTAATTTAATCAAAATATTAGTTCAAATCTCTAAATGGATGCGTACATCAAATTAAGAACCCATTTGTCACTAGTTTGGTTAATTCAAATATAAGTGTTTTTTATTAAATCAGGGGTTGTTTGATAGTTGCTGATAAATAAAATCTGAATGAGTCATGGCCTCATCCAATTAGACTCCTCTGAAACTGACCAACTAAAAGACAAATTACATACGTCAAGACCGAGTAAGAGGCAACTTATGAAGATATGCACCGACTCGGACCGAGTCACACGTAACGTATTACTAAACCTAATAAAAGGTATATCAAATAGCCTATCGGTTTGCTTATATATTTAATTAAGAAAAAGAGAGTTATGAAAACACCTTGATTCAAAACTTTGAACCTCATTATAAAAGTTATCAATTACCAACAAAGTAAACATAATTAAACATTGGTTTATATGAAACACTCAGGAAAATTATTTTATGGTTGACAGTTGTATTTTGCTTAACTTTTTTTTTTGAAACTGGCGAATATATATTAAAAAAGCCACATCTAGCAAGTGGATAGATGGGCAAAGTACAAACAAAAACAACACAGGAGAAAAATACTAACAGTTACAATAGATTCATGATCCAATCAGACCAATTAATGTTTTTAACATCCCCTCTATATTTAAACCAATTGAACGTTGATGATTTCACACAATCAACCAACCTCGCCGTGGACAATGGAGCAGCGTTAAATCTCCTGTTGCATCTTGAAAAGCCACATCTAGCAAGTGGATAGATGGGCAAAGTACAAACAAAAACAACACAGGAGAAAAATACTAACAGTTACAATGGATTCATGATCCAATCAGACCAATTAATGTTTTTAACATCCCCTCTATATTTAAACCAATTGAACGTTGATGATTTTACACAATCAACCAACCTCGCCGTGGACAATGGAGCAGCGTTAAATCTCCTGTTGTATCTTGATTTCGAAATCCACCAACACGTACCGTAACAGATACTTATCATTACTTTTCTCTTCTTCAAGCATCTTCCCCAGGTTTTTGCGAAGCTCACCATGTCTCCAATGGATGACCAATGTTGTACATCAATGTTACACCATTCAAAAATCATCTTCCAAACTTTACTAGCAAAGGGGCAATTAAAAAATATGTAGGATATATCATCTACGCCGTTTATGCATTGGGTACAAGGTAAGGAGTCTGGTATAATACCACGTTTCGCCAGTTCACATGAGGACGGTAGATGCCCTAAATTTTCCTTCCAAATACAACACAATACATTAGTCGGGATAACATGAAGCCAGTCAATAACCAATGACGAGGGTGAAGGAGCCGATGCTTTATCTAACATCCAACGAACATTGTGGACATAGAAAAAACCATCAGATGAGATTGGGCACTTCCATGTGTCATCGCCGGCGGAGCACGAAAAGGAATTAAGCATCGCAGAAATATTGTTCAGCCCCTGTTCAAGACCAGCCAACTCCGGCCCAGAAGCCCAGTCCCAAACTAACCCATTTGTCGTCAATCTCTCGTTGATTCTGCAGCCTTTCTTTTTTTTCCAGCCGGTATAGATCCGGAAATTGTGATTTTAGCGGTGCATCTCCAATCCATTTCTCCCACCAGAAAAATGTATTGGAACCATCTTTAACCACTCTATTAAAAATATCATCGATTTTCACCCCATAATTATCCAATTTTGATTCCATACAAGCGATATTGTACCACGTACCTTTAATTGATTTTTTAGCCAAGCAGTTTGCCGGTTTCCTGATCAAATTATGTATCCCTCGAATTACCTTTATCCAAAGTAAAGTTTTTTCTGTTCTATACCTCCACCACCATTTAGTCAAGAGAGCCCGGTTAAGAGCTTTTAGCGATCCAACCCCTAGACCCCCGTTCTCCTTTTCATCGATGACTTTAGCCCATGAAACCCAACTAATCTTTCGCTTTTCCTCGTTTCCTCCCCGAAGAAAACGGCTTCTGATTTTTTCAAGTGAGTCCAATACCCCGTTTGGTGCTAAAAATAACGAGAAGTAATAAGTCTGGAGACTACCCAATACGACTTTAACCAGTGTTAATCTTCCTCTGAATGATAGTGTTTTTGCTTTCCATTTGGACAACTTTGCTTGAAATCTATCCACGATCGGTTTCCAATTCTTTTTTAGTCTCATGTTTGCACCAATTGGAACCCCGAGGTAAAGGAAAGGAAGAGAGTATTGTGCACATCCAAGAGGGGCTGCCCAACGCTCCACCGCCACCTAATCTACACCAATGCCAAAAATTCTGGATTTTGCGAAATTAACTTTTAAACCTGAAACAATGTGAAAACAACGTAAAATTCTGGCGAGGTTTTTGATGTTTGAAATACACCATTTGCCGATAAATAGGGCATCATCGGCGTAAAAAAGATGAGAGATATGGGCATCTGATCTCGGTATTTTTATGCCTGAAAATACATCCAAACTACACGCCGATTTCATCATAGCATTGAGGCCCTCCATTGCAATGATAAATAAAAAGGGGGAGAGGGGATCTCCTTGTCTAACCCCTCGTTCCAATGAGAACTCCTTTGTGGGAGATCCATTAACTAGAACAGATGCTCTAGCCGAACTAAGACATCCGAAAATCCAAGTTCGCCACATGTTCCCGAAATCCATTTGCATCATCATCGAATCCAAATACATCCAATTGACTGTATCGAAAGCCTTCTCAAAATCTGCTTTGAACAATAACATTTCATTCTTCTCCTTTTTTGCCCACGCACATAGTTCATTAACGATCAAGGGGCCTTCCAATATATTCGTTCCTTCCACAAAAGCGGATTGCACTTCATCAATGACTTGTCCAATGACAAACTTCAACCGGTTGGCGAGTGTTTTGGAAATTACTTTGTAAATGCAACCAATAAGGCTAATGGGGCGGAAGTCACTAGGTCTTAACGGGTCTCGAATTTTAGAATTAGTGTAATGAAAGAAGAATTGCACCCAATCTCAATATGACCAAATTTCTCAAAGTGCTTCACCACGTCAAAAAAATCGATTTGGACAAGATCCCAATATTTCTTGATAAACTGAAATGTGAAGCCATCGGGCCGAGGTGCTTTATCCGAACCACAGTTCCATACCGCAGTTTTTATTTCCTCCAATGTGAAAGGCGATTCAAGGAAGGTGCTGTCCTCAGGCTTCAATTTGCGTATATTAGGGTTTATCAATTTGGGCCGATCAACCCATTTTTCTTTGAATTTATTACAAAAGAAATCAAATACTTCTTCTTTAATTATCTCACCATCTGTTATCCAGTCGCCATTGATGCTCAATCCATAAATATAATTTTTTTGTAACTTATTGTTAACAAAGCCATGGAAGAAACGTGTATTCTCGTCTCCGTCTACAATCCATTTAACCCGAGCTTTCTGTTTTATGTCTAATGCCGCCATCTTTTCCAATTCAGCAATTCTTTGCATCGAGGATCGTCTTCTACTTATCTCATGAGAGTCTAACATTGTTTTCTCCGCTTTTTGATCAAGTTTGTGTAATTCTTCTTTCAAATTCTGCAACTCTACAGTTTCTTTTGGGTGGTCGGTAGCTCTCCATTTGCGTAACTCGCCTTTCAAATCTTTGAACTTCACTAATAACTTTCTATCTGGTGCCCCGTATCCCCGAAAGTTTTCCCATATATTACGAACCACTTGATCGAAGCCTTCTCGGTGAATCCAGGAATTAAAAAACCTGAATGGAATTTTTTCACGGCTAAATGCACACGATTGAAGAATAATTGGGCAATGATCCGATAATTCACGAGGGAGGGCGATTGAGGTTAAGCCCGGAATCGCGTTGATCAGATTTTGATCAACCAAAAATCTATCTAGCCTGCTTAGTTTAAATTCCCTTTGACAAAAATACGTGAAATGATGTCCCCCCATCCGAACTTTTAATTTATTACTTAGATATTTTAACCCGTAACTTTTAATTTATTACTTTGGTGGAAATGGTTAATGTTGGACTAGATATCAATAAACTCTTAGCAGGCCTGACCCAAAGGGGTTCATGTGGTTCATTTGAACAGGGTCTATATTCTACCAGGGGCCCAAAATTTTAAGTGCTATGCTGTATTATTATATTATGCCCAGGTGATCCCAAATCCACAACCTAACGATAAAACAGTGAAATTGTAGAGACGAGCGGGAATCAATTGTTGATTAAAGTGTAAAAGTTGAAACAATAATCAATATTAGCTCCACCAATCTCGGTAATAAGCACTTCAACCTCGAAAATCAGGAAACGGTTGACGATTGAATTCCTACAACGGTACGCAATTCTCAAATATATGATCAAGGTTCGTATAGTTTTTCAGCCTTTCTCTCTTTCTCGTTTTCTGACTTTCTTGAATCAGATTCCAATCTGATTCAATTCACTCTTCATTCAATCATTCTTTCTCGTCTTCTAGGACCCGATATCTAAAATTCTCGAATCAAGATTGTTCTATTGAAGCTGAGTACCGTCAGTAGCATCGTAGCAGACAAGGGATATCAGAGACTAATCAAGGGATACCGGAGACTAATCAGTAATAACGGTTTCTAATTCATTCTTTCTCATCTTCCAATCTGATCAAGGTATATGTTTCAAGATTTCTGAAAATGAAATCGATTTTCTGTTTCACGGTTCTAATTTTCTAGTGTTGTTTCTCTTTCAGATTTGAAATCAGAATCAAGGGAGACTCTAATCACGGTTTCTGAAATTGAAATTGATTATTATAATTAAGGTATATGTTTCATGATTTTCTGAAATCGAAATCCATTTTATGTTTCACGGTTCTAATTTTGTATTATTGTTTCTCTTTCAGATCTTCATTTTGGTTCATTCAGTTAGACAGTCATTTTGGGGACTACATTTATTAACTTGCACAGGGCTTCTAAAGTCTCTCGGTCGGCCCTGACTCTTTGACTCTTAGACTGAAGGAGTGGGTTTGGCATCCAAATTCGCATGGCTGATGTGGCTCGACAAACACCACTTCAAATGCTTGGTATGCCGAGGTTTTGTTCCATCCTCAAAACACCCTTGCCAAATTCTCTATTCCCTATTTAATTTTCGACTTTTTTTATTGAAAAGTAAAATTCATGTTCTTTGATTTTTTTTCCGTTATAAATACTAATCATGCACTAACATACACTAACATTTTACTCATTCCAAACAATTTATCTCTTACACTCTCTATTTAGTCTTTATGAAACACACCAAAATATATTCTTTAAACTCCTCAGACAACCAAAATAACCCATCTAGAAGTAATGCAAACCCTTCACCACTCTACCACCCATAAATGAACCGAATTTTTTCAACCCGACATTCCATTATTATGAAGGTCAAATTTGTTTTGTCGAAGTCTTTAGTCATCCAACGATGACCTTTGAAGTTTTGGTGTTTGAAGACTATTCTTGTTATCCGAAGCAGGATAGCTTCGAAGAGCTCCTTCAGATTATGTACATGTTACATCACGTGTTGGTGCTCCTATCTTAGTGGCGTAGGTTAGTATGATCTAGGTTATTGTAACAACTACGCGTGGGTTTAGTAACGTGTATCTTTTTGAAATGTGTGTGACTTCCACCGAAATTTTTAGGCTTATATATATATATATATATATATATATATATATATATATATATATATATATATATATATATATATATATATATATATATATATATATATATATATATATATATATATATATATATATAGTAACACCCCAATCTTTAATACACTTTAAGGAGTGTAATATTTTATAAAACTTCATGTTGTTAAAACTCATATTTTGAAAGCTTTGTTTATGATACTAAGTCACGTTTTAAAATTTGGTTTCAAACAAAAACAAATATGTTTTAGAAGCATTTAAACAACTTTGGGGGTTACAATTTCATACCAAACATAAACCATAGAAAGCAATAGATAAATCATAAACAAATGTCCCAAAAATATACCAACAATCCTATCGAAATTTCGTCATGACCTTTGGGCAACTGGGTAAAAATCCATACTGACTCAATTCATACACAAAATCACAAAAATGAAACTCGGGACATACCAATATATATTCCAACATAACTAAAATATATTTTTAATTTAATCAAAATATTAGTTTCAAATCAAAATATTAGTTTCAAATCTCCGTTGTGGTCAAAGAGAAGAACTAGATTTGCATTTTGATATGTTCTTTAGTTCATAAAATCTCCATTTTACAAACAAGTGGTTTGTGGTCAAATTTGAAACTAATATCCTATATTAAAGTTTGATTTTGAACACAACAAGAACCATTCAACTCTTTGTATAAACATCCTTAATTATTTAGACTTAGGAGTTTGTATGAGTTATAAAACTGCCATTTAACTCATTTTACCATTTTCCAAGATCTTGACATTTAGAGTCTTTAAAAACCCTTTTATTAAAAAAGAAACTCATTTTAGTATCTTATGTCAAAATTATCATATTTTGAAAAACAAACTCCTTGATGATTTATGTTTCATTCTTTACGTTATCTAGCATGCAAAATCCTATTTTTATCCTGTAATACCCGGTTTCTCAATTCAAGGATATACCAATTTATTTGATCAAACATAAGTATTATATTGGTGTAAACCCAAAAGATGAGTAACAAGTTACAAAGTTGCATCAAAAGCCTAGTTTAAGTTACAAACTGTATATATATATATATATATATATATATATATATATATATATATATATATATATATATATATATATATATATATATATATATATATATATATATATATATATATATATATATATATATATATATACACAACAAGTACTTCAAGTTTTATACACAAACCGGGACATTGAAAAGTTCAAACAACAACACAACTTCATTCCATAGTCCAAGTTCATTCCAGCTAACCCTCCGTGATGTGTTTTCCATGACCTGCACTACCAGAACCCAACACATACAAAAATAACAAATAATTTATGAGCTTTAAAAGCTCGGTGAGTAATTAGAAATAACTTGTTTATATATATATATATATATATATATATATATATATATATATATATATATATATATATATATATATATATATATATATATTCCTACTTCTCTTCAAGTTAATCTCAAATGGCTATCTCAGCCATTATTGTATCATAACCAACACCACTTGGTAATTCATACTCAACCTTGATTTATTCAATCAATTCAATGTAGTATATTTAATCTGTATCAAACATCTCAACAAAATATATAATTCATATAATGATAACTACTCACCTGATGTCGGGTCGGTGTATGATACTCCTGAACCTCGTGTACCGGGCTCATGTCTAGCCTTGGCTGTAATATAACAGCTCGAGTCAATATTCAAAAGAAATCTCAATCATGCTCAACTCATAATTATCAAGAATTCAAAAGATAGAATGAGTTACAAACAAAAGATAATCACACTATCTTAGTTGTAGCTTCTAATTCTACCATTCCGACTCATCCAATCGAAGAATTACAACACAAACACTCTTTACTAGCTCGGGTTTAAGATTAGAACTCCATTACACACTCTAATCCAAATAAACTTACTCTAATTCATGCTAGTTGAAGGTGGTTCCTCAATACCACTTGGAACCATCTCAATTCCAAGAATTCAACCATCAAATTGAAGCTAAAACAAGGGAGATTACCTTTTGAACCGCAAGATATCAAACCCTAACTTCAATTCTCGAATTACAAGCCTTAGTTTCAACCTTGGAGGGTTTAGGGCAAGTTTCTAGGGTTTTAGAGGGTGTTTGGACGAGCTAATTTTGACCCAAAATGAAAGAAATCCGTTTTAAAGAAGCAATTCTTTGCACGTCACACGCCCCGTGTAGGCCTACACGCCCCGTGTAGGCCTACACGCCCTGTGTAGGCTGACATGCCCCGTGTGAGACCCACTGCAAGCTTCCTGAACAAATCCTACACGCCCCGTGTAGGCTCACACGCCCCGTGTAGGTCTGAAAGGCTTACTGCATGCTTCCTGACAATTCCTACACGCTCCGTGTAGGCTCACACGCCCCGTGTAGGTCTGAAAGGCTTACTGCATGCTTTCTTAAGGAATGTTACACGACCCGTGTGACCATACACGACCCGTGTAGCCTGCTTTGGTATATTTCAACTCAAAACTTTACTCAATTGGGTTTTTAACTATCCTAATGCATGTGGCAACTTATTTCATCTTAATTACACTAAGATTAACACAAATCTCTAAAATTTAATAATACGGTATTACAAGTTCTTACCCCCTTCAAAAGATTCTGTCCTCGGAATCTCGTGAAACAAAAAGGGATACTTTGACCGTATCTCCTCCTCGGCTTCCCAAGTAACATCTGTACCTCTATGATGTCGCCATTGCACTTTTATCACTCCAATCTCTTTGTTTCGTAACTTCTTGACCTTTTTATCCAGAATTCGTTCCGGTATCTCTTGGTATCTCAATTTCTCGTCTAATTGGACTCCGACCAAGGGTATTCGAGTGGATTTGTCATGCAATTTTTTTATGAGATGTGACACATGGAACACATTGTGGATACCCCGCAACTCATCTGGAAGCTCAAGCTTAGACGCAACTGCTCCAATTCTCTCCAAGACTTGAAAGGGTCCGATGAATCGCGGGCTCAACTTACCTCTTTTGCCAAACCGGATTACTCCCTTCCATGGGGACACTTTTAGCATTACCATGTCCCCGACATGGAACTCTAACGGCTTCCTCCTCTTATCCGCATATTGTTTTTGACGGTTTTGGGCTACTCGCATATGTTCGCGGATACTTTGTATCTTCTCTTCGGTTTCGGCTAAAATCTCTGGTCCCGCCAGTGGCTTCTCTCCTGTCTCTGTCCAACAAGTTGGTGTTCGACATGGTGCATCATACAAAGCTTCAAAAGGTGCCATCTGTATACTGGAGTGATAAGTGTTATTATAGGCAAACTCTACTAAAGGCAGGTGATCTTCCCAGCTGCCCCCGAAATCAATTATACAAGCTCGGAGCATATCTTCTAATGTCTGTATCGTCCTTTCTGACTGTCCGTCTGTCTGAGGAGGATAAGAAGTACTTAGCAAAGCTCTAGTGCCAAAATGTTTCTGAAAACTCTGCCAGAAATGTGAAGTGAAACGACTAGCTCTATCCGAGACTATTGAAGTCGCCACTCCGTGTCGTCTCACCACTTCTCTAGTATAAATCTCAGCTAGCTTTGACACTTGATAATCTTCACGGATTGGAATGAAATCAGTGGACTTTGTCAACCTATCAACAATCACCCATATTGAATCATATCCTCGTGGAGTCCGAGGCAACTTTGTGATGAAATCCATGGTGATCTCATCCCATTTCTTCATTGGTACCGACAATGGTTGCACTGCTCCATAAGGCTTTTGATGATTAACTTTTACTTGAAGACATGTCAAGCAGTTCTCCACAAATCGTCCCACATCTCGCTTCATACCGGGCCACCAGTAATACAGCTTTAGATTATGATACATCCGTGTGCTACCAGGGTGAACCGAATATCTAGTACAGTGGGCATCTTCTAGCAATAACTGTCTCGCCTCGCCATGCCTCGGAACCCAAACTCGCCCTTGGAAAGTCTTGATTCCTTGTGCATTTTCCACTAGTTTCTCCACATAACTAATCATCCTCTCTTTCTTCAAATCATTAGCTTCGCCTTGGCATCTACGTATCACCTCCGGTAATCGAGTCACAATCCCTATTCAAGCCGATACGACTCGAATAGGCGGCTCTTTACGGCTTAATGCATCCGCCACCACGTTAGCTTTACCGGAATGGTAAAGTATTTCACAATCATAATCTTTTAGCAGATCCATCCACCGTCTTTGTCTCATATTTAACTCTTTTTGATTGAATATGTATTTCAGGCTCTTGTGATCTGTGTAAATCTGGAATCGTACGCCATAAAGATAGTGTCGCCACATCTTCAATGCAAAGATTATTGCCGCCAACTCTAAATCATGCACCGGGTAAGCTTTCTCATGCAGTTTTAGTTGTCGAGAGGCATAAGCAATTACAAGCCCTCTCTGCATTAGCATGCATCCGAGACCACTGAGAGAGGCATCACTGTAAAGAACAAAATCTTCCCCTCCTTGTGGTAGGGCCAACACCGGAGCTTTACACAAGCTATCTCATAATTGTTCAAACGTTGACTGTTGCGCCTCAGTCCAATTAAACTTCTCCGCCTTCTTTGTCAATTTGGTTAGGGGTATAGCGATTCGGGAAAAGTTTTCAACGAATCGCCGATAGTAACCCGCTAACCCCAAGAAACTACGAACCTCCATCGGACTCTTTGGTGGCTCCCAGCTGATTACAGCTTCGATCTTTGTCGGGTCTACCTTTATACCGTCTTCATTTATCACATGGCCGAGAAATTGAATTTCCCATAACCAAAACTCACACTTCGAAAATTTTGCATATAACTTTCCCTTACGGAGAAGATCCAACATTTGTTGTAAATGGAATCTATGCTCGTTTCGACTTTTTTATTAAATCAAAATGTCGTCGATAAATACAATTACGAATTTATCGAGAAAGGGACGACAAATTCGATTCATCAAATCCATAAAAGTAGCTGGAGCATTAGTCAAACCAAATGGCATAACTAAAAACTCGTAATGGCCATACCTCGTACGAAAAGCCGTTTTCGGAATATCAACTTCTTGTACTCTCAACTGGTGATACCCGGATCTCAAATCAATCTTCGAAAAATACGTAGCTCTGTGTAGTTGGTCAAACAAATCATCAATCCTCGGCAACGGGTAACGATTCTTTATAGTAATCTTGTTGAGCTCTCGATAGTCTATACACATTCTCATAGAACCATCTTTCTTTTTCACGAATAGTATAGGCGCACCCCAATGAGGCGAACTCGGACGAATGAATCCAAGTTTCAATAACTCTTGCAACTGTCTTTTTAATTCCTCCATCTCAGAAGGTGCCAATCGGTAAGGTGGTCGAGCTACTGGCTTCGCTCCCGGTATAACATCGATTACAAAGTCAACTTGTCGACTCGATGGTAAACCTGGAAGGTCATCTGGGAATACATTGGTATAATCACCGACTATTTCTACTTTTTTAATTTTGGGAAGTTTTGATTTGGCACTAATCACATGTGCCAAAATCAATTCACCTCCTTTTTCCAAATATCTCCGAGCCGTCGCTAATGATACTATTGGCACCTTTCGGGAACGTCGTTCACCCCGTATCAAAATTCAGGAACCACTCGGCGTTTTTATTGAAAATGTTTTCTCATGACAATCCATTTGACCTCTATTATCATCCATCCAATCCATCCCGACTATCACATCAAACTCATAATTAGTAATCGGCTTCAGATCAATAAGGTACACAATCCCATAGATATCAAGCCGACACTGTTCATAATGACTCTTTACAAAAACACATCTCCTATCCGCTACATCTACTACCACTTTTTCACGTAAATCGACTAACGAGATATCTAACTTAGAAGCAAAGGACACCGATATAAAAGACACAGATGCTCCAGAATCAAAAAGTACTCGCACTTGACAAGAGTTCAAGCTAAAAATACATGTGATAACATCGGTTTGATTTCGAGCCTCTTCGACAGTTAGCTGAAAAGCTCTCGTTTTCACATGCCCGCCGCCCCTATCTCTCCGCTCGTCTCGATCTCGACCTCCTCCTCGTCCGGTCTTTTGGAAATCTCTTTGTGATTCGGACTTCATCTTCGGACAATCAGGGTGAATATGTCCGCTTTCTCCACAATTAAAACAAACAGGACGACTTTCAGTACACCGACGGGCCATATTTCCCGTCTTTCCGCATTGAAAACAGACTGATGGTGGGGTACGGGAATCACATTCTCCTGTATGCTTTCGCCGGCATTTCTTACACCACCTCTCCTAATTTTTCTTTGACTCTCCACGGAATTGAGAACCCGTGTTAGTTGATCTCTGTGTATTTTCTCCAACTCTACTATCCCATTTTTTTTCGACCCAACACTTTCCCTTTCAATTCTTCTCTCATCTTCTTGTCTCTGTAATTCCCTTTCTCTTATTCTTGCCGCCTCGCAACCTATTGATACGTAGTATACCTGGAACCTTGCAAAAACTCCCGAATCTGGGTCATTAAACCCCACATGTAACGATCCATTCTACGTTCTTCAGTATCTACTTGGTGGTGTGCGAATCTCGCCTTCTCATTAAAGTCTAGCGTATATTGTTGTACCGTTCTCGTCCCTTGTGGTAATTTCAGGAACTCCTCCTCTATACCTTTCATGGCATTATTAGAACAATAATGTTCCATGAATTTCAATTTAAATTGTTCCCAACTCAACGTAAGCGCTAGGCTTTCTCCAACTTCCATACACGTATTCTCCCACCAAAACTGGGCATCCTCTTTCAGTAAGTTTGTTGCAAATTCAACCTTATCGACCCTATCGTATTTACTCACACGAAACATCTTTTCAACATGTGTCAGCCAATTTCTAGCTGCTATGGGATCATCCTTCCCATAGAAATCATATGGTTTGCACTTTTGAAAAACATCGTAAGTGCATTTTCTCACCTTCTCTGGTACTCTGGCTCCACTCGTCTCAGTAAAGATCTCCCCACGATCCTCTCTTTGCTCAGGTTGGATCGATGGTTGTCCTGAAGGACGTCGAGTTGTAGCCTCCACCTGAGGCTTTAAATAAGTAGGTAACATATCTTTAAGCGCCTTGACTACCTCAGCTACAATCATGGCTTGCATATTACTCGGTGTCTCGGGAGGTCGCTCTCCCTCGGGTTGACACTCTCCTCCCGAATCTCGTGATCCCGATTGATCTCTGGGAGGATCACTTCGCTCTTTTTCCTTTCCAGTACTCATTTCAACTAAAAAGAAAATTTAAATCATTTAGTATTTACAACCATAATATTCAATATGGTTGTGCAATCAACTCAATTCATATGCTACCATAATACTGAATATGGTTGCATAATCAACTCGTTTGATACACCACGAAGGATAGCTTCTCGGGACTCTTTGGGACTCTCCATCTCACTGGTTTAAGTCTAAACCCATATCAAGGTTTAATTCCCTTAAACCACAGCTCTGATACCAACTTGTAATACCCGGTTTCTCAATTCAAGGATACACCAATTTATTTGATCAAACATAAGTATTATATTGGTGTAAACCCAAAAGATGAGTAACAAGTTACAAAGTTGCATCAAAAGCCTAGTTTAAGTTACAAACTGTATATATATATATATATATATATATATATATATATATATATATATATATATATATATATATATATATATATATATATATATATATATATATATATATATATATATATATACAAGTACTTCAAGTTTTATACGCAAACCGGGACATTGAAAAGTTCAAACAACAACACAACTTCATTCCATAGTCCAAGTCCATTCCAGCTAACCCTCCGTGATGTGTTTTCCATGACCTGCACTACCAGAACCTAACACATACAAAAATAACAAATAATTTATGAGCTTTAAAAGCTCGGTGAGTAATTAGAAATAACTTGTTTATATATATATATATATATATATATATATATATATATATATATATATATATATATATATATATATATATATATATATATATATATATATATATATTCCTACTTCTCTTCAAGTTAATCTCAAATGGCTATCTCAGCCATTATTGTATCATAACCAACACCACTTGGTAATTCATACTCAACCTTGATTTATTCAATCAATTCAATGTAGTATATTTAATCTGTATCAAACATCTCAACAAAATATATAATTCATATAATGATAACTACTCACCTGATGTCGGGTAGGTGTATGATACTCCTGAACCTCGTGTACCGGGCTCCTGTCTAGCCTTGCCTGTAATATAACAGCCCGAGTCAATATTCAAAAGAAATCTCAATCATGCTCAACTCATAATAATCAAGAATTCAAAAGATAGAATGAGTTACAAAGAAAAGATAATAACACTATCTTAGTTGTAGCTTCCAATTCTACCATTCCGACTCATCCAATCGAAGAATTACAACACAAACACTCTTTACTAGCTTGGGTTTAAGATTAGAACTCCATTACACAGTCTAATCCAAATAAACTTACTCTAATTCATGCTAGTTGAAGGTGGTTCCTCAATACCACTTGGAACCATCTCAATTCCAAGAATTCAACCATCAAATTGAAGCTAAAACAAGGGAGATTACCTTTTGAACCACAAGATATGAAACCCTAACTTCAATTCTCGAATTACAAGCCTTAATTTCAACCTTGGAGGGTTTAGGGCAAGTTCTAGGGTTTTAGAGGGAGTTTGGACGAGCTAATTTTGACCCAAAATGAAAGAAATCCGTTTTAAAGAAGCAATTCTGCGCGCGTCACACGCCCCGTGTAGGCTGACACGCCCCGTGTAGGCCTACACGCCCCGTGTAGGCTGACACGCCCCGTGTGAGACCCACTGCAAGCTTCCTGAACAAATCCTACACGCCCCGTGTAGGCTCACACGCCCCGTGTAGGTCTGAAAGGATTACTGCATGCTTCCTGAACAATTCCTACACGCCCCGTGTAGGCTCACACGCCCCGTGTAGGTCTAAAAGGCTTACTGCATGCTTTCTTAAGGAATGTTACACGACCCGTGTGACCATACACGACCCGTGTAGCCTGCTTTGGTATATTTCAACTCCAAACTTTACTCAATTGGGTTTTTAACTATCCTAATGCATGTGGCAACTTATTTAATCTTAATTACACTAAGATTATCACAAATCTCTAAAATTTAATAATACGGTATTACACATCCATACAAACAATAGTAATAACATATATCATCACAAGCATGCATGGGTGCATAAACCAAGCCATAACTAGTTGTTATTTCATGTAAGCCATACATGAAATAACAAGTCTATTCCTAAGGCACATAAGGACCAAAAATCTTTAATCTTGAAATTGTTAAAGCTCCCACTTGCCAAAACATCCTATGTATGCAAGAGAATAAAGACATGATCATGTGTTAGACCAAAAAAATAAAAAACCATATATTTGTTTTTGACCCTCCAAAACTGAGAGCACTATGATAGCCCCTCAAAAATCTGTTTGCAACTTTTGCTCATCAATACGGCCTCTATATTTGAGTCTTGTTATATTTTAAGTAATAAAAGCTAGTCTAATACTAATCTAATACTTACAAAATGAACAAAAGGAAAAAAATCTATTTAATATTACAAAGCTTTTGAAATAATAAATAATATTACACCCATATTAAATATCCAACAAAACACACATCAAAATGGCACATGGCTTGTTTATGCACATATCATCACATGAAAGCATAAGTAAAACAACACTTTTTTTTCTAAGGCGACAATTATGTAACCAAATGCATGCGATATATTAATCGCACAAAATCATAAAACTAGCACATACATGTTGCCAAGGAAGCCATGCATGGACTTCTCATACAAACTAGATAACATACAAGGCTTCTAAAACCTAAGTTTATCCAAATAAAGTTATTATCTAAACATGCAATGTAATGGCTCTGATACTAATTGTTGGGAATTTTGGTTCAAATGATCATTTCATAATGATATAAAATCATAAAGATTTAGTAACAAAAGCTACAACATTTGAAAAATACTTAAACAATTTTATTTCCCACCAAGGATCAAGATTACATGCATGTAAAGCTAAAGTTACAAAAACTAAAGAAAGGTAAGATTTACAACGTTTGTAGATCTTTAAATCCATCTCAAAAGTTGGATGTTGTTGAGGGTGGCAACAGTGACCAAAATAGTGCCTTCTTTAATGGTATCCACCACAAGCAAGAGCTCCAATGATACATGCTAGTAAAAAAATCTTGTATCAAGAACAAATCCTTAAGCATTAATATCAAATTTCAATTTGTTATTCAAGAGGGTTGATTTTATTCAAAGTTCTAACCATTTAGAGAGAAGAAGAAAGAGAGAGATGGAGAGAATTTATCCCTTTTATCAACCTACTAAAAAATGACTAACTCACTCATTGTATGCATATCTTCCACTTCTTAATGAATAATTCATGAGATCTAACCAAGACATGCATTGGTGCAAAAAGGAAACAACACCTATTAGACCAAATTTGATGATGGTGGCATGATCAAGTGGAGAAGGGAGGAGAGTGTCTCACACTCTTTTTCTTTATATTTAATAAACCTTTTTCCAAAAACATTTATAATTTATAAACTTTTCAAATGATCTTGTAACTCCTTATATATATATATATATATATATATATATATATATATATATATATATATATATATATATATATATATATATATATATATATATATATATATATATATATATATATATATATATATATATATATATATATATATATATATATATATATATATATATATATATATATATATATATATATATATATATATATTATTTTAATAATTAAAATAAATACAACAATTAAATAAGTTTACTTAAATCACTTAACCTTTAAATGATATAAATAAATATACTCTCTAAATTAATTAATACCATATGAAGTAGATTAAATTATAATATTATTTTCACATAAAATAATAAACACAAGACTTATCACATTTTATCTTAAATCAAATTCATCACATAAAATATCCAATTTAGAGATTTACTACTGTTATTGGGTGACCCAAATAGGATCACATGTTATTAGCAATATCATTTATGATCATACTTTGGCATATTTGTGGAAACAAAAATAAGAGTGGATCTAAATTCAAACAATGCGGAATAAGAAAGATAAACAAGAAACAAGAACACAGGCTATATAGAACTGATGTCGAATGATTGAATATGCAACTCAAGAACAATTCAAAGAGAACTATTCTGTATGAGTGCCGTAAAAACGATTACAAAAGTTAACCCTAATTAGGGTACGTGCATGCTATATAAATAAAGCTAAGTATGGAAGGACAGGCCCATTCCATAACTGATACGCTAATCTAATGGCACAAAATAAGGAGACAAATCAGGTTCGCATCTTTGACTCAATCTTATTAATGACTCAACTATCTCCCCCTTTGAGTCAAATAGCGAACAGTCTTCATTCTTCAGGCTTAGGTTCGCAACTTTCAGTTCTTTATCGAACACTCTCGGAATTATGAGCAGGATCCTTTTCCGAAAAGCAATGTACCAGCAGCATATCGTTGAAGCACCTTTTGTCATTCTTGGTATTAAGTTTTGGCTTGTTGATTAGTTCGAGAATTTTCATCAGTGCAGGAGTTCGGTAAAGATGCTTGTCTCGCAGAAAGAAAATTCTCTTCACCGAATCCCTTCCCTCCTTGGACGGATAAGCCACATTCCAGTCATCCTTTTTGATCTTTCCGAGATGACGTTTCTTCAGAACGGATGGAGGTTTTTCAGCTGAAACCTTCGGAGTGGAGTTCAGAACTGCAGCCACTTCTACATCAAGCGCTGAAACTTCAAGAATGTATCCCATGAGCAATCTCTTGACATGCTCAAAAAGAATCTCATGATCTTCTCTTATTCTGAGAATGTTGAACAAGGACACCCAATCGAATGGATTCATGAAGGGAAGATCTGCCAAGGTGAATTCGTCTTTCTCCTCATCTGATCCCCTGTGTGCAAGGAAGATGGCATTTTGGAAAGGAGAAGTCACATGCGACATTCTTGGAGTGAGCTTCACAATCTTCTTGATGCTCCAAGAAAGGTATTGAGGTTTGGAATGCTCCATATAGAAGTTGAACAGCATATCATTAACCACAGCCTTAGGATGTTTACTCGTTGTGAGTTCATCGAAGCAGCGAATTAGAAATGCTCTCGCCGTCATCGGAAAATCAAATTGCGAATATACTTGATTTCCAACGTCGTAAGAGCAATTTGGCTGCAACCAGTTTTCGATTGGCTGGGTGATAGCTTCCGACTTCATAGTTTCATAATCCCAGTCGTGGAAGAGGATTTTCCGAGCTTCCAGTTCAATTGCCGCTTCTTATTTGGCTGCCTCATCGGCATCGAGCTTCCTGCTGATTCGGAGAAGTTCATCAAGTTCCTTGTCTCTTGCAGCGTTGGCTAGTTTGGCTGCCTCCGAAATTTCTATCTCTTCGTCTACATCATCTTCACCGATCTTCTTTGTCTTCCTTTTCGAAGGACCAGCAGATGTGTCACCAACCTTCATCTTCTAAAACCAATTTTTATCTGGTTTTTGAACGTCATCAGCAGACTCTTGAGTCCCTGGTTCCATCACGTTGGTGACCTTAGACAGTTTGGGTCGTTGAACAGGACTCTCTATGACCTTTTGCTTACCATCTCCTTTATCGTCTTTGGAGACGTCGGAGATGTTGGTATTGTTCTGTTCTTTCTTCTTTTCCTTGTCTTCCTGATTTTCAGGCCCATTATCCCTATTGTCATTATCGGAATCGTCGTGTGAGTTCTTGTCTCCCCCTTGTTTCGGAACGGCAACGTCGTCCGAAACACCTTGAATCTTGCTCAACAAGAGTAGAACAGGATGTAGTTTGTTCGTGATGTGACCACGAAGGTAAGGGGTGAGGACGGGATCATCTTCTTCTACCATCCGACGAATGTAAGTATCAATCTTGGTGACACAGTTCCGAACGGCGTGAGATTGCGAAACAGCAGATGTCAAGACTGCTGTAGTGTTTTTGAGCTCGACCTTGAGAAGTTGGATTTTTGTAGTTATAGAAGCTACGAGATCCATTAATTTGTTTTCCATTGCCAGATCCGCTTGTAATTTATCAACCTTGGCTTGCAAAGAAGACGCCAGTTCGGAGTGCTCTTTTCGAAGGTCGGAACGAAATGTGGCTATTGCTTCTCTTTCCGCCTTAAGGGTGTCTGCAAACGCTTGAATAACCTTTGACATTATTTCGTTGTTGAACACAGTGGATTCTTTGAAGTCCTTCATAAAGTACAGGACATCAACTTCCAGGTCGCCAATCTTTTTGGCAGCCTCCTCCATATTTGCCTTAGATTTTTCCATGGTCGAGGAGAAATCTTCCACTAGTTTGGCATTGTCCGAAACCAATGCCTCTATTTGAGATTTGTGAGAGTCTAACTGGGATTGCCAGTCGGAAGTGGAAGGACCCTAGGGTGTTTGAAGGAGTTTGTCCAGTTTGGAGGACAACTCTTGAATTGCTCCTGAGTCATGGGAGTAGAGGGTGCAGAGGAATAAAAGTGAACATTAAAAGGCGACTCAATGAAGTCAGCCATTTCGTCCTGATCATCGTAAATCAGAACATCTTCATCCTCTTGTTCGGAAGTGGGTTCTGGAATTTTTGCTGAGTTGTGGGTATAAGTGTCTGGTTGTGGGGATTTTTGTGAAGGAGATTTTTGTGATGGAGAATGTGGTGGAGTAGTTTGCTTAGGTGAAGATTGTGGTGGTGTTGGTTGATGTGTTGGAGATTTAGGTGAGGAAGGAGGAGTGGGTTTTGGAGTGGTTTCAGGAGTTGGAGTAGGAGGCCTTTGAAATGGTTCTTTAGAAGGCTCTCCGTCTGCATGTTCATCTAAATCGTCCTCTAAGGGATTGGTGAGATTCTGATCATCGGAGAGTTCATCCTCCGAGTGATGTGGCATAACGAGCTTCCGAAGCCTTCGAGAACGCTTTGAAGGCTTTTTCTGTGTCGGAAGCAACTCCCTTACCTTTTCTCTTGACCACTTTCTTCGGATTCTCAAGCCTGTCAAAGGCAAGCTGATGCTTTTCATCCAGATTCCGAACTGTGAAACGTGTCTTTTTGTAGTAATCAACAACACACTTGACGTCGTTCGGAACACGATTCAGCATTGCTATTGGAATGGCACCAATAAACTCGAAGTCCTCCACTTTGCTCGTTGTGAAGGTCACAGTTGGCAAGGTTGAAATAACAGCCATCACGGAATCAGTCATGATATGAAGATCATGCTTCTCGATTGTTCGCTGAACAATGAAGGACCAAAAGCGAGCACACGAAATCTCCTGATGTCGGAGTCTATAATTGACACTGTTAACAAATTGACTCCAAAGGATGGAGCCATAGTCTAGATTGACGTCATGGTACTGTCCATAGAAGAAAAAGTAGAATAACTTACTCACACTGTCAGTACCAGTAGTTCTTTCTGAGAAGCTTTTGAAGAGAATAGTGAATAGGGTATTCCACTGGGGTGGTAAACCCTTCTTTGCAAATTTGGACAACTGGGTAATGTCACCTTTGTAACCCATTTGATAGAACAGACGAGGAAGAGTGACCGGTTGAAGCGATTCTGGGTCGACTAGGTCTGTGGTTTTCGTAAACCCTAGAAGTTTACTGAACCTGGATTTTGAAATCTTCGTCTTGACATTACCCACCTCAAAAGTGACAAACTCCTCCGCTTTATTGTAGAAGGCGGTGGAGTATGCGGCGGAGAGGAGAGAGATAGGTACTGAGGCGGAAGCTGTCAACGCCGTTGAAATCCGTTAGTATTTCAGGCATTCGATCATTGGGCGAATATGTTCTCTGTAGTGAGAGGAGTTGAGATCGATGATCAGGTTTTGGTTGGCTTTGATCTTCAACATCAGAGTTGAAGAGGTGTTGTAATTAGCAGAAGAAGAGCCAGCTATTGGAGAAGTCTTGAGAAAGAAATTGCTCTGAAAGTTTGAACAATCTTGAGAAGAAGAATAACTACGGAGAAAAGAGAGAACTCCTCAAGAAACCCTTTAAATATCTTTTGGGTATTAACGGTAAAAGATAAAATCCCGCTTTAGACGATTCCGTTTCCCAAAAATTTCGCTTTTATCATTATGAGTAGCCCCCAAGAGTCGCTTGTCAGGCGCGTGAAAAGCGAGAAATTAGCCAAAAGTTGGATGACGTTGTAACTGACACGTTTTGATGACCTCATTCAAAATTCAAAATTGAATTCAAAAGGCTGACGTGGCATTGTATCCAAAGATAAACCTTATCACAGAGAAAATCAGAGTTAGAAAAATCGATACCGATTTTTGTGCAATAGTGTGCCAAAAATAAAGAAGTAAAGCAATATTTATTTGGGAAATCTGTGATGTCGCAAGGACATAAAGACTGTGTGATCCCGGGCAGCGATCTCTTCCTTCGGAATCGCGAGTGATTCGGAAGTGCTTGTGTGGTTTCCCGTTGAATTACGATCAAATGATTGATAAGAATCATTGAAAGGCATCTTTTTAAGATTTAAGGTTTGTAATTGGTGGATGACTTTCTTTCGAATTCCGACACGTGAGAAATGTCCGAAATCGGAAGAAAGGACTTGTTTGACCAGAGTAGCCATAAAAACAAGTGAAGGTTTGGAGGACTTTATCTGACAAAGGAAAATTTTTAGAATCTCAAAAAAATTAAAACTGGATCTTTGTGGTTAGAAATAACTTGGTTAAAGCAAATTTCATAAAGATCACGCAACAAAAAAAATGAGATTCTCATTTGAGCACGTCAATTCCATATGGTAATCGGATTTTTGGGTTTCATTCGGAATGGTGGTGAGGACAATTCCGAAATCACAAACACAGAATTTGTGTAACCATCAGTTTTCAGTGGTAAAGCTGAAAACCTTCATAAGGGTTACAGTTATATGAAAAGGTGTTGTATGGAGAAGTGATAGTAGGGTCAAGAATGGTGGATGGGTCTCACAGTGCATCATGATAAAAATGATTTGCGATCTTCGACCAGAGTTTCCGAAATCATATATTGAAATTGGTTTACATTTCAATAATCATTGAATTTCGATTTTGGTACTTAGAAATTGAGGTAAGAAGGTTTCCGTCAAACCGGAAGAGTTCCAAACTGTTCATAATTAAAAAAAATTAAAAAAAATAGATATTTCTCCAGAAGAATTAGTTATCATGAGAAATCATTTATGGTTCAGGCGGAAGGGGTGGAAACGTCCAATCGTATTGCCAATCAGCCGTCACTGCCTTAATGACGCGTAATTATGACTGCAGACTTCATCATTACTTCAAAAAGTAATTTAATATTCGTAATTGGGAAGCCTAACCGGTGTCATGTTTGCCTATAAAAGGAACCATTGTTAGTAGTGATAACACACATTAAAAGAAAATACCATCTGAAGATTCATCAACATGGCTCGTCGTCCCTACAACCGTTTTGACAAAGTTGAAGTGAAGATGCAGGAAGGCGAGTATGCAGGCGGCATCTATGGCGGTGTGGTCATGGGAGTGTGGAACCACTGGTACGAGGTGCGGATGACCACACTCAATGATGATGAGGGTGGTCCGTTGACCCTCCAAACCAGCTATCCCTTCTTGTAGCCTGTCCCACCAAGAGTCTTGGTGGAGTACAAACAGTTTGACCTCGTTGAGGTCTGGCACAGGCGGGGATGGTGGCCGGCGGTGATCACACACACAACACCCCACAACCAGTTCCATGTGGGACTGGCAGATGGACTCGCCTCTTTGTGGATGAGAGCGAGGTGTGCATCTACCAAGCTTTCCATCTAGGCGATCCTCCCATGTGGCACTACTACAAGCTGTCGAAAGTTGTTTTTGTATTTTCTTTTGATGTTTTGTACTCCCTCCCTACAGTGGTAATAAAATGTGATATTCTTTTGTCTTCTGATGAGTCATTATCTGCAAACTTAAGCACAGCAAACCAAGGAAAATCCAAAACCAAAAAAAAAAAATAAACAAAAGAAAGAAACCAAGAAAATATTTATGTTGTTTTTATATAAAAAAATAAAGGAAAGTATACAAGAAAATATTTTTGTTGTTTTGTAAAAGAGAAAGAATACAGGAAAATATTTTTGTTGTTTTGTAAAAAAAAAAAAACTGAATATACAAAAGGATACATCCATTCCGAAGTGATTTTAGTTGAATTCCGATTCCGAGGTGTTCCGAATTTTGGAATCAATCGGAAAATCAGTTAGTTTTCGGAACAGATTCAACTTCTATCATTCCGAGACCATGAAGTATTCTGTTGAATATCTGTTCAGGGAGGGCCATGGTAAAGATGTCTGCTAAGTGATCATTTGAACGAACAAAATGTATTTCGATGTTGCCATCTTCAACATGATCTTTAATGAAATGATATCTGAGTGCAATGTGTTTGGTCTTTGAGTGTTGCACAGGATTATGACAGATTCGAATCGCACTTTCTGAATCACAATAAAGTGGAATACGCTTCATGCTGACTCCATAGTCTCTCAGTTGATTTTGAATCCAAATAATTTGAGAGGTGCAAGAATCAGCAGCAATGTACTCAGCTTCAGCTGTAGAGAGTGACATGCATGTTTGTTTTCTTGATTGCCAGCTTACAAGCTTGCCATCGAGAAGTTGACATCCTCCTGAGGTGCTTTTGCGATCTAATCCACAACCCCCAAGATCTGCATCGGAAAATGCTTGCACGAAGAACCCAGATCCTGATGGATACCATAGCCCAAGAGACGTTGTCCTTTTTAGATATCGGAATATGTTTTTCACAGCAGTGAGATGTGACTCCCTGGGATTAGCCTGATATCTAGCACAGTAACATACAACAAACATAATTTCAGGTCGACTTGAGGTAAGGTAAAGAAGAAAACCTATCATTTGACGATAAAGAGTGATATCTGCTGCAGGTTTGTCTAGCGAAGGAGTGAGCTTGGTTTCGAACGCCATCGGAACTTTGACTTTAGAATCTCCCTTCATTCCGAATTTTTCCAGGAGTGACTTGGTGTAGGCTTCTTGATTTATGAAGATTCCTTCAGAACTTTGTCTGATGTTGAGGCCTAGAAAGAAGTTGATTTTCCCCATTGAGCTCAATTCAAACTTTGTCTCCATCTGTTTTCGGAATTCAGCTGTTAGGCTTGGATGAGTAGATCTGAAAATGATATCATCGACATAAATCTGAACAATCATAAGATGATTTCCTTCCTTTTTGCGAAAGAAGGTGGGATCGACGGAGCCTTGCTTGAATTTACATTGTTTGAGGAAACGAGTTAGAGTTTCGTACCAAGCTCTTGGAGCTTGCTTCAGACCATAAACTGCTTTATCCAGAACATAGCAGTGGTCTGGATGTTTGCTGTTGACAAAGCCAGGTGGTTGTTCAACGTAAACTGTTTCTTCAAATTCTCCATTCAGAAATGCACACTTGACATCCATTTGATAGACGTCGAAACCTTTGTGTGCAGCATATGCAAGGAAAATCCGAACGGATTCTAATCTTGCAACAGGAGCAAACGTTTCTTCGTAATCAATTCCTTTTTCCTGAAAATAACCTTTAACGACCAATCGAGCCTTATTCCGAATGACATTCCCTTCTTTGTCTAGTTTGTTTCGGAATACCCACTTCATTCCGAGAACAGATGCCTTTTCCCGAGTAGGAACCAATCTCCATACTTTGTTGCATTCAAATTCATTCAACTCGTCTTGCATAGCTTGGACCCAGTCAGCATGATCAAGTGCAACTTTAACTGTTTTGGGTTCGATCTTAGAGATGAACGAATGGAACTTGCAAAATTCCACCTTTGAAAATAATGAAGCTTGTTTTTCTTTGATCTGAGCTCGAGTGAGAACTCCTGCAGATGTTTCTCCAATTATCTGAGATTGTGGGTGGTCTCTTGTCCATTTGAGCATTGGAGGATAATTCAGATCATATTCAGGATTAAGCTCTGAAAAAATTTCTTCTGCTTCTAATTGAACTTCCGACTGAGTATCATTATAATTATTTTCATTCTTATTCTCCCCCTGGAAGTTTGCATGGAGTTCTGTAGCAATAGTATCGGAGTATCCTTCATTGAAAAAAGGTGTGCTGGTCTCTATTTTAGAAAATGGACCCTCCCCCTGGATGGGTGCAGGATGCTCCCCCTGGATTGTTGAATCGGAGAAGTTGGTGGGTGTCGAAATCGGACCATCGGAAGTAGTAGCATTGGCCGGAATCGGAACTTCAGAAGTAGGAACATTGTTCGGAATCGGAACTTCAGGAGTGTTGTCATGTTCAGTGCTATTTTCACTGAATGCGCTATCTATTATTTTCAACAGCTCATCCCCTTGATTATCTTTTGCTCTACATTCAGCTGACTTTGCAGTTTCAGGTTCATCGAACAATTTCAGAAACTCTTCGTATAGATCCATAAGAGGAATTGTGTTCTTATTTGACTCAGGAAAGATTTTTTATGTCGTCATTTTAGAATTCTTTGCTCTGGAATTGTATCTATCACCGAAGGTGATGTAGTACGTTTCTTCAAATTTCCGAGATCGTTTGTTCAGAACGCGATAGGCCTTTGAGGTAAGAGAATATCCTAGAAATATACCTTCATCAGCCTTTTCATCCCATTTAACTCGTTTCTCTTTAGAGTTAAAAATGAAACACTTAGATCCAAAGACATGAAAGAATTTCACATTTGGTTTCCTCTTGTTAAGAATTTCATAGGGAGTTAGATGAAAGCGTTTGTTGATGTTCGAGCGATTCTGAGTAAAACAAGCTGTTGCAATAGCGTCTGCCCAGAAGTATAGAGGAAGTTTCGCAAAAGAAAGCATGGTTCGTGCAGCCTCACATAGAGAGCGATTGCGTCTCTCTACTACTCCATTTTGTTGAGGAGTATAAGGGGTAGAAAAGTTATGCGAAATTCCTTTATTGACAAGGAAATCATCAATAACTTGATTTTTAAACTTTGTGCCATTGTCACTTCTTATCATCCTAACTTGCTTTCGGAGAAGAATTTCGATCTGCTTGATGAAGTTAATCATATTGATTGCTGCTTCAGATTTTTGCTTGAGAAAGAACACCCATGTGAAACGAGAAAAGTCATCTACCACGACCAAAATGTATTTGTTATGAGCAACACTTTCGATTGCAGACGGACCACAAAGATCAATATGAAGAAGTTCCAAAGGTTCGATGATCTTTGTGTTGATTATTGTGGAATGACTCTTTCTACTTTGTTTTCCAAGCTCACAGGCATCACACAAGCGGTCTTTATCGTACTTGAGTAGCGGCAATCCTCTTACAAGGTCACCAAGTACAAGCTTGTTAATATCTCGAAAGTTCATATGAGATAATCGCCTATGCCATAACCAGCTATCATCATTTGCAGCTTTTGTGAGTAAGTTGTAACGCCCGGTTTTTCCCGGTACGTTTATTTATTTTATTAATTTAATTATGTGATCTTATATTAATTTACTTAATTAAGATCTGATTAATTAAATGATTGAGCTTATAATTATTGCCATCTTTTAATCATATAATTAAGTTCATGGGTTTTATAGCCAAACCCAATTAGAGCTTAAGTATTTTGTAGCCCAAAGGCTTAAGTGGTTAGCCCATTTAACCTAGTATATTAGGGCTCAAAACCCTAATTTCCTTCATTTCACTCACTCCCTCTCCCTCACGACTCTCTCTCTCTCTCTCCCTTCCCCCTCAAAGCACACACACACTCTCTCTCTCCCTCTGTATCTCTCTTTATTCCCGGATTTGAGAAGACAGCCGTAGTGTTTGGACGATTCCTGGAGATTGAAAGGTTGGATCGCCACGAAACTATAACCGAAGGTTCCCAAGACATATATGAAGTTTCTGACTGGAGGGATTTTGATTTCAAGGTATAGATATTGAGTTACGAATTTCGCAACATAATCTAGGGTTTCTGTCAGATTTCACTGCTGAGTCTTCTTTCTTGTAAAAATCATATCTCGAGTTCTAGGACTCATATGGACCCACAACCAGTGCCCAAAGTTCACAAATTGAGTTGAGTAACTTTCTTAAGGATACCACTCTCGCTTAAATGGACTTTATCTATGGGCAAAAACAGCTTTTTTGCTGTTAGGTCTAATCCGGGTCTGCTGTGATATGTCATTTTGTTTTTATTATTTCTATGGCTTTGGAAATGATCCAGAGTGACTCCAAGTTCCCACATGTACATTACATATTGAATTAAAGATCTGGAGAAGATGGGATGTTAATTATCATTATAAGTTGGTTAGAATGGATCCAGACTCCAGATCAGTGGACAGTCACCAGCTTATACTGGTTCTGTGAATGTCCACAATGTGAATTTTATATCCAGAGCTTGGGAAACCCTTTTTAATCGATTCCAACTCTGAGACTTGTATTTATGTGTCTTTTGTTCCTCTAATTTTTGGTTTGGGCTAATTTCACCCACAAGTTGGTTTTGAGGTTTTTAATTATTGGAAACTTATATTATCTTTTTATAAAAGTTGTTTTAAAAGTTCAAATATTTTGCAAAAATTTTTGGGTGTTACAAGTTGGTATCAGAACACACGTTTGAGGGAACTAGGCATTCTTAAGGATGTTCTAGACTCAAATTTAAGGCTCTTAAAATTTTATTTTCTTTAAAATATTTTCTTTAAAAGATTTCTATAAAACTTTTGAAGACTATTAGTGGAAGATCTCGCGGTGTGCCAGTCAACCAGCCTTGTAAGCTTTGTTTCATATGTTTCTTACTTTGTTGAATTGTTAATTTTGGATTGTTTCAACTGGCCTTAAAATGTTAAGATTATATACTTTGTTAGTATTATCATGTGAGAGAGTTGTATAAATAAACGGCTAGAGCGAACTGGAACTTTTGAAACTAGACGCGAATGCGAGATTGGAACTTGTGTGGAAGGTAGTAGAAGGGCCCCTACTATTTGAAACACCGGTGCCGATTTCGGGTCGGGGCAAGGTTGAAAAATTTCCGGTGAGCTGAGTGTTCGTCTCCCTAGAAATATCTAGGCTGAATTGTCTCTAATATCTTTCTTTTTCCGCGGATGCGGATACCGTCTAAGTCTTCCTCTATTTCTGCTAGACATGTTTCTAATATATACCCCTTAGGTTTTCATGTTCATAAGTTGTTATAAATTGTTGAAGCAGACACGTACTTGGTTAGTTCTAAACCTGCTGTTGTTATGTTCGATAGCGGTGCTACTCATTTGTTCATTTCTCGCTCATTTTCTAATCGTCTGGGACGAGATGTTGGTAGACTATCTCGTCCAATGGTTGTCCGGGTTGCAGACAACCGGACTCTTTATACCGAGGTATATAGCGGTTGTACTCCAGAGATCTCTGGCTTAGAGTTTTCTATTGATTTGATCCCCATTGCTATGAGGGAAGTATGTGTCACCATGGACATGGACTGGCTGGATACTTTTGAAGCTGAGATTTCATGTCATCGTAAGCAGGTGTGGGTTCAAATCCAAGTGGGGGAGAACTGGTCATTAAGGGGGGATACACCTCGCCTGTCCGTAGCTTCTTGTTCAGCGACGGTGGTGGTTAGTGACGTTGCGATTGTTCCCGAGTTATTGATGTATGCATAGAGGAATTAACTGGAATGCCGCCAGTTCGGCAAGTAGGGTTTCGTATCAACTTGGTGCTGTGCGCAGCTCCGGTAGCTAAGGCTCCTTATCATCTGACACCACCAGAGATGAAAGAACTTCATAGTCATCTTCAGGAACTGAATGATAAGGGTTCTATTAGACCGAGTACTTTTCTTTCCCCTCTTACAATATAATTTTGTTCTATCTCGAATGGCATTCATGATTGTTATAAAAATTATATATGATTGAGAATTAGGCACGTATTGCTAGATTCTGAGCCCGCTGCTCTTATGTTCGATAGCGGTGTCACTCATTCTTTCGTATCCTGCACATTTATTAATCGTTTGGGGCGTAGTATCGGCAAGTTGGCTCGCCCAATGGTCGTCGAGGTTGCCGACAACCGCACTATTTATTTCACCGATGTTTATCGGGGTTGGACTCTCGAGTTTTCTGGGGTGGAATTCCCCATTGATCTTATTCATATTGCGATACGGGAGCTTTGCGTTATTGTATACATGGATTGGCTTGACGCGTTTGATGCGGAAATCCATTGCCGGAAGATACAGGTTCATGTTCAAAACTCTAGAGGTGGAGAACTTATTATTCCGGGGGATATTCCCCGTCTGGCCTTGGCTTCTTGCTCATCTGCAGTAGCACTTGTCGATGTCCCTATTGTTTTCGACTTTAGCGATGTCTTTCCGGAAGAACTCCCTAGTTTGTCACCTATCCGACAAGTGGAGTTTCGCCTTGATTTGGTACCGGTTGCGACTCTGGTAGCTAAATTTTCTTATCTTTTAACACAAAATTACAATAAACTTGACAGGGAATTAGAGGACGTGTTCTGGATTAGTGATTTTCAGATAACCCGTAGGTTCGATACGTGGTTAAACTGTTACGTGGATGTGTTATGAATCGGTGATCAAGAGTTTGATGATGCTACGCGGAGCATTACTTTTGTTTCCTTAGAATTCTTTTTCTAGTAGTAATACTTAATCGTTCGTTCCTTGTACTTTTAACGAGTTACTTGGGAGTACCTTTGGACACGTAGGTTACCCTATTGTGGTGAAAGTCGCATATGATAGGACGTAATGGATGCTCGTGTGTACCGAGATCGTATTACTGGTTAGTGGTGAGAAGCTACCGAATGATGTGATCACGAGAGTGATGTGTAGACTATGTGTGATCATGAAGATAGAGTAGTGAGTCGTGTTCGAAGTGAAGTTCTTTGTTGTTGCAAACTGATATGAGTTCAAAACCAAGCAAGAGAGAACTCTTGCTACAGAGTGAAGTTGTTATACGGAGTGCGGTGTTGGGTTCAGCTGTGAGTAATCAAAAAGATATGCTATAGTGTAGCGGTGTCGAGTGTTAAGCATACATGGCAGTATACGTGATGGCATGAGAGATGAATAAGGTTGAAGACATGTTCATTAACAGAGAGTTTGTTGATGTGTTTCAAGATGACCCAAGGATGGATGCTTTGTTGGAAACCTTCTGGGAACACCATGGTTCTCAAGGTTTGATCTGAAGTCACGTTACCACAAGTAACGAACTAGGAGTATATACTCGAAGGATAGAACGTTGGCACGTGTTTCAGTAACAGTGAGTTTGTGGTGATACCTTTTAGGCTCACTAATACACCAGCAGCATGCAAGAAGCAAGTGTACATGACGAGGTTGTACCGCTCGATGCAGAAGTCAATTGAAAATTTTCGTGTGGACTTGAAGACATTAGTTAGTACACTAATAGAGTGTGTCACTTGCAATAAAGAAACACGACTGAACAAGATACCCTTTCGCGCTATGTTTCAGTCTTAGCAAGGTTTAAGAGTGGAGTTAGAAGGCGCGGCTGCGAGTTGTTGTCAAATCACAAAAGTACTATTTTAAGGTGTTAAGTGTATGTTATACACTGACCTCAAGAGTTGTATATTTATGATAGATTAGTAGATTATGATCATGCGTGAAGAAGAGGTGGCGTGTTATGGTTAGAGACTATGACTATGAGATATTTTTCCATCCAGGTAAAGCAAACATAGTTGGTGATAATATTAGCCAATGTTCGACTGGTGAGTCTTTGAGAGAGTTGTGCTTTTGGGAGGTTCTATTGATTTTGATATTGCATATCATAGTAAGTTGCGAGAAGTGGAGGATATGTTTGATAATGCCAAGTTTGAGTGTGTTATGAGTAAGATTTCGACTATTGCTGAAGCATCCAGGGTTTGTGTCAGGTTACATTCGAGTGTTAGCTCCTTTTTCAATAGGTGACCAAGTTTATTTTGCTACACATCCACAAATTTAAGGTATATTGGTGTGTTGGTAGGATTTACATTGATAGTGTGTGTGTACGGTTTTAGTACCAGATGGTGTGAAAAGGTACAGCTTTAGTACCAATTAGAGCGTATAGGTACGATTATAGTACTGAATTGTTGTATATTGGCAGTTCTAGTGCGGGGGATGGGATGACTATACGAGATCAGTACCGAATATTTGTATATAGGTGCGGTTTCAGCACCAGCCTTTACGAATATGAAATATAGGATGCCCATTTCTTGGGGCTGGATTACTTATCGGGTATTAGGGAGCACAAATATTGTGCTCAAGACGACACTAATGATACAAACGGTACGGATTTGTTAAGTTACCACATTGGGTTATCGTGGTATTTACATAGTTATGAAGCGTTTGAACCTTGAGTTGCATATGAAAGATTTAAGGCTATTGTGTGTTTTGCCAGAAATATGAGTGATTTGGATTCATAAGAGGGAAACTTGATGCCCATGGTAACAAACTTTGGACCGTTATTACACGAGTGGGTAAAGTAGAGTATCGTTAGAGATACTAGACGAGTTTGGTGTTATCCGTAACGTTTTTCCTTCTGTTTCAGTTATAGACGTATTTGGGAGATGGGACATCGATGGCCTTTTCGAGTATCTTTGGGTAAACATACGGTTTAGTTAAATGAAACGAGGATTCCTATCAACGAGAACAAGACAGAGACCTTATGTAACAAGGTAGTTGGGACGTTGAAAGTCCAGTGGCAGCATTGACAGAGATAGGAGTATACTTGGGAGCTAGATATGGAGATGCGAGCGCATTATTCCGAGTTGTTCACTAACGATGACTTCGAGGACGAAGTCTATTTCAAGCGGGAGAGTTGTAACATCCCGATTTTCAACATGTTATAATATTCTATATTGTAATTATTGGGTATAATTATTTAATAGAAAATTTGGGTAAATAATAATATTATTATTTAATTATTTATTAAAGGACTAGAAGTGAAAGATTAAAGGGGTTGGGGTGGAAAGTGTAAGAAATGGATTTAAATTTTGGAAAATTGGAATGAGAGAGGTTGTTTGGTCAAGTTAAAACTTAATATGTGAGTTTTGTTTATTCAAGGAGCTATAAAAATTATTATGCGCATTGGGGAGGTGGCCTATCGTTTGGAGTTACCTGATGAGCTTAGCCTGATACATGACACTTTCCACGTTTCTCAGTTACGGAAATGTGTTGTTGATGATACCATGGTGGTACCATTGGAGGATATCCAGATTGATGAGCGTCTCAACTACGTTGAGCAACCAGTTGCGATTTTAGATCAGGAAACGAAGACACTTTGGAACAAAACTATAAATTTGGTTAAGGTTCAGTGACGACATAGACGGGGTTCGGAATGGACGTGGGAACCGGAAGATGAGATGAGGACTCATTACCCGGATTTATTTGTGGGCGATGACTTCGAGGACGAAGTCTGTTCCTAGTGGGTGAGAGTTGTAACGCCCGGTTTTCCCGGTACGTTTATTTATTTTATTAATTTAATTATGTGATCTTATATTAATTTACTTAATTAAGATCTGATTAATTAAAAGATGGAGCTTATAATTATTGCCATCTTTTAATCATATAATTAAGTTCATGGGTTTTATAGCCAAACCCAATTAGAGCTTAAGTATTTGCTAGCCCAAAGGCTTAAGTGCTTAGCCCATTTAACCTAGTATATTAGGGCACAAAACCCTAATTTCCTTCATTTCACTCACTCCCTCTCCCTCACGGCTCTCTCTCTCTCTCTCTCTCTCTCTCTCCCTTCCCCCTCAAAGCTCTCTCTCTCTCTCTCTCTCTCTCTCTCTCTCTCTCTCCCTCTGTATCTCTCTTTATTCCCGGATTTGAGAAGACAGCCGCAGTGTTTGGACGATTCCTGGAGATTGAAAGGTTGGATCGCCACGAAACTTTAACCGAAGGTTCCCAAGACATATATGAAGGTTCTGACCAGAGGGATTTTGATTTTAATGTATAGATATTGAGTTATGAATTTCGCAACATAACCTAGGGTTTCTGTCAGATTTCACTGCTGAGTCTCCCTTCTTGTAAAAATCATATCTCGAGTTCTAGGACTCATATGGACCCACAACCAGTGCCCAAAGTTCACAAATTGAGTTGAGTAACTTTCTTAAGGATACCACTCTCGCTGAAATGGACTTTATCTATGGGCACCAACAGCTTCTTTGCTGTTAGGTCTAATCCGGGTCTGCTGTGATATGTCATTTTGTTTTTATTATTTCTAGGGCTTGGGAAATGATCCAGAGTGATTCCAAGTTCCCACATGTACATTACATATTGAATTAAAGATATGGAGAAGATGGGATGTTAATTATCATTATAATTTGGTTAGAATGGATCCACACTCCAGATCAGTGGACAGTCACCAGCTTATACTGGTTCTGTGATTGTCCACAATGTGAATTTTATATCCAGAGCTTGGGAAACCCTTTTTAATCGATTCCAACTCTGAGACTTGTATTTATGTGTCTTTTGTTTCTCTAAGTTTTGGTTTGGGCTAATTCTGAAGGGTTTCTATGCAATCAATGAACACAAAATAACCTAAGGTTCACATGCAACCCTAATATTGATCTATGTTTTCTTCTATGAAGATTAGAACTAAGAACCTAAATGATACAATTCAATTCTAAAGAAGAATTAAGAAAAACCAACCTTTGATCTTATGATCCTTTTAAGCAGCAGCAAAAGTATCCTGCCTCAGATGAAAGTCACACCCAAGGGATGGAAGAATCAGTCCAGCAGAGTGAATCCCGAGAGAGGAGATGGCGTGAATAATGACGTGCCAGGGGGTTCCTTTTATAGCCTCCTAGGGTTACACATGAAACCCTAAGGAGCCTCCAATTGGACAAGGCTTTTGACCACTTGGACCAGACTTACCAAAACCCTAATTAGGGTTTCGCCAAACCCTGGAGGAGCCTCCAGGGTGGCGCCACTTTTGGTCCCTGGTTTTCCTGGCCAGTTATTCAACTATTGAATAAATGTCAAACCAGTCCCTGCACCTTTTAATTAATTAATTTAATCTTCAAATTAAATCCAATTAATTCTAGATTAAATCTCAATTAATTAATATAGTTTCTAATTAATATATTAACACTTAAATATATTAATAAACCATATACTTAATTTCTATTGATTTATTATACAATTAATAAATCAACTATTCTCTCTACTGAACTATCTATCCTCCACCCATGAGGGCAACCCAAATGGACTTTGCTTTTAATCACAAGATAAAAGTTCAATTACAAGTCATGGCTTAGACACCTAATCCAACAGTCTCCCAACTTGGATAAGTCTATGACTTTAATTGTCTGAACTCTGACCCAGTCAGTTCTGTCCAAAGATAAGTGATATGATGATCCTCCGTCCAACAAGATATTTTCAGACTCAAGACATGGACTAACATCAATCTTGGTCTGACACTCTGTTCCTAGATTTCTGATTTGCATATGACTTTAGAGACTACTAATTGAACACATCAATCAAGTCCCGGTTGGCCAACACTTTCAGTCAACTTCTAAATCATCGAGAGGCCTACAGATATCTGTTTCCCATCGGGTCATGGGACGGATAAGTTTCGACTTATATGTCCATAACTTTTGCGGGTCCAAATACATACAACAATGCGTTTTATAGCACCGAGTTACTGGTGCGGTTTCGTATTGTTAATAAGTACTTGTATCGCAAATAACAGATCATATCTCTCCACTTAAAGATCACCGGATATTATCGTCTTAACATTGCTCGTGATATAATCCATGAAGCAATCTGTTAAGCGCGGGTTTATCCAATACTCAAATCTCTATTTCTAAGTACTCATGAACGTTGCAGCAGTCTTACTGCAATGTCTAACTCTTTAGACACTCTGCAACCAATTCATGACAGTCTTAATTCATACTTACTTCCTAACAGTATGATCGACTGTGGAGTTTTAAATAATCCAATTATTAAGGAAGTTAAAGATGCAAATATAGAAACACAGAAATAAACAATTGACAAAGGCAGTAACAATACTCATTTATAAATCTCTATTATAAAATCACCGAGTCAATTACATTTATACTGTTACAAGTTTCTAATCTATCTAATTACTAAAACTAACATCATCCTTCAATCCAATGCTCCGAGCATGCTGATTGTGCTTGATCCTATTCAGAGCCTTAGTCAAAGGATCTGCAGGATTGTCCTCGGATGATACTCGCTTAACCAGTAAGTGCCCTTCTTCTATCTGATGTCGAATGTAGTGGTACTTTCTTTCGATATGCCTGGACTTTCCATGGTCTCGCGGTTCCTTTGCCAAGGCGACCGCTCCTTCATTATCGCAGAAAAGTTCCACCGGCTCCTGAATGCTCGGGACAACTCCAAGATCCCCGATGAAATTCTTTAGCCAAGCCGCCTCCTTAGATGCTTCACTCGCTGCGATGTACTCTGATTCGCACGTTGAATCAGCCACCGTTTCCTGCTTGGAACTTTTCCAAGTGACCGCTCCACCGTTCAAAAGAAATACCCAGCCCGACTGGGACCGTCCACTGGCCCTATCTGTCTGGAAACTGGCATCTGTAAATCCACTCACCTTTAACTCATCACTGCCACCAAGGACTAATACCATATTCTTTGTCCTTCGCAGATATTTGAGTATATTCTTGACTGCAATCCAATGTGCTTTTCCAGGATTACCCTGGTACCGACTAACCATGCTTAGTGCATAGGATACGTCGGGACGAGTACATGTCATAGCATACATGATCGACCCTACTGCCGAAGCATAAGGTACCTGACTCATTTCAGCTATTTCCTTATCGGTACTCGGACTTTGAGTCTTACTCAATTTAACACCACTTAGGATTGGTAACTCTCCCTTTTTGGAATTTTCCATATTAAACCTCTTTAACACCTTTTCCAAATATGTACACTGGCTTAGGCCTATCAATTTTCTCTTTCTATCTCTAAGTATTCTTATCCCGAGAATATAAGCAGCTTCCCCTAGGTCTTTCATGGCGAAACACTTCCCGAGCCAAGCCTTAACATTTTGCAAGGTCGGAATGTCGTTTCCCATGAGCAGTATGTCATCAACATACAGCACCAGGAAAGTGACTATACTCCCACTAGCCTTGACATATACACAGGACTCATCTTCACTCCTAGAGAAGCCAAACTCTTTGACTTTCTCATGGAAGCAAAGATTCCAACTGCGAGATGCTTGCTTCAACCCGTAGATTGATCTTTCAAGCTTACATACTTTATCAGGGTGCTTAGTGTCTACAAAACCTTCTGGCTGACTCATGTAAACATCTTCAGTCAGTTTCCCATTAAGGAAAGCTGTTTTGACATCCATCTGCTAGATTTCATAATCATGAAACGCAGCTATGGCAAGCATTAACCTGATTGACTTAATTTTGGCTACTGGTGAGAAGGTTTCATCATATTCAACCCCCGGGGTTTGAGTGAATCCCTTCGCAACCAGCCGAGCTTTATAAGTATGCACTTTTCCGTCTATGTCGGTCTTCTTTTTGAAGATCCACTTGCATCCAACTGTCTTTCGACCCGGCACATTGTCAACCAAGTTCCAAACTTGATTGTCGTACATGGACTTTATCTCGCTGTCCATTGCCTCTTTCCATTTTGCAGACTCGGGGCCTGCCACTGCTTCACGGTAGCTAGCTGGCTCATCCAAATTAGTCAATGTACGATCACTGACTAACGTGTCTCCGTCCGAGGTAATATGGAAACCATAGAACTCGGGCGGCATGCTGACTCTACCTGAACGCCTAAGGGGCAACGAAATGTCGGTAGGTCCAACAGGAACTTCTTCCTCATGTTGGTTACTAGTTTCTTCTAAGGTTGTTTCATCGGGCGTCTCCTGAATTTCTTCGAGATCGATCGTACTCCCACTGTCTTCTTTGGATATGAGTTCTCTCTCTCGAAAGAACCCCCGTCTTGCTACAAAAACCACGTCCTCGCTCGGTCTGTAGAACAAGTATCCAAAAGACTGTTTCGGGTATCCGATGAAGTAACACCTCTCACTTCTTTCTGCGAGCTTATCTGAAGTATCTCGTCTCACGAATGCTTCACAGCCCCAGACTTTGATGTGTGCCAACGAGGGAACTTTCCCCGTCCACATCTCGTGCAGTGTTTTCGCAACCTTCTTGGTTGGGACAAGATTTAGGATATGGGCGGCAGTCTCTAAGGCATACCCCCAGAAATGGATTGGAAGTGAGGCTCGACTCATCATGGAACGAACCATGTCCAACAAGGTTCGGTTGCGTCTCTCTGCAACACCATTCAGCTGAGGTGTTCTTGGAGGCAACAACTGTGAAACAATTCCACATTCCTTGAGGTAATCGAGAACCCCGATACTAAGATACTCACCGCCTCTGTCGGATCTAAGCATCTTTATCTTTCTGCCCAACTGATTTTCTACTTCATTCTTAAACTCTTTGAACTTTTTAAAGGTATCCGAGTTATTCTTGATCAAGTAGACATATCCATATCTACTAAAATCGTCAGTAAAGGTCACATAGAACCGCGTGCCATCTCTAGTGGTTGTTCTGAAGGGACCACACACATCAGTGTGTATGATATCCAACAGACCTTCACCTCTTTCAAAGGAACCTTTGAATGCTGATTTTGTCATCTTGCCAAGTAAGCAAGATTCGCATACATCATCTGACCCGAGGGCGATGCGTTTCTTGTTTATATGGCCAAGGCGACAATGCCACAGACATGCCTTTTCTACACCGCTTGAAGCATCAATAGTCAACACATTTTTACCATAATTATCAACACACATAATAGATTCATAAACACCATCACAAGGCATAGCATTAAATATAAAAACATCATTTTTGAAAACCGAAATTGAACCATTCAATTTATTAAACTCGTAATGAAAGCCTTGTCTAAACAGTGCATGCAAAGAAATTATGTTCTTTGCCATATCTGGCGCATAGCAACAATTATGTAAATCTAATCTAACTCCACTGCTCAGCATCAGTCCATAAACACCAATCTTGGTAACAGGTGACGTTCGCCTATTGCCCATGACCAGGTTCAGTCTGCCATGCTCCAGTTCCCTACTTTCCTCTAGGCCCTGCAAATCAGAACTGATGTGAAAACCACATCCTGTATCAAGGACCCATGAACGGGAAAAAGATGAGTTATTAGATATAGAATATGTACCTGCCTGTGACGGTTTCACTTTACCGTCCTTGACATCCTACAGATACGTTGGGCAGCTCCTCTTCCAATGACCCTTTTGCTTGCAGTAAAAGCAGTCGGCCTATTTGGGGTTCCGAACATGTGGAATTCCGGAAGACTTACCTTTCGGGGCACCGCTAGATGACCCGACGTGAGTCTTTTCCCTCCAGTTCTGCTTAGGAGGGCCTTTCCGTTTCTTTCCCTTTCCGGAGCCAATAGCCAGGACAGGCGGGTTGACAGGGAGCACAGATTTTCCCTTCATCCCGTCCTCAGCCGTACGCAGCATGCAGTGTAACTCAGCTAGGTTTGCCTGGTTGTTGTTCAAATGATACGCCAGTGTGAACTGGTCATAAGAACTGGGTAAGGAGTTCAGCACTATGTCAACTGCTAAGTCCTCATGAACCGGCATTTCCAGCTTTCTAAGCCTTTCCACGTAACCATGCATCCTCTGCACATGTGCACAGATGGACTCTCCCTCTTTGGGCTTGCTGTTAGTGAAAGCTTTTACAACCTTACGCCTCTCGATGCGCTCTTGCTTGCGGAACCTTTCCGCGAGCTCTTTGTGCATCTCGTAAGGCTAATAGTCCTCATAGATACGCTGCAGTTCAGGGTTCAAAGTAGCGATCATGATGCAGGCCACTTTGGTCGCATCATCAGAGTGTTTAGTGTACGCAGCGATTTCCCCGGGAGTAGCGGTTTCAGTGTCCACATCAACAAGCTCGGTTTCTAGAACATACTCTTTATGTTCAAACCTTAGAGCCATTTTGATGTTGCGGATCTAGTCATTGTAGTTGGTGCCGTCCAACGTCACCTTTGAGCATAATGACAGAATCGAGGTGACACTACCGGGATTTGAGTGGGGAACGGATTGGTCAGAAGACATCTGAACAAGAAGAAGGTAGTTTTAATTAGATGGAGTGATAATAATAATCCTTATATTCACCCAAGAATAAATACGAGGGTAGGATCCTACAATAACAATCTACAATACCGAAAAGGGATGCCGTAATCAGTATTGCAAATTTTACAAGGTAGGCGAATGACGATTCAGCCAATTCCACCGTGGAAACATAATCATATTATAATGGAATTCCTAGTTTCTTTGAGATTTACCGAACTGTTCGATAGCATGTTTTAATCTCGGGAATGCCCCACTGTTTGTGACTGGGATACCGAGGATCACAAACCGGGTGAGAATAACCATGCAAATTGCTTGGTACTCTTGAAGTCAATTGTCATCTCTAATTAACGTGCCGGTAAACCACACACGCTCCGTTAATAATGACAAAATCAAGAAACCCATTGCGACTCTTTGTGGACCCCATTTGGCGTGCCGGTAAACCACACACGCTCCACCAACGTTCCACAAAGTGCAATGTGCAATTTCATGGATTAGCACCAATTCACATTTTTAACCTAAAGTAACTAGATTGGGATTTGTTTTAGGGTTCTAGTACTTTCAATTATAGCATTATACTTTTAAGAGGCTTAGCGGTTCTATCATACCCGTTCAGCTAACGACATTCGACTGACCAGGAGAGCGGTGGGTAAGAGTAGATACCCATTAGACTAACATTTTATAGTCAGTCGCCTTATACCCTCTTTATAGGATAGTTTTGTGAATGAGGCTTACTAGCGGTAGACTAACCAATTTTCTTATACATATTACATTAACTTTTAATTTTAAATATATATAAGATATATTTTAATCTCATTAAAATATTTTAGAATTAATTAAATTCTAATTTTCTCAAATTATTCTAATTTTTTTTTGAAAATTTTAATTAATTCTTAAAGCTGATTTAATTGGTCTTTTAATTAATCAATTAATTAAACTAATTAAATTCAGGTTACAGATTACCAAATTAATTAATCTATAAATGCCCCATGAATTTCGAAATACACATGCCAAGAATTAGGGTTCAAGTTATTTTAGTTGATTTAGTTACCAAAAATAACAACACATAATAAAGGCAAGCAAATCAAGCATTCAAGGGGGACCATTAGGGCATGGCGGCTAGGGTTAGGAAACCCTAGCCAAGCCGTCGACTTCAAGGCCTCCAAGAGGTGAATTTTCGCAAAAAACACCAAGGCCAAGATCATTTGCAAGCAGTTCATAATCAAAACACAAGAAAACAAGCTAGCTCTGATACCACTGAATGGTTTCTATGCAATCAATGAACACAAAATAACCTAAGGTTCACATGCAACCCTAATATTGATCTATGTTTTCTTCTATGAAGATTAGAACTAAGAACCTAAAGGATACAATTCAATTCTAAAGAAGAATTAAGAAAAACCAACCTTTGATCTTATGATCCTTTTAAGCAGCAGCAAAAGTATCCTGCCTCAGATGAAAGTTACACCCAAGGGATGGAAGAATCAGTCCAGCAGAGTGAATCCAGAGAGAGGAGATGGCGTGAATAATGAGGTGCCAGGGGGTTCCTTTTATAGCCTCCTAGGGTTACACCTGAAACCCTAAGGAGCCTCCAATTGGACAAGGCTTTTGACCACTTGGACCAGACTTACCAAAACCCTAATTAGGGTTTCGCCAAACCCTAGAGGAGCCTCCAGGGTGGCGCCACTTTTGGTCCCTGGATTTCCTGGCCAGTTATTCAACTATTGAATAAATGCCAAACCAGTCCCTGCACCTTTTAATTAATTAATTTAATCTTCAAATTAAATCCAATTAATTCTAGATTAAATCTCAATTAATTAATATAGTTTTTAATTAATATATTAACACTTAAATATATTAATAAACCATATACTTAATTTCTATTGATTTATTATACAATTAATAAATCAACTATTCTCTCTACTGAACTATCTATCCTCCACCCATGAGGGCAACCCAAATGGACTTTGCTTTTAATCACAAGATAAAAGTTCAATTACAAGTCATGGCTTAGACACCTAATCCAACAAATTCCACCCACAAGTTGGGTAGAGTTGGCCAACATCACCTGACTGTCCGTTTGAAGACAGCAGAGATATGTCTTTTTGTAAATTTTATATCTCTTTCATCCTTTGGAGTTTAAGGGAGTTCTTTATGGTTCTGGAAACTTAAGTCATTGTAGTTCTTGTAAAAATTATTTAAACCTATGCTTCTGTTTTATATTTTGGAGTAATTCAGTCTTGAGCAGCATGTCTGTTTTAGAGACCTTGCTGTGATTACTCCTTTCTCATTCCTTAGCTTCACAATTTCATCCTTCTAACCTTTAGTCTTAATTAGGTGAAGTATTGAAGTTTGCACAAGCTTGGTAGCCATATATTGACTTCTATCTGTTATATCACTCACTCAAGGTGAGTTCTCTCACACCGTTGTATTGATGTTTGTGTTTGCTAGTTAGCTCGTGTGTAATTGTTTAGATTTATTATTTAAAGCATGCTATATTATTATTATAAATCGTACATGTGCACTGTATGTAATTGATTATTACTATGAGGGGTAGTTAGGTAAGATCACCAACGTTATACTCTTTATGAGGTGCGGGGATCGAGGCCAAAGGATACGGGATTTACCCGGTGCGGCTCAAACCTACAAGTCCACCCTATTTTATATAAGCATTGATTCGTTCTTTGCTTGATTTTTATAATTATAATTGGAATTGGATTAAGGCTGGTAAACGTGGATATTAATATGATGTTTGTGTTTGAATTCACTAAGCTTTTGCTTACGGTTTCCCCTAAACATTTTTCAGGTGTTAAGATCAAGGAGGCTAAGGCGTGACTTGGAGCACCGGGATGCCACTACTAGAATAATTTCTATTTGGGACATTGTTATTTTATGCTTCCGCACTTTACTATGTTTATTTATTCATAAGTTGGTTTTGAGGTTTTTAACTATTGGAAACTTATATTATCTTTTTATAAAGGTTGTTTTAAAAGTTCAAATATTTTGCGAAAATTTTTGGGTGTTACATAAGCAAATGGCTGGTTTTCCTTGAATGAGTCTCATATCCAAAGGAAACATTTCTCCTTTTCGTTTTGACTTCAAAACTACCTTTTTAGATTCCTTTTCAATCAACTCGGAACCTTCTTCATCAAATGAAACTTTAAGGCCAGTTCCAACCACTAACTGTGAGACACTAATTAAGTTATGCTGAAGTCCTTCAACATATGCAACCTTTCGGATTGAAATTTTGCCATTCGTAATCATGCCATATCCTTTGATTCTCCCTGTTGCATTATTTCCATAGCTAACCTTTCCTCCATTCGGTAGCGAGCGATACTCTCGTAATTCTTCATTTCTCCCAGTCATGTGACGTGAACAGCCGCTATCAATATACCATTCCGGATCATACTGTTTGTCATGTAGTACCTGCACAATTTAGAGAGATTTAGGAACCCAAACCATTGTGGGCCCTTGTGAGAATTTTTAAGAAGTAGGAAATATGCATGATTTTTCAACCCAAAATGACTTTTTCACTGGTGGTTGATTCTTCTTATTTTCAATTCGAAACACTTTCATTTTTGTGTTTCACCAACTTTCCGTAGCAAAACGAGTTTTAGTAGGAATGAATGTGTTGGATACTTGAAAATAATGAGCTTTCTGATTTAAAGCTTTATCAGAGTGATTCGCAAAGTTGGTTGATTTTGGAGAGACAACTTTTTGAACCTTTTTGCTTCTGAGAATCTGTTTGATTTCTGGTTCAGGGTAGAGCTTGGCTTTTCCTTTTAAGTCATTTGGCTTAAGAATCGGTGTTGGAGTCTTTGTCTTTGAAAGTACTGAGAATTTGGGTTTTGTTCAGACTTCTTTATCGGAATAGGGTTGACCTTCGGAAAAGAATTTGAGTTAAGGGGAAAATGACTTTTGTCGTTTTTGTTTCTCCAAAATTGTTTTCTTTCCTTTGGTCTCATCCGAGTTGTCAATTGGTTCTAACCAAAAGTAAGCATCACAGACATTGAAATTATCGTTATCAACCAGGACTTTAAGTTCAGTTACATCCTTAGAATTCAGACCTGGTTTAACAAAAACTTGATTTGGTACTGTCTGAATCTTTGGGAAAACAGTGGCTTGTTCGTTTAAATCTTGTGATCCATTATTTTTAACAATTCTTGCGAAAGCTACTGAATTTTCAGAAATGAGATTTTTCTTAGATTCGGTAGAATTGTTTATGAATTCCGAACAGTCAATCTCATCCTCAACAGATATCCCACTCATTTCACTTTCATCAAAATCAGAAATATTCTCATTAATGAGAGTATTATCGGAATTTAATTTAGAGCATAATGAGTGAAAGTTCTTTAAGGTTGCTGTTTTAATTTCCTCATGATCGTTTTCAGAGAAATATTCTTTAACCATGTTTTTATGTTCTTTGGACTGAATGTAACTTTCAATTTTGTCAAGTCCAATTCGATAGGCTTCAGAAACATCGTCAGATGAAACAATGGTTTCACACTTGTAGCATTCAGCATCAATTTCGTCTTCTTTCAATTCAAGAAAGGGCAAAATCATTTTGTGTAAACCCCTGCCTATATCACAGTCGAGATGCAATTGAGTAATATTATTGTAAAGACGCTTTGCAATTAGACAAAAAATGTTCCTCTGTTTAGCAAGAACCAAATTATCTCTTTTGACATAAATAATATCATCTTTTGCTCTAACTAACTCACTATCCAACGCCTCGATTCTCATTCGCCTTTCCTCATTCTTATTCGATACCCTGCTCAATTGATCATTTAAGTTAAAGTTACTTAGACGTGTTCTTTTTAAGCTATCATTCAAACTAGAAACAGTGAATCTAATATCATATAATTCATTATCGTAACTGGAAGAGTAGATATTTAAAGATTTTAGGATAGAGCGTACCTTGTTGACCACGACTTCACATTCTTCTACCTGTTCCGAAACAAGCTTGGCAGCGAAACAGCTTGCTGTAGTTTGGCACCCATCTGTAGAGTACCCCCTGCTTTCGGAATGGCCAGCCTTCACCATCAAACATTGACCATGCGTTGGGTTTCTTACTTCTTCATCTTCAGAATCCGTTGACCAGACCTCAACGGCACCAAACTCTCTTTCTTCCTTCACCATAAAGGCTGCTTTGGCAGTCGAAGCATCATTCTTTTTCAATTCCGCAATCTTCTTTGCGTAGTATGCTTCGTCCTTGACCTGCTTCTTCTTCTCAGTCTGCTTTCGGAGCAAGCAGTATTTTACAAAGTGATTTTTGCCCTTACAGTAATGACAGTCGTAGCCTGAATCACCAACAAGCTTCTTTTCCTCTTCATTTTTCTTTTTCTGATTATCCTCCGATGTCTTCTCAGAACTGAAGCCTCCCTGTCGACTTCTGCTTTTGAACTTTGAGAAGTTTTTCTTGAAAAACTTTTTGGGATTTGAGACCATTAAGTCTTTATCTTCCCTTGTTAGATCATCATCGGAAAAATCAGATTCGGAATCGACCTCGGCAATCTTCTTTCCTGCTGCAACTAAAGCAAGCGAACCCAGACTAGCAGTCACTTTAGCTTCTGAAGTGATTTCTTTTTCATGGGACTTAAGAATTTCCACCACTTTAGCCAGAGTGTAATTTTTGAACTGCTCATGCGCCTTGATAGTTGAGACAATAGCCTTCCATTCAGAACGAAGACCATCCAAAAAGGTGACTTTTTGCTCAATCACAGTTCGAGCAATCTTGTATTTCAGTAAACGATTGAGAAGATGATTGTAGCGATTAAAAGTTTGGGTCAGAGTTTCTTCTGAACCTTGAGCAAAGGATCCGAAATCGGAAAGAAGAGTGGTTTGAATTGAATGCTCTAGATCAGCATCTCCATAGTACAATTCCTTAAGCCTGTCCCAAATCTCTTTCGCTGTTTCACAAGAGCTTACCAAGCGAAGAGTGTCTGCTTGAAGAGCAAATCGAATAATTCTGAATGCCTTAATATTGCACATCAGTTTATCCTTTTCGTCTTGTGGGATATCTGTGTGAGTGACAAGAAGATTGTTGTATTCTTTTAGGGTTTTAATAACCCTCCTTGTGGTTGTATGAGCGTAGGTCTCTTCAGTAATGGCTTGCCATATCGTTGCTCCATGTTCTTCTATCCCAAGAACATAATCTTCAAAATGCAATGCCCAGACCTCATATTCTTGAGTAAAGAGAATTGGGGTCCTGGTGGTGGATCCAATACTGCTTGATAGATTGAACGATTGAGTGTGTGAATCGTCAAAAGCCATGTGATCTTGCTTATGGTTTGAATCAGAAGTGTAATGATAAATCAAGAGAAGATTATAACGTAAAGATCAAGGTCTGATATCTTTAAGTCGATCAAAACGATGAAGATAATCAGAGGTAGATCTGAGAATTACACGATCTCCCGCTCTGATACCAATTGTTGAAACAAAAATAAGAGTGGATCTAAATTCAAACAATGCGGAATAAGAAAGATAAACAAGAAACAAGAAAACAGGCTATAAAGAACTGATGTAGAATGATTGAATATGCAACTCAAGAACAATTCAAAGAGAACTATTATGTATGAGTGCCGTAAAAACGATTACAAAAGTTAACCCTAATTAGGGTACGTGCATGCTATATAAATAAAACTAAGTATGGAAGGACAGGCCCATTACATAACTGATACGCTAATCTAATGGCACAAAATAAGGAGACAAATCAGGTTCGCATCTTTGACTCAATCTTATTAATGACTCAACAATATTGATCCAACAATAAGCGTTTTGACTTGGGACTCCGATTCCCCCTAGTATGTCAAGTCTAGTCAAGGAAGTGCAATGGTCGTGACGACTTTAATGCTGATTCCTGGAGTGATTAAGCCTTTTGGTCCAATTTTTAATTGTATCATATTAAAGATGACAACTTATTGATCCTAAGATTACCAAACTTCCATATTAGTCTTTTAATACGTATTATGCAAGATTTAACCGTTTATCGTCTTATTGGTCCTAAGAATTTACTAATCACAAAAGATTAGTCATCTAATTTAATAAGCATATCTATTATGGTCTAATTCATAATGTTCTAACCCAGTGATTGGTCATCCTCTAGTTATAACTACCATATGATCAAGAAAGCTAAAATCGAAGTTTAAATGAAAGAAAGACCATCAATTCAAAGTAAACTAAGCTAAAGAACATAAACAATACTAATTATAACAAATATGGATTTGTGATAAACTTGATATAATAAACTATTTCACTTTCCAATATCAATTCAGAGAATTTAACTAAACTACATTAGGGTACATCGTCCCAAGTAGAAACTAGGATTTTTAGTCCATAACTAAGAACAAATCATAGAAGAAGTCATGAATAGAACTGAAAATATAATAGATAAATACAACTAATGATTATCTATAGCTTCTCTTGGTTTTCTTCAATAAGTTTTCTTCATAATCTTTTCTTTGGCTTTAATTGCTTCCAAATTTTGTTTAGTAGCTCTGAGATTCGTCTGGAACTAAAGGAGAATCGGAGTTGTGGTATGGAATGGATTTCTGTATTTATAGTGATTCCAAACCGCCAGAATGACGCGTCGATATGACTTCCAGATCGTATTGCGTTTGACATATTTATCCCGTAATTAACGCAGTCGTTATACATTAGTCGCATCATAATTTGGATACCAAGGCGTCGCAAAGTGGAACATGTCGCATCGCTATCATAAGTTTCGTGTCGTGATCTAAAATTCAAAAGTTTTATCTTTATAACCCTGATTCCAATCCAGTTTTCGCTCGTTTCTGTTCTTTTTTATTAGCAACCAGCTTTTTCTTGCAAAATTGAAAATTCTATGTAAATGAGTACATTTTGTCCTGTTTTGTATACCGCATATAAAGTATGTATAATTATAGTGATATCAAAATACCTCACACTTGGCTTTTGCTTGTCCTTAAGTAAACTAGAGTATATTCAACCACTTAAAACTTTCACTTCAACATTTTTCAAGCAAATTTTTTACCCATACCAGAAATACTAGAATCATATACATAGTTGTGTACAAGTCCTTTTTTAAATTGATCATGTTCTAAATATATTTCCTTCCCGTAAGCAATAAGTCTCTAATGTGTCACCCATTCATTTTTGCATCTCCTAGAAGTATACCCTTTAAAGACCCCCTAGCCTCAAGAATTATTGCAAAATTTCCAAGATTTCCCTTGTACCACACAATTTGTAAAAAAAACTTGTGCATATATTTCTTTATTTGATTTTTACTTTTTATCTCTTTATTATATTTCTATTCTTATTGTTTTTCATTTCAATTCTCTTAGTTTATGCAATCTTGAAATTTTTGTTTAACAAGTACTTATGTTGCACTAATTATTACCAAATATATTTAACTCTTTTATTCGCCCATACCTTTGAAACTCCTGACTTTCTATGTACTCTTGATTACAATATTTCGGCTTAAGACTGTACGTGGTCTACTCATTCAAATTCCAAATTCCACTAAAGAAATTCCATGACATTGTGTGAAATTCGTGTAACGAAGTTTCGACAAAATCATCCCAAACCAGTTGCTCTTAGGTAATTAGGTGAAAGAAACACCATTTTCGAGTCTATCCCCTCAAGTATCACAGGCCACCGATTGAATTTCCCTCCCGATTTTCAATCTTTTGGTACATTTTCATACTTGATATAACTATTTAATCCTTTATTATTAATTTCTCAAGATTTTCTAGTTTTAGCACATTTATTTATTTTATTAAGACTTTTTCTTGAGTTCAATGACAACATAAGCCCCATATGTTTGGCATCATAAAAATCTAACTCAATCTATTTTGGCTAGGACTTAGTAATGTTTACAAAAAATGATGTTGGTGAGAATATCATGTACTAATAAGTTTCTAAGGGGTTTAATTCATGAGCAATGCAAAAACGTGTTGTAACTAACACACTAATTACCTATTAACTTACAAATCATAAATATACTCGGAACAATGATAAGCCATAGTAACTATATGTGAAAGCTAAATGTAGCCTAAATACCCATTTTTATAACATTATTTCCAATATATTTATCTTAATTGTTCAATTACGGAAAAATTGTTAAGGAAAAAATTTTAAAATCTTGGCTAATTTAACTTAGATGCTTGTACATGTGCTTTTTCGATCGCAACCACACACTTTAATCATACAATGTCCTCATTATAATTTATATGCTTAATAATTAAAAACAAAACAAAATGGGAGAAAAAGGAACGGACTCCCCTAGGGTGTAGTAGTGAGAACGGTGCTCATTGGACAATATTATAGGATTACTAAATCATTGGCATCGTAAGCACAATAGAATGTCGCTATATGACACGCGTTGTATGTATTACGCATCGTGTAATTTTTTTAGAACGGGTTTCTCGATCTTGGGATTCACATGGTAAGCGTCATGTTTGGCAAGTGGTCGCGACACGAAAATTAGACACAATGAGTGTCCATCGATACCCCGTGTATATTTGGTATATGGTATATGCCCCACGTGAGTAGACATGTAGTTCAATCTCTCTCCATTAGAATGTAGCAAGTTAAAAAAACACGTCACACCTCACTTCGTTGTTTTCACATGTCGATAATCAGTACTCAAATCATATGTATTTTCAGGGATGTCTAAAACTATTCACCAATCTAAACGCACTCGACGGCCTACACGTTCAACTGGCTATCAACAAACGATGACGAAGTAAAACTAATTTGTAAAGTAAAATAAGCAAAGTAACATATATCCAATCAACCATACAAAGCAATCAGACTATAGAAGTGTCTAATCAAGAATAGAGAAATAGAAAAACAAGGGTCTTCTATCCAAGAACATCAATCATGCATCAAAACTCAGGTGAACGGGAATCCTCTGAATCACTACTAGTAGGAACCAAATGGTGTGGATTTGGAGAAACTGGTGGCACCCGTGATCTCTATAGGTAGTGTTTTAGTAATAATAGGATAATGATCCAAATATTTTCACAAAACTTACTTGACAGTGTCGTTGCCTCGCGAGTTGTAATGGTCGTCAAGTCACGTTATCGTATGAACACTGGTGTTGGCCTTGTTTAATACTTTATGCGACGTGTGTTTGAGGAGTATGCATTGTGTAATTTATGTAGTTAATGTTTTGAAAATGATATGTAACCATACCTCTCTACAGGTCACCCCACACTTGAATCCTATCCATTTTGTGCCAAGAGTCCTTTTTGTAGCTTCCCCTGATGATACAAGACCTATGTACTCAAAGCAACATAACGAAAAATAATCTAAAAAGAATGTATAAATACTTACATGAATCGTGTTGCCTCCTGGTAGCGCTTCCTTATTTACGAGTCTTTAGTTGTACTCAATCTCATGCTACGTTTCTATTGTAATTCCTAAATTAACATATTATCCTCCTTTCTTGTTGGGGGCTCCTTCTCGATAATGTTTAATTAGGTGTCTGTTTACTTTAAGGCTTGTTGTGTATGTCTTTGTTAACTCAATGGCACCGTGTGGGAAGACCTCATTGACTATGAAGGGTCCATACCATAGCGTTTTTAGCTTTCCTAGGAATAGCTTCAACCTTCAGTTAAGCAAAAGAACCTTGTCTCCTAGCTTAAAGTCTTTATAACCGTGTAACCTTGGATCATGCCAGCGTTTGGTTCTGTCTTTGTACATCAAGGAATTTGAATAGGCTTCATTATGGAGTTCATGTAAAGCATCGAGTTGCGTGAGCCTATTGGACCGGATGTTTGCGAGATCTAGGTTGCATGATTTTAATGCCCAGTATGCCTTATGCTCAATTTCGACCAGAAGGTCACACACTTTTCCATAGGCAAGCCTATAAGGGATGGTACTGATAGGCATTTTGTAGCCTGTCCGAAAAAGCCCTTAATGCATCGTCCTGTCTCTCTACCCACTCATTTTTGTTTGTGCCCACAGTTCTCTCCATAATCCGTTTTGAGGCATAATTAGTGATCTCCCTTTGGCTATTGGATTGGGGATGGTACAGAGTCGCAAATCTAAGGTGGACATCATATATTTGCAATGCTTTTTCTAGTTGGGCATTAAAGAAGTGCGTACCATGATCAGTAATGAGGGCCTTGGTGACTCCAAAATGGGAAAATAGTATTTTTAGGTATTAGACCATGACCCTTGCGTCATTAGTGGGTAAGTACCTTGGCCCACTTTGACACGTAGTTAACGGTCACCAGAACATATTTGTTCGTGTGTGAAAAAGGAAAAGGTCCAATAAAGTCTATTACCCACACATTAAATACTTCACATATTTGTATGTTATGCTAGGGCATCTTAATTATAGATGAAATATTTCCTGCCCACTGGCATTAATCACACCCATGTACATACGTGGTGTTTCTTTAAAGATGGTCGGCTAGTGAAATCCGACGTCAAATACTTTACGTGCCGTGTAATTCGCACCATGGTGTCCCCCAGTCGGTCCGCTGTGACAGCGCTTCATGATCTCTCAGATTTCATTTCGGAAAACACATCGCCTGATTACATTATCCGTATAATTTCCAAATAGATAGGTTTGCCCCAATATTAGCGCTTTACATAAGCAAGGAATTTCTTCTATTGGTGAGTCATACCCTTGAGCAAGATTCCTGCGGCAAAATAGTTCACAAAATTGGAAAACCATGGGATCTCGGTGCTTGATTCCAATAGATATTCTTTGAAAAAATTATTGTTAATGTTCGACTCATTAAGCTCTTCTAAATCGGGATTTTTCGAACATGACAAGTGATTTGCAGCTATATTGTCCATGCCTGGCTTATCTCTGATTTCTAAATCAAATTCTTATAATAACAAGAACCAGCGAATGAGTCTCGGTTTGAAGTATTGTCTTGAGAATAAAAATCATAGTGCGGAGTGATCCGTGAAGACTACGGTTTTGGATAGTATATGATAGGATAAAAGCTTATCAAAAGTGTACACCACGACTAGCTGTTCTTTTTCGGTGGTGGTGTATGGCTCTTGAGTCGGATTTAGGGTCTTACTGGCAATTGTATATAGGCTGGAAGGGATTTTCAACTCGTTGCCCCAAGACCGCTCCTACTGCATAATCGTTGGTGTCACAACTTAGTTTGAAAGGCAGGTTCAAATCCAGGGCAACCATGATCGGACCGATGGTCAACTTATCCTCCAGTATGTTAAAGGCTGTAAGACATTCTTTTGTAAATTCGAATTTCGTGTCCTTTAACAATAGTTGAGTCAATTGCCTCGTGATTTTTAAAAAGTCCTTGATGAAGCGACGGTAAAAACACGCATGTCCCAAGAAACTGCGAACTCCGTTTACATTAGTTGGTGGTGGCAATTTTGCAATGGTATTAATCTTTGCTTTTTCCATATCTATCCCCTCTTTGGACTAGGTTGGTTTCAAAGCAACGAGCCAACATTCGGTCCAAATTTTCTAAGCAAGTAATAAATTAATCCCCAAACACTAGAAAAGTCATCCGTGAAGACCTCCACAAAATCCTCCAGTATGTCGTGGAATATGGCCGTTATACATATTTGAAACATCGTTGGGGGGTTACATAGACCAAAGGGTATTCATCTGCATACGAAAATTCCGTATAGGCACCTGAATGTACTCTTTTCCTAGTCTTCTAGGTCAATAGGAATCTGAAAGTATCCTGAGAAACCATCTAAAGAGCAGTAGTATCCGTTACACAATAGGCTTCCAAGCATTTGATCAATGAATAGAAATGGGAAATGGTCCTTTCAAGTGGCATCATTTTATTTTAGATAATCTGTGCACACTCGCATCCTATGATTGTGCATGTCAGTATTAATTTGTCTGTCTCGTTTACGATCACTCTCATTCCCCCGTTTTTAGGTGCCACACGAATCAGACTTACCCATGAGCTATCTAAAATAGGATAAATAATTCGGGCATTGAGTAGCTTCATTCCCTTCTTTCTTACTACTTCTTACATTTTTGGATTCAGCATTCGTTGAATTTGTATTTTTGCTTTGCATCTTTTTCCATTATGATTTTGTGCGAGCAATAGGAAGGGATATCCCATTGACATCATAAATCTTCCAAGAAATCACTTACTTCCTCTTCTTTAGTATTTCGATAAGTCTCTTCTTTTCATCATCGACTAAGTCTGATGCTATGATTACAGAAAACTGTGCATTCTCCCCGATGAATGCATACTCCAAATGGACAGGTAAAGTTTTTAACTCGAGATCATTCGTGTTTTCCGGGTGAGAGAAGGATGCACTGCGTTCCTCAAAACTACACGGTGCGTAATATGTGCAGTTATATTTTCGTTTCGAGTTTGAACCATTATGCTGTGTGTTGTCAGTGGGTATGCACTACGTGATATTTTCAGTCAGCATCTCTTCAGAAAGTCGTTAACGTGGAGTGATGTCGGTCTTATCGCGTAGCGTATTTTCTGCAATCGTAATGTTTTGCATGAAATCTTACTCATTTTCTGAGAGTAATTTTTTTAACTCCTCCAAATCCATATGGGCATCGAAGATCTTTTCTCCTAGCGTCACCTTTCATCAATGCGTTTATCTTCCAGCTCTTTTAGCTCCTCTTTAAGAAAATTATCAAAAATGTCTACGTAGTAGACTTCATCGTCGATGGCTCTAAAATGTCTCATGGATTTATCGATTCTGAATGCTATCGCCTCATACCCAACTCTAAGTGTTAACTCTGATTCGTTGATTTCCACAAATTCTCTTGCCATGCTCAAAAATGGGCAACCAAGTATGATGAGGACTTAGTCATCCTCCTCTATGTCTAATACTACAAAATCCGCTAGGAAAACGAATTTCTCCACGTTGACGAGTAAATTTTCTTCCAAGCCCTTGGGATACGTGACCGGTTTATTTGCTAGTTGACTAGCTATCCGGCTGGCCTTGATTCGGAAAATACATGGTACCGTTTATTTTGAAAAATCATTATAATTAGTTAAAGTCTAATTAGGTGTCCTTTATCCTGTCTATTTAATTCAACAAGATAGGCTATTGTAATGCCCTAGTTTATTTAGGTGTTTATTTATTTAATGGAAAGATTAAATTCTATTTAAGAAGAACGATTTAATAGCTGTTGTGAATAATTATAATGATAATAATAACTAAAAAAGAAATACAATTATAATTATTAATAACTAGTTGAAACTTCGTGCTACGCACGTGCGGCTTGGGATGTCCTAATTTTTTTTTTTATTCACGAAACGACTCAAGATCATCTAATTTGATATTTCTGTTTGCTAAACACCGATCCTGTACCTCAATGAGAATTTCAAAGTCTTGAATTTTGCAATTAGAAGATAACGAACCCTAGAAAGAAATATAATTTATATATATATATATATATATATATATATATATATATATATATATATATATATATATATATATATATATATATATATATATATAAGTTTAGTGCCAAAAACAAACTATTAATTAATGAAAATGTATTACAGGCTTATCAGTTCCTATTTGAAATAAATATTAGCTCCTTTGGAGATACGAATGTTACTGTTTCTCCAATAACTGCAAACATCCCAAAAAATATATATACAAGTAAATACTTATTTTGTAATTTTTTCCCTTTGAAAGAGGAATAACGTACCTATGACCCATGTGGCAATGAAGTCAAATCGGTTTTGACCATCATTCCAATAGTTCTCAAATCCATATGTGTAAACTTTTAAAGCCATCTCGAGTACATATATCCACCCTGTATGGAAGAGAAGTCATCATTTTTTTTGGATTTAACAAAATAAACCTCTTTAACAAAAATAGATATTAAAAAAATACCAAAACGAAATTCACAATAAGTTGTTTACCAATGAAAAATTGGATCTTCCGCCATAACTTTTGACCAGAGTTGTTTTGTATATCAAGCTGTCAAAAAAAGAGGATCAGTAAAGTAATTTATTCAATACACAACATGATAATATTGCCATGTTAGCAAAAGATGAAAGATTTAGGTCATACCGTTGTTTCAATAATAACAGCAGCCACATTCAACAGGAGGACAAAAGAAATCACATATCCCAAATTTGAACTTTTTACAAAGCTTTTTAGTGTTTTGGATAAAGAAGAATTATAAAAGGGGAATTTTTTTAGCCAAGGTTCCTACAAATTAAAGTGGAAAGCGTAAAAAAAAACCAAGTTAGATATTTAATTCTTTTTACTATTCCATATGAAATTGAAAAAAAAATGCTTCACATGAATAACAACTTACTGTATCCTCCTTTTGAAATTTTGAGGCAATTGCATCGCATAAATCATTGAATTTTGATTCATTAATCTACATTTAAAAATCAGAACACATTGAGACAACCAACTCAATACAGGCTATAGACCAAAATTACCTTAAAATCGTGACCTTCATCCAATGAATTAAATATTAATTCAAAGTCTTCTTTTGATATTTTTGGCAATGTCCTGTATAAAAGGTGTTTTTTTATTTTCAGTGCCCCAAATAGGATGCTACAAAAGATATGGATTTTTTTACAAAGGCAATTAATTACCTGTATTCATTAAGTTCTTCTAATAACTGGACACATTGATCCTTATCAACAAAGCCAATAACTTGTTCATTTGAAAAGAAATTGTTAAGATTTCTAAACCTGGGCTACCATATTTATTTTCCTTGCATCATGGCTAATTTTTTAAAGTTTTTTCACCCATCGACTTAGGGCTATCTTGGTTACATCTGTTTCCAGAAAAGAACTAAGAAAAAATTAATATTTAATCAAATAAGCTACATGATAAACTTTATGGTGAACTAAGATCATCATAAATTGACCAGGCTTACCACAGTGAAGAAGAAAATGTCCAACACGCATAGAAAATACCATAAATAGTTTTACCAAAAGGCACTTGAAAAAAATAAAGAAAAGACGAAGGTAAAAAGGTGGGTCATAGGCAGTACCTTGGGCCATTTGAGATCATTTGAGACACGGTGAATTATGACAGTAGGGTTTCGTTTCTTCCGGTAATAGGTGGACAGATGCATCTTCTCCCTATTTCATTTTATAAAATAATAACTTATTTAACAATTTAGAAAAAGTAAAAACTTAGGACAGTAAAAAGTAAAAACATCATTTTTACCTTCTCTTTCCAGTAAAACATGTTTCCGTATTTCCCTGCTAATCGACTCCAAAAGCTACGTGGTATATCCAAATCCACAGACTCACCCACATTGAACTTCAAAATATTTCCTGTAAAATCTGAAAGTAATGTATGAATTATGATTATTTGTTTAAAAGAAGTAATGGATGGAGGATATCAGAGATGGAAACTTTACCAAAAGTAGGATTAGCAACAAAAACAATGGTTCTATCATCTAGTTGCCACAAATCTTTGATTGATAATCCTGCATAAGTATGATAAAAATTTGAATTAACAATGTAATTAAGAGGATGAAAATAGTAGTTTATTAAAGATAGTTAGCATACCAGGCGTATCAGGATAGTTCTGGGCTACAACCTTTAGGAGCCTGTAGTTAATTCTACATGTGTCAGCTCGTAGCTACAAATTACTTGAAGTAAGAGTGATTAGCATTATGTAGGAGTGAAATTATTGGGGATGTTTAGATACCCTGCATAGCTGAAATACTCATAGCTTTGAAGAAGTTCCCTATCAAAAGTTGCCCTGTTTCTAATCATGACATGGAAGCACCCGTAGGTGGGTGCCCAAATTTGGTAAAAGTTAATGTGAAGGTGTTAAATAAAGTGAATTAGTTATTTATACTTGTACTTTCATGCAAGCATTTCATCAAACACCTATGATGCAACAATGTGCAAAGGAAAATCTATTTTGCTAATTTTTTTATTAAACACTAAAAGAATTACACATCAGAAAAATAGATTAATAAATTTAGATTCGGTGAGAAGTTCTGCGTTCCTGATTACATAGCTCAATCACTTAGATTTATAATTTGCTTAGATAAGTATATTAATAGATTGAAATGTTCTTATATGTCGATTAAACAAAATAATAATATCCAATTAAATTTCAGATACATTGGTATTATATAAGCTAATAGTTGAAGAAATTTAACTTGAAGCAAACAGGCTTTGACAGAATCTTTAATATTCTTAGCTTCTATAGACTCAAATGATTGGCTAACATCAGGGACATGTATCACTTCTTCTAATCCTGCAAGCCTTTGTTATAAAAAGTAAGGAAACCATAATGAAAGATATAATAGAAGTGATTGGGACCCACTCTACCCCCCCCCCCCCTCCCCACACCCCGCAAACCTTCTAGAATACCTGTTCTAATGTAAGACAATGATCAATACTCTACATTCTTAACACAAAGACACAAATATAATAATGATAAATATATAGAGAACAGAGTACTCACTGAATTGCTTCTTGGGTTTTATGAACTTCTCCCAGTAAATCATTATCCTGAAACAAAAACCCATCAAGAACAACTCAATTTGATAAACCTCCAAAAAAATTATGATCCAATACGCCACGACACCACGACACCTCGACTCCATCGTTGTGGGTTTAAAATTTAGGGTTCAAACTCCCTCTTCAGTGAGTACTCTGTGATTGAGAGCAAGGCAATGAAGCAACATGGAAGAAAATTGACTGTAAAAACTGGAGCTTGAACCCTAAATTTTAAACCCACAACGATAAAAACAAAACAAAAATGATCTTACCATGTACTGCATACTTGATACATTTATAGGAGTTACTGAAATTTTTGGAATCACAGTTCTATGTGAATATGAGAATCTGGGTTTGAACCCACATCAGGAAATTAAACAAAAAATCACAAATACGGAATCACAGTTCTATGTGAATATGAGAATCTGGGTTTGAACCTACATCAGAAAATTAAACAAAAAATCACAAATACTAAACTTTGAATATGGACTAACCCAGTTACTTTTGTGCCGATAAACATTAAGAATCTGTTGGGAGTATTCAGCAAAAGAAACAAATAAAGACAAAAAAATTGGTTAAATTAAGAATCTGTTGGCCCACATTTGACGAAATTATCAAACACCTCATGAGGATTCAAGCGAAATACCTATTAAGATTACAACCGGCACTTATCCCCTTTTTACTGTTCAATCAAATAAGCATGAATACAAATGAATCTTTCAACAAAACCCATAAAATGTCGTCTATGGTTAACCTGAAAACACAACATGTTGAAATGACAATAAAAATGATTAATATGTGGCGTTCATCCGTTTAATTTACCTGTGAATGTATAAAGTTGTCACTTTCAATATACATGTATATATAAATGTCAGAAAACTGGAATGTGGTTTTACCTTGGTTTTCACTTCCTCCCTTTTGACATTCCTCTATTTAAATTACCAATGAATATGGAAATTTATCTCCAAAATCTACTTTTCAAGAAATACTAATGTAAAAATAAGTTGTACTAACCACTGAAGAACCACCAAGTCATAGCAAGCGGATGTTGTTGAACCACAAAAACTTACCAGCAGAGAGTAGAACCAGGAAAACAACCACAAAAAACTTACCAGCAGAGAGTAGAACCAGGAAAACATCTCTCAGATACCAATGTCTACAAAAATCAAAGTTTAGAACCCACAAACTAAAAAAAATAATCAAGGGTTTATTAAACCAGGTGTGTGAGTAAACGATAATCACCATTCAAATCACTCTACCCCTGCAATGCTAATTCAGAACCTAAAGAATTAAATCATTAATTCCGATTTTAGCAAACGACTTAGTGGAGAACTCACCCGCAATGGCATCAAGGAATCCAGTGGTCTAGGGTTAGGATATTGGTAGGGCCCTGGCGAGTGCCAAAGTAGGTTTTTCTAGTGTCAGCAATGACTTTTTCAGCGCTTTCACAGGCTGCTCCAATCATGTCAATTCTAGCCTGTAACAATGGCGGATATGTAAGGTCACAGGAAATAGAAGGTGATTGATCTCCATATGTATTACCTTTAATTTTTCAATCTGTGAGGGTACAGAGAGATTTTGCATTGCGTATAGTAATTGCTCTCGTTTGGAATTATCATCTGCTTCTATCTCAGGTAATAGCTTTGATGAAATCATGACAGGCAAAACTACAGTGGTGAAGTAGAAAACATTAGTTTTATCGTCAATTCTGATGTATAAAAGCATTTTAGGAATGTTTTCAGAAGGTTTATAAAATAGAAGTTCTTACTTGTTGCACTTTCAGCACCGAATGTCTTTGGATATACGACAAATGCCTTTGAAACCTTCTTAATATCTTCCACGATGTTATAGAACTCAAGGTTTACCATAGAAAATTGGCCCAATACATCTTGCTTGGTGCGGGCAACGACTTCGAAATCGTCAAGGATGCGACCGATGGCTTTATAGAGGCTCGTGGCTCTAGTCTTGACGGATTCTAGATTAAGTTGCTGCTGTACAGCAGGGTCCAGCCCCTCCTTCGGCGACGCTTATTGTGGTGGTTGTTCTTGTTGTTGTTGCAGCTGCCCTTGACACACTGTATTTCATCTTTTAAAACAAACCCTAGGAGCATAAGGATCGTTCGGTATGTGTGAATGACATCGCATCGGAGAAATCGAAGCAGCAATCGGAATGACGATTCCTTGTGATCCGTGTTAGCCATTTCCGTAGAAGATAGAGGAGAAGTGTTCGAGGGAGAGGTGGCAGTAGAGGAAAACATGGAAGACGGAAAGAGCTCACCTGTTGGGAACCTGGCAGCCGGGGATAGGGCAAAAGAAGAGCACCCTCCTAAAATTTCAAAAACCCCCCTACCCCATCAAAACCTTCTAGAAACACGTTGTGTTTTAATATATATAGTAATAACAATATTAATACAATAAATAATTAAAAAGGGGCATAAGTTATGTGAATGACCAAAAGGAGGCAATTTAGAAACCTTAAAACTCAGCTTTAAGATCCAGGGGCTAATGGTGTCAAGTATGGGTACTTGAGGGGCCTAAATGCTAAGTTGTTGGAAATCGCATGCTAGTCGACGGGTGTGAGGAAAATACGACCGACTCTCCAGCTAACCTACAAGTCATCCGTAAACACTAGTCATGCATGTTTATTCCCAGTTTTTTTTTTTTTTCACCAAACCGGCCGTAGAGAGAGGGAAAGAAGTCGAGAGAGTGAGAGAAAGAGAGAAACTTTCAAAGGGTTTGCTGCTAGTGTGGTCGTCGAAGAAGCCGTGACAGTCGTGAGGGTTGCTGATCGGAGAAAGGTGGCATCGTGTTTGCTGCTTGATGGTTGTATTAAGCTCACATGATATGCTTATTTTTATTTTACGTGTTTCTTTTTACTGCCGCTAGAACCACCATCGATAGCCTGTGGCCGATGGCTAACCCCACGTCACCACCACAGGACCGCCACACATGGTGGCTGTGGTTGGTTGCTTGCTTCCAGCTTCATATTTCTTTTTGTAAGCCCTTTTGGTCATGATCTCATGTTATGTTATGTTGGAATGTTGTGTTCAAAGTATGATGTTTATAACATACATTTTATGAAAAACGGAAATGGAAGTATTTTATAATCGAACATAAACATAAAACTGCTTCTATTCCCACTATTATAAACACTTTTCGTAATGATGGGCTTACAACCCACTATTATAAACACTTTTCTTAATGATGGGCTTTACGAAATACTATCAAGCCATTAATCAATTAATCTAAAACCAACCAATTAGTTACTTTAATTAATTATTGGCTTATAATCAAATAATTCTTTTATTTAATTATTTAAATAAAACCTTTTTATTTAGATTTACTTCAACTTAATAAATAATAATTACAAAAAATTTATCTAAATATTTATTTTGTGGATAAATAATAGAATATCTCTCTAACAAATATCTATTACTTGGTGTGGATCTTTTATTTCTTTCGGTGAGACTCTGTATTTCACGAATATTCAGTAATACAACAATTTCTTTATCATTACGCACTATCTCCAACATCCCAAACCTGGCTAAGTTTGATGGATTCAATTGTGCTCTTTGGGTTCTGTTATATGATGTTAGTTTTATTTTCTTTTTTATACTGATAGAAGAAACGATACTTGGAAGTTACTTTGAGTTAGTCTTCATGATAGATGGATGTATCTATAATGCTATGGCAGGAACTTGAATACATAAACCTTTATGTTCACTATTTAGTCATTTTTATTTTTATGGTTCTAGAACTTAAGGCTTGAAAGTGATATTGCATTTCTTGATAATTAACAATTTTATGCCCACCAGTACAAATATTAGAAATGGTCACACACACAAAAAAAAAAAAAAAATGGGACACAATTTTATGCCCACTAGTACAAATATTAGAAATGGTCACACACAAAAAAAAAAAAAAAAAATGAGACACAATTTTATGCCCACTAGTACAAATATTAGAAATGGTCTCACACACAAAAAAAATGAGACCATATACCTATAACTACACTTTTTTTCATCCAAAGTGTCACTGACAGTCGTGTCATCGTTTATATCTTATGGCCACTTCTAAAATATAGTGGCTGTATCATATCAAAAATTGTTGTCTTAGCATAAAAGTGTGGCTATTGGGTGGGTTTTTTTTTTTTTTGTTTGTTGTTGTCAATCATTGTATCCAATAATGTGGCTGTAAACCATTTATAGACACGCTTTTTTTTTTTTTTTTTTTAGTGATTGTCTTTCTCCGAATGGTCATATGAATTATTTTTCGCTGTGGCGTTTTGTTAATAATTTGTCACAAAAAAATTCTTTTGTTATGACTATTGACTATCTTTTTGATATACACAATTAACCTAAGCGTGACCATGTTCACTGAAAGGCCACACGAATCTATTTTTACTGTGGCGTTTTGCTAATAATTTGTCACAAAAAATAGTTTACTATGACTGTTGCCTATCATTTAGAGACATACAATTAAGCACAGCATGAACAAAAGTATTTTAAAGACTTTTTTTTTGTCTATGGTTATCATATATCTTATAGCCACATACATATTATTTATAATGACCGTTGCTACCATTCAGACATATAAAAAGTTGTAAGTGTGCTATTTTATATATTTTCGACATAGAAAATCAATTAAAAGTTATTGTAATTGATTTATAGACACTTTATAGACACAGAAGTGCCTGTAACAATATTCACTTTATTACCACAACAATTTGTTTTCAGTATGAACCTAGACATGCAAAAATTGCCGAATGTGACTATTGTTTGTATAGTCACAGACAAGTATCTTAAACCATAGTTGTAAATTTCTTGTAGATATAATGTTTTTATAACTGTGACAATTGTAGAACCTATAGTTACATGAAGGTAATAATACATGGCGGATTTCTATGAATTTGAAACACAATTATCTATCATTGGTACTACTATTTAGTTTTTAGTCACGTAGATTAAATTAAAAAATCATTATAGAAAAACAACTAATGATTTTCATCCCTATTGTTTATTATTTAGCCACACGAATTTGTGTTAACCATAACATTTGTGATCATTTAGAAACACCAATAATTTTAAAGGTGGCCATTGATTATAAATTAGACATCGTGAACCAATCAAATCGTTCATTAGTGTTGTATCGACACACAGTTTCGTGCACCATGACTATCCTTCACGCTACTGTCTCATTGATTTTATATTATCATGTCCTTTTGCAAATTCTAACACACAATTTTTGTTTAACCGTGAAAATACAGAATAATTTAGTCACATGATTATCTAATAAAGTGGCATGTGGTATATTTTTGACACGCCAAAATTTTGAACGTTGATATCGTATCACATTTAGTCACATATGTTAAATCAAAACATGATCGTAAAACACTTATCGATGCACATTGAGTTTCTATCATGGCTATTGTTAACCCTTTAGCCACATGACAAATTTGTTGTAAAGTGACCAATGTATATATTTTATATTAATTGTTCTTGCATTATCCATGTTTATTTTTCCCATTCGATAAAATGAAAGGAAAAAAATAAATGAGGACAAATTTCATAAAGTTAGGACTTAATGGGGACAAACTTTCTCTATTGACATCCTTTGTGTATTAACTCAAAAAAACATGCATATATAGTTTTCCAAATTAAGTCGTGTCCTTTGGTAAATAAAGAAACGATAGATTTAGAATTGAATAGAACATTACTTGTGGAGAGTATTGGTTTTATCAACATATACAAGAACACCGTATTGCGCAAGACAACCTGATATGAAAGAATGTGTTAGGAATCGGACCGGGTACACGCAGCGGAAACACACTATCACACACACACACACAAACTCACGAAAATAAAGCAAGAAGAACACAAGGATTTTTACGTGGTTCGGATTCGGTGCAAATCCTACGTCCACGGGCCGCAACTAGAGAAATCTTATTAATACTCACAAGATTACAATTTATAACTCTTGTTTTGAGCTCAAGTGGTGCATCTTGCTTCTCAACCAAAGCCTAGTATTTATAGGCTTATGAGTGTGGAAAAAATCAATGTGAATCAAAGAAGAATTTGCATTCCAAAGGAGGCTACAGTAACTTCAGTAATCTTAAAACAACCAAGTCTTCCAAGTAACTTCAGTAATCTTAAAACAACCAAGTCTTCACCTAACAATCTCCCACTTGAAGATTTTGAACAATACAGTAACTTCAGTAATCTTAAAACAACCAAGTCTTCCAAGCCTCCAGCTCCCAAGAACAAGCTAAACTTAGTCCAATTTCTCTAATTACAGCCACCCCTCATCTTCAAGTACTAGAAGGGCCAGTTGAAGCTCCCACTAGCTTCAACTCAGCCGTGGCTAATCCCACCACCGACTCATCCTCTGTCTCAACCGGTTTGGACACTCCACCAGCTCCAGAGATACACCAAGGACCACTAACACTCTCCAAACTTTGCAAACTTCCAACAGGAGAGAATTTTTCAGTCTTAGTCTTCAAAACCCAACGGCTCTTTGTAACTGTACCCGGAACACACCCCGTGCTCCCACTGTCACAAAATCCCCTGAATGGTTTAGACTTTCCGACTCATTCAGCTAACATCCCCTTGGCTCCAGAATTCATGTTTGCAAAATGAACTCTCTTAGCACTAGATTTAGCGAACCAGATTTTGTCATGCTTAACCGGGACGGTCATACTTCTCTCAGCAGGTACCTCAACCATATACAATGACCCACGCTTCATACCTTGAGCAATCACCGAATTACCATTGACCACCCTCCATTTACCACCACCAAACCTTACTTCCAGTCCTTGTTTATCCAGCTGACCAACAGAAATCAATTTCTTCTTCAGCTCCGGAATCACCCTGACATTCTTCAGGTTCCATGTAGTTCCCAATGAAGTAACCAGATCAATATCTCCCATGCCCGTTACTTGAAGCATCTCGTCATTTGCTAACCGTACCTTCCCAAAATCTCCTTCTTTTATATTCACCATCGTTTCTCCGTTGTCCATGGCGTGAAACGAAGCCCCTGAATCCATGACCTAAGAGTCTATAGAACTTTCCATACTTAGTATCAGTGCATCATCCTCAGACACACTCTCAGCACCAGCAATGTTCAATTCTTTCTTTGGACATTGACTCTTAACATGTCCCACCTCTTGGCAGTTCCAGCACTTCACATTCTTCCAAGTTCTAGATGAACTTCTTCCCCGACTCCCACTGCTCCCGCTATTCCTGCTATTCCCTCTACCTTTTCCGATATTTAATAACTCAGAAGAAGAAGATCCACCTTGATTCTTGCGTCTGACATCCTCGCCAAGAACCAAATCTCTAACCCCTTCAAAAGTCATACCACTGGTCCCCACTGAACTTGTAACAGCGGTTACTGTTCCAGACCAGCTATCAGGTAGTGAAGCTAGTAGCAGTGAAGCTTGAGTCTCGTTATCAAATTTAATTCCCACAGATGACAATCTGGACAGAATTGAATTTAGATTGTTAATGTGAATCGTAACTGATCTGTCTTCATTCATCCTTGTCGTGAACAATTCCCTCATCAAGAACACCTTGTTAGCCGCCGACGGTTTCTCATACATGTTCGTCAGAGCATCCATCATACCACGCGCCGTGGTTTCCTTCATGATGTTGAAAGCGACGCTCCTTTCCAACGACAATGTAATAACCGCCTTAGCTTTCTTGTCCTTTGAGTTCCACGCATCTTCAGCAGCTTTTTCCATTTTCTCCGGTTTGTCTCCAAGTACCACGTCTAAATCTTTCTGACATAGCAATGCTTCTAATTGCATTTTCCACCAGCTAAAGTCAGAACCGTTGAACTTCTCGATTACAACCTTGTCTTCAGCCATTACGACAAACAAGAGACAAATATTTTATAGTACTTTTGTGTGACAGAACAGTACCCTTCAAAGTACCGAGATACCTTTAATACGATTAATAGAAATTAGTTTTTGATGTGGAAGATCAGACAAAACTGCAACCACAGAGCATACTCTAATTTCTAAAACCGAGACCTCCTCCGAAACCCAAAGCTCTGATACCAGTTGTTAGGAATCGGACCGGGTACACGCAGCGGAAACACACTATCACACACACACACAAACTCACGAAAATAAAGCAAGAAGAACACAAGGATTTTTACGTGGTTCGGATTCGGTGCAAATCCTACGTCCACGGGCCGCAACTAGAGAAATCTTATTAATACTCACAAGATTACAATTTATAACTCTTGTTTTGAGCTCAAGTGGTGCATCTTGCTTCTCAACCAAAGCCTAGTATTTATAGGCTTATGAGTGTGGAAAAAATCAATGTGAATCAAAGAAGAATTTGCATTCCAAAGCAGGCTACCAAACCTACCTTTGAAAAATCTTCACCTAACAGAATGATCATTTGTCATGAGTTGATCAAATCGTTCTTCAATCTAAGAATGTTTATGCAAAAAATTATGAATAAATAAATCATCATGGCTACCAATAATTGTAACAAAGTGAAAGTACATACATACCCCAATTGGGAAATTTTTAATAAATAATAAAAGAGGGAAATTTTGTGAACAATTGGGAATTACAACTTAATAGGGAAAGCCTCAATTTCCTATATTTCTCTATTAATTTGTTCTCTCTTCATTATGTCGGAAAGAAACACGCATATATATAGCTTACATGAGCAAGGTAGGATTTATTTTTGACTTGATTGACTTAATGAGTAAATGACTTAATCTCCACGGGTATATAATGTAGTTTCTTTTTTACTTAATAAATAAAAATGGGATTAGTGGGTTAAGTGATAAGATGATGCATTTATCCATTTAGAGCTCCTTTTTTACATGTGCTAACCTTTTCTCTCTCTTTTATTTTCTTTGTAAACATATTCGAATCCCATTATTTCAATGTGACTAGTATCTTGGATTTAATTTTTTTATTTGACTTATAAGATATCATGTTTAATTCATGTTATTAATCACGTCAATGTGCTTATTTACAATTTTATTTTATAATCTTGCCTAATTAAAATATCATTTTTTATTTTAGTATATGATAGCGGTGAGCATCGTACTCCGACCAACCTGAGCCGGACCAAACCCAAGCCGGACCGAGACCAAGAAAATGTGAAGATGGGAACCGAGTACCGACCACACTAGAACACTTGGCCCTCGGTTCGGGTATGGGTTAGGTCGAGTATTACCCGAGCAGGACTGAGCATATACTTTTGGATCCGGGTTTGGTCTTAGGACCAAGAATTATCAAATCATACATTCTTTTACACACAAGTAATCTATTACATGACTATATGTACGATAATCCAAAGTACACCTTGTTATCTATTTATAAATAAATGATGTTTGTATTTGACAATTGACATAATAGTGTTGCATGATTTCTTATAATAAATGAAAAGTTTGTTTATAGCATTTTTAAATCATTGTGATTGTAAGGAAACATAACCAAACCAAACAATACCCCATATTATAAAGATCAAAACGGAAAACATCAACACAATTTAACAAAACCAAAATTGCTAAGTTGATCATGGTTCCAAGTTTTTCAACCAAACATAAAGTGTTAATTCATCATCAAATTCTTTTAGTCAATACAAAAACTTTAAAACTAACAATTACTCATCTATTATCTCTACAGGATTTTTCCCTTTGCCTTGTCCGCTTCTATTCTCTATTGCATCTTCAATTCCTAGTAAAAACAAGAGTACAAGATAAAATATAGTTTGTACATAGTAGCATGTCAATTAAAAATATATACAAAACAAATAAGGTTACATTTGGCAACCTTGTCATCGTTTAAAAGTTGATTAATACTGCCAACTAGTGGTTTCCGTGATTTCATCACACAACCTTGGTTGCAAACCAAAGATTCACCAACAGGTGTCGCCAAATTAGTTCGCCAAATTAGTTCGGTAAAGGTCTACAATTCGTCCACTAGTACTAAAAGTCGACTCCGACGCCACCGTAGAGATTTAAATCCCCAATAGATCTAAAATGTTAAACTAAACATGTCACGTTTTTAAAATTTTGTATTAAGTAACTTATAAAAATATATTAGAATTGTACCTTTGGCCATGAGGGCAAGTATCGGATAACGAGATCCATTAACTTTTCACCATGAAAGTATATGAAATGACTTGTTGTATGTCTCTTTTTTCACTCAAATATCTAGCCATACACCTAATGTGTAAATGTTTGCCGTCACCGTACATGTTTGTTGACATTTCTCTAAGATACTCTACCGCATTGTCATTCGAGGTGACGTTGTCTATGGTAATTGTCATGATGTTTTTTATACCCCACCCTTGGATACACTCAACTATTTCGTTTCACATATCATCGCCCTTATGACTTTCTATCGACCTAAAGTTTATTATACGCTTTATGTATCACCCAATTTTCGTCAATAAAATAGGCGGTGAGAACCATGTAATTAATCCTTTGACACCAGCTTGTCCACGTGTCGGTTGTCAAATGGACTACATTCAAAGACTTACATAAAAAAATTCAATTATTTTGTTTCTTTTTTAAACGAAATAATCTCCAACTTCTCGGGAAATTGTAAATTGTGATGGTAACACGACTTTCCGTTTATTGCATTCGTGTATTCGATGAATGCCTCGTTTTCAAGATATTAGAATGACAATTCACCAACAACAATTAAATTTAACAATGCCTTTTTTATTCTTTTCTTATCGTGTTTCCAAACACTTACACTACCCTGCCCGACCCCTTCTTTTTTAACTAGGATACAAATTAAAAACATTGTTAAATTTATTTGATTTTGGTGAATTGTCATTCCAATATGTTGAAAACGAGACATTCATCAAATACACGAATGCACTAAATGGGAAAGTCGTGTTACCCTCACGATTTACAATTTCTCGGGAAGTTGGAGATTATTTCGTTGAAGAAAAGAACTTATTGAATTTTTTATGTAACCCTTTGAACGTAGTCCATTTGACAACCGACACGTGGACAAGCTCGTGTCAAAGGATAAATTATATGGTTCTCACCGCCTATTTTATTGACGAAAATTGGGTGATGCATAAACGTATAATAAACTTTAAGCCGATAGAAAGTCATAAGGGTGAAGATATAGGAAATGAAATAGTTGATTGTATCCAAGGGTGGGGTATAAAAACGTCATGACAATTACCATAGACAACGTCACCTCGAATGACAATGTGGTAGAGTATCTTAGAGAAATATTACCAAACTTGTACGATGACAGCAAACATTTAGACATTAGATGTATGGCCAGATATTTGAGTGAAAAAAGTGAGACATACAACAAGTCTTCGATATACTTTCATGGTGGAAAGTTATGTATCTTGTTACCCGATACTTGCCTGCAAGGCCAAAGATACAATTCTAACATATTTTTATAAGTTACTTAATACAATTTTTTAAAAATGTAGCATGTTTATTTTAACATTTTAGATCTATTAGGGATTCAAATCTCAATGGTGGCATCGGAGTCGGCTTTTAGTACAAGTGGACAAATTCTAGACCCTTACCAAACTAATTTGGCAACACCTATTGTTGAAGCCTCGGTTTGCACCCAAGATTGGATGAGAAAATTACAAAAACCAATAATTAACAATATTGATCAACTTTTAAACGATGATGAGTTCGCCAAATGTAACATTATTTGTTCTGAAAATATTTTTAATTGACATGTTAGTAAGTACTAACTATATTTTTTATTATACTCTCGTTTTACTATGAATTGAAGATGCAATACAGACTAGAATGGGACAAGGCAAAGGGAAAATTCCTTTAGAGATAATAGCTGAGCAATTGTTAGTTTTAAAGTTTCTGTATTGACTAGAAGAGTTTGATGATGAATTAACACTTTATGTTTAGTTGGAAAACTTGGAACCATGATCAACTTAGCACTTTTGGCTTTGGTTTTGTTAAATTGTGTCGATGTTCTCCATTTTGATCTTTATAAATGGTTTGGTTTGGTTATGTTTGCTTACAATTACAATGATTAAAAAATGTTATAAACAAACTTCTCATTTATTATAAGAAATCATGCAACACTATTATGTCAATTGTCAAATACAAACCTCTCATCTACTATACCTAATAAATAAAAATAACTTATTGCCATGTGTCATCTTCTAATGCCTTTTGTACAGTTGTCATTTTTATAGAATTTTTGATTTTCTTGTGAAGCGTCAATTTGGTACTCTAATTCGGTAAATCCTGATTTTACGCTAGATAGTTGTGGTTCGTCCCCTGTCATCTCTCAATTTCAAAATTTCAATTTAGCCTTTCCATTTTGAAAATCAAATTTCCCATATGTAGATGTTCATCAATTGGAACTCCATTATTCACGCTCAAGTTTTGGATTTTTCCTCCACTGGTCAAACCTACTCTCTTGGTTGGTAAATTGAAGTTTTGAAGCGAATGTAAAATACTTTTTCTCCGATCCTCTTAATCGTTGGTTTTTTGAAAGAAGGTATTTTAGATTGCTTCTTTTGCCACACTCTTAATTTACTGTCGCTTGTGATTAGTCTATTTTTTAGGTTTCGTTCTCTTGATTTTACTCCACCACCGTTGGGTCTAATCTCCACCAGCTACCATCGCACCTCCATCTTTATTTCTTGAACTCATCACACTCTTTAAAAGCACTCATCTCTCAGTTTCTCCTACCTCCCCGTTACCAAAACCTTAGCCCATACAGAGACAGTCAATAGATAAAATATTTGGGAACACATATCTAAATGTAGGGAGCTACTGAAAGGCGAGTCGGAGGGGTAAAAATATGAAATAGAAGCTGAAAATATTATCTTAGATTCTGGTATAAATTTATGACACTCAATAAATCGTCTCCAAATTACTCTATCACTACTGAACCTCGATCACCAACAGCCCCCACCACACATCTGTTGCATCTCATAAAATACGTTTATTATCGAGTTACACCATCAGACTCTATCTCTATACACCCGAAGCCTTTTGAGTAACTTATTGTTGTCAAATGTGACCATGGAGGTAACTATATTAACTTTGTTTATTAGTTCTCTGCATCTTTTTACTTCTCAGACATTCTATGTTGGGTTTCATTAGATTCCTGGTGTTTGCACTCAAGTTGTCTTGCCCCAATTGTCCTATTTTTATTGTCAATGGATGTGAAGGATCTCATATTAGCATATCTCAGATCTCATTTACAAGTAAACTTGCTTTCCTTAGCTCCTATTTTTCTAATTATTAGAAATGGAGTTACCAGGTGTTCTATTTAATGTTTACTGTGAATTACTTGCTTAAATGAGTAGTAAATCATACAATGGTAGTTGTACCATGGTAAAGAAGCTCGCAACATAAAGAGATCTATTTCTAAGTTGTAATATGGGTGTTTTAAGGAAAACAATATTACCATCTAATGCTAGAGCACTATAAAGCTTCGTGGATGCTGGATTTCTGTCTATTGCTAGAACTACAAATTATCATGAGCAAAGTTTTGTAAGTGCACATAAATTACTACGTTTTGGTGTTTCAACGTACAATTAAACTAAGGGAAAAAATATTTGTTTTCTTAGACATTTCGCTATTAAAGCATGCGTTGGAATGTTTTTAGTGATTTTAATTATATATTCCTCGAATGTCACCTTATAATGGGTGTGAAATTATACTGTGCATTTAAGTACCAATTAGGGCCCTTAGTCACTAAGTAATATTGGGTTTTGTATTTTCAGTCCCTAAGTAATACCGTTTCTTGTGTCTGTAGCTATTTGTGTGTGGTTCTTTATATGTGCATTCCTGCTTGTGTGTGTTTTTGTGGCTTTTTGTGTATAAAACAAATGAATAAAAGTATCTCTGTGTGGTTATATGAATTTGTCTGTGCCATTGTGTGTATTGCTGTTTGTGTGTAAAAGTAAGAAAAAGCCTCCCAATTATTGCATTGTACTTTCACATATCTGTATGCATGCATCTTTTTTGTAGAAAAATAAACTGCAAGTATATATTGCTTATGTAATTAAGATGTTTTTTACTTAGTGTATTAAATGGGGGATGGGCCATGTATGAGTGTTTCTTTTTGACTTGATACATTGTAAGACCCGTATCCTGATTATAACATATACTTAAAATAAGAGTGTTAGGAATTATATGATTTTTGGTAATTATAAATCTAAGAAAAAACTTTAGTTACAATTTCATATGAAAATCAGCATTTTGTGTCGTTTTTAGAAAAATCATAATTAATTCTAGGAAAATCGTTTGGACCTCAAACCAGTGCACAAAGTTTAAAACTTGAGTCTAGTACAATTACCAAAAATAATAGTAAGTTTGAAAATGACATTATCTATGGTAAAAAATGCAATCTTTACTGATTAGTTCGGAATTGACAGATTAGATAGTCTGTTTTCAAAAATTCATAATAAATCATAGAAAAATCGTATAAATACGTAAAATACATCACTGGAAAGGTATTGAGATAAATTTCTGGAATATCAAATAAAAACGTGAATTTCATGGGTTTAAAGATGGCTAAACCAGTCTTGAACAGACTGATTCTAGAAGGTATTAATTTCAACAAAGTTATATTATTAAAATCTTTTGTCAAAAGTGTCATGCCATTTTTTATTCAAGAATTCAAGTATAAATACCCCTCAAAACATATCATAAACCACACAACTAAATCTCAATCCAATATATAGAGGTTTCTAAGCACTAGAGTGTAAGCAAGTGAGCGGAAGGAAGCTCAAAAGCCTAACGAAGGAGTTAAAGATCTCGACGACTGGTCATAAGGTAACTACAAACCTTCCTATAGCTTAACTAGGTATTGTAAAATAGTTTTTGTTAAGAAGAAGAATATTTAATAAGTATAACATATGTTATATTATACTCATTTCTAACAATAGTAAACAAAAACCTTAAAATCTCGTTATTATAACAATTCGTAATTTCCGAAAATAATACCGATTGATTTACTTACGAGGACGGTGACTAGGCCGATTACTTGGGATCTGGTTGTTGGATTTTCCGAAAGGCTAAAATGCTGAAAGGATCCTGCCACCCCATCTAATCTTCTACCTGGCCGTTCTTTACTTGATAAATCATGGAGTATCATATTGGAATTATTGAAGGGTTTAATGATGCGACTATAATATAGTTAAGGATTAAGAAATGATAGATTTCTTATTATGTTAACAGTTAAAGTTGAAGGAAATACAAAGCCGAGAAAGATAAACGATATAGTCAACTATAATCAGGTGAGTCTTCTCACTATACTATAGGTGATATTGCATGCGTAGGAAGGAAGATATGTTAGACTAAGGTGATCTTACATGTTATGATAATTGTATGAATTATTGCTATGATAATGATTGTTTGTGGACGGAACGGGATAGCCCGCGAGCCAATAGGCGGAACGGGAATAGCCTGCAAGTCATTAGACGGAACGGGAAAAGCCTGCGAGCGATAAGACAGAACGGGAACTGCCCGTGAGTCTTCAGGCGGAACAGGGATAGCCCGTGAGTCTCACAGATATATTAATGGTTATTGTGTGTTGTATGTTATGTGATGGATCGTATGGTATTTTGAAGAACTCACTAAGCTCCGTGCTTACCCTTTCCCTATATAAACTACTGTTTCAGGTACATCAGGTACAATGGATGGCAAGGCGTGACGTGTATACACTGTGCTGCTTCATTGGAGGACTGTTTTTGAATGGATGTTCCGCTATGTTGTGATTTCATTAACTTTTGTTAATCCTGGGATGTTTTCATTAAACTTATAAGTTATGGAATTTTGTCAAAATTAATTAAGTGGCTTTTCTTATATTGAAGTGTTCGTTTAAATTTTTTTTAATTTTACCCTAAAATTTTAGGATGTTACAAGTTGGTATCAGAGCACAGCTTGAGAGAATCAGGCTCACTTAGTGAGTTCTGGACTCAAGTTGAGGCTTAAGAGTTTTCTTAAAACATTTTTACGAAAGAAAGATGTTTTATGAAGGGTGAACTGAAGACACAGTGTGTACCGCCAGCCGATGTCAGTATGAGAAAAGGGATAACTATTTAATATTGTGGATGTTAAAAAAAACATATGGTATATGTTTGCTGAAATGCCTGGTAGAGATCACACATTGTTGTATTATTATCTGCTATTTGCTAATAGAATTGTATGCCAGTGCCGATAGGTTGCTTATAGATTTCCACTAAGTTGTATACAATATGGACTGAATAGTCATAGAATGTGTGAGTTGACCTTATTGCATGTTCCTTGTTTGGTTGTTGCCTTAAGGAAGATTCTCTTATTTGAAAGACTGTTTAGTTCGATATTGTATACAACTACGTTCGCGAAACAATCTGTCATCACTGGAGGAAGTTCCGTCTTAGTTAGAATAACAGGGTGGGGGTGGGATTCCAAGTATTCCTAGAAGGGTTGACATATTCCTTGTAAGGGCATATGTGTTAAAATTATCGGTGAGAAGCGAATTGGATATTTCGAGACGGGTCTTGGAACGAACATGGATAGGTGTGGAAGGTAGTAGTAGAGCTCCTACTATCGAAAGCATAGGATCTACGTTTGAGTCGGGAGTTCGTCACGAAGGATCCAAGGAGCTGAGTATGTGAGTGTCTAGCATAGTTGACTTAAATGCTAGTGTAATGTGGTAAACCTTTATCCATTCGATTGGTGAATGTTGATTGTGAGGTTCAGTAGAAACAATTAAGATGTGATCATACCAGTTTGGTTGGACCGATCATGCTTAAGTTGATTACTGAGCTTAAAGACTGTTGAAAGGGAGAATGTCAAAGTGCTATTGTGGTAGCTATTTTTCATGCAACTAATGGGCGCACAAGTCAGACAGGGACTAGAGGATGCAAGGGTGAGTTTTCCAACTCACGGTCAAAGAGGTGCAAGCGGCGCCTGAGATGATAGCGGGTATTTTTGAGTCGACTCTGTACATGCCTAATGTTGTGTAATAGTGGGGCTACCTACCCTTGTATTGATCTTGCTTGAGTGATTGATCAGGTCGTGTGGGTTGAGAGTCTGGATCACTCGCTCGTGATTGAGGTAACTGACGATAGAGGTGTTGACTAGGGTCGCAAGCGGATGAGTAACATATGGTGGTTGATGTAAACGTCTTTACATTATCGAAACATGTTTATTGAGATGGTGTTTGCCCCTGATGCAAGTTGTTGGCTGAGCAGAGTGGGCTTGGTTTTTGTTCGAGAGTAAGGGCTCGTAAAAAAAATTATAAATCGAATAAACAGACTTGGACTTTAGTCCAAGTGGGGGAGGAATACAAAATTAAGGGAACAACATGAATATTATATTGAATCGATGAAATTATTAAAATTATAGTAACACGTCAATATATTTAATTCATTACTACAACTTTATATTAATACATTAAGAAAAGTTTACAGAACTACTAACCTAAACCGGAGAATCAGAAAGAAGCGAGAAAAGATCTTCTACACTCCAATCTTTGTCATCATTAGGTTGACTTGTACCTTCTTGAGGATTTGGAAGGGGTATGCTTTTAGTTATTGGAGGAGGAGCTCCAAGGTATGGGGTCTCGATAGGGTTGGAACTCGTAACCCCGTGATTAGGGGCTAAATATTGACCCATTTGGGGCGTGTGTAAGTAGGGTAATGATGAGGAAGGATTCTAATTCGGAACCAGTTGAGGGTAGTTATAAGAAGGAGGAAACCAGGCTAGGTCACCTACAAAGCCTCTAAAATTCTCCTCACTCGTAGGCTCGAGTAAACCAGGGTTAATACTACTCATACCAGAATTAGATAGTAGAGATTGCTGCTGTGTATGAGTTCTTGATGAAGTTTCCCCCTTTTCCTGAATTTTTCTTTTCCTAAATACAACCTTATGAGCAGCTTGTATTAGCTTCTTTGTGCTGTCTGTTAAACCCGATTGTGACCCTTCAATTATCGCTTCTTTTTCCTTTTTTAGGTTGGGTATTAAATCTCTCGACAATTCTGCTGCATCGTAAAAATCGTTACCAAATTCCTGTGGCACAAATAAATTAAGTAATTACAATTTTATGATATAAAGGAATAAAAAAATGTAATTCTTTACCTCAGCACGATCAATAAGATTTTGCAGACTCTTAAGTTGTCGTTGGGGCCAACGTTTGATACCTAAATCTCTACAACATTTCTTCAACTATGTTGTCCCAGTGTTAAGATCAATTGCAGCTCGTTTAATTGGTTTATTAAAATGTTCAGCTATGATTTCTTTACTTAATCCATGCCTAGAACTGCTTCCACTACTACCTGCTATGTTTTCTGAACTCGAAGGTTCGAATCCAGTTGTATCATTATTATTATGGATCATTTGAACATGATCCTGATTTTCTGATCCAAAGATGGACATTGATTCATTAAAATCAGTGGTTTCTATAGGTATTAATTGTTGGTTTTCAACCAAAAACCCAGGATTCTGAAATCCTTCTAGATTTCTTTGAATTAACTGAAGGTGATCTTGGTATTGAAAACCACCCACAAACTCAGGATTCGCTGAAGCGAACCCGATAGTGTCATCATAGATCAACTGTGTTTGATCCTGATTTTGAATGTCAGTTAGAGACTCCTGATTCGTTAGGTCTACTCCACTATGCAGTATGGGTACGTTCATGCTTAGATTATCATTAGCAAGATCATCTACGAATGGATCTGTATATAACGTATGTTAGATAATTAAGCAAAACAGACATATAGCATAACAAAATGTATCTAGCAAAACAGACATATAGCATAACAAAATGACTTAACCTGGAAGTAAGTATTGGGATTGCCCAATAGCGATGTCTTGATTTAAAGGCAGTGGATTTTCAGGGAGAATACCCATCGGAGGAAAAGCTTCAAGGTCACTTTGAAGATGCTCCGACGGTAATAATCTGCAAAGTCTACATTTCACGTAAGTTAGAGTCAAGCAAAACACTAAATAATGAAATAAGAAGTAAAGAGGTTTAAAATATTATAATAACCGAACTCCGGTGGAAATATTGGATCTGACAAAAAGGATGTATCCTCTTCCCTTGGGAAATTCAGTTAGAATTTGTATTCGAATAAGCTGGTGGTATGAAGAAGCAATTGAGACTGATGAGAGTTGTAATGACCATCTTTCGTTTATATAGTGTCTTGCAGCTAAAACTGACAGGACAACCCACGTTTTAGTACCAAAATTCAAACCAACTACAATAGGTGCGACTTTACACTACCCCAAGTGATATTCTTTTCAAAATTCGCTGCTTCAATCCGATGAGAACAAGATAATGAAGAGACTCTTGAAATAAAACAAAATTTTATGTCTCCTGATAATGGAAATAGTTTAAAGAGTGTTCGGTACTCCAAAAAAAAACTTACGAAAGATGATGTAAATTTTATATTTTTCGGTGAAACAAAAACATTTGGAGATTTTACAAATATAGATTTATTTAGCCAAAAAGTATTTAAAAGAAAATGTTGAATTGAGACAAATGTATGTTGAAATATGCGAATTCATATAAATACGAAATAGTGTTAAAAATTAGGTGTTGCAAGTTAACTAGGTTAACTAATTAGAAAGTACTAAATATGTACTGTAGATAGTAGCCGGTCAAGTTGATGTGTGGAACTGTGAGAAACAGTTAGAGTTTTTTTGTACATCCAGAGTAACTAGAAGAAAAAAAATATGGAGTGAATGAGAATAATAGGACCTTAAGCATTATTACAGAGATATGTGAATGTTGAAGGGGAAAGATAATGAAACCTTGTAAAGGTTCGACAATAAGACGAGGAGGATTTTTGAAGACTCGATGGGAAATACATAAAGGCGTTTGAGAATGCGGATTTCGGGACGAAATCCAAATAAGTGGGGGAGACTTGTAAGACCCGTATCCTGATTATAACATATACTTAAAATAAGAGTGTTAGGAATTATATGATTTTTGGTAATTATAAATCTAAGAAAAAACTTTAGTTACAATTTCATATGAAAATCAGCATTTTGTGTCGTTTTTAGAAAAATCATAATTAATTCTAGGAAAATCGTTTGGACCTCAAACCAGTGCACAAAGTTTAAAACTTGAGTCTAGTACAATTACCAAAAATAATAGTAAGCTTGAAAATGACATTATCTATGGTAAAAAATGCAATCTTTACTGATTAGTTCGGAATTGACAGATTAGATAGTCTGTTTTCAAAAATTCATAATAAATCATAGAAAAATCGTATAAATACGTAAAATACATCACTGGAAAGGTATGGAGATAAATTTCTGGAATATCAAATAAAAACGTGAATTTCATGGGTTTAAAGTTGGCTAAACCAGTCTTGAACAGACTGATTCTAGAAGGTATTAATTTCAACAAAGTTATATTATTAAAATCTTTTGTCAAAAGTGTCATGCCATTTTTTATTCAAGAATTCAAGTATAAATACCCCTCAAAACATATCATAAACCACACAACTAAATCTCAATCCAATATATAGAGGTTTCTAAGCACTAGAGTGTAAGCAAGTGAGCGGAAGGAAGCTCAAAAGCCTAACGAAGGAGTTAAAGATCTCGACGACTGGTCATAAGGTAACTACAAACCTTTCTATAGCTTAATTAGGTATTGTAAAATAGTTTTTGTTAAGAAGAAGAATATTTAATAAGTATAACATATGTTATATTATACTCATTTCTAACAATAGTAAACAAAAACCTTAAAATGTCGTTATTATAACAATTCGTAATTTCCGAAAATAATACCGATTGATTTACTTACGAGGACGGTGACTAGGCCGATTACTTGGGATCTGGTTGTTGGATTTTCCGAAAGGCTAAAATGCTGAAAGGATCCTGCCACCCCATCTAATCTTCTACCTGGCCGTTCTTTACTTGATAAATCATGGAGTATCATATTGGAATTATTGAAGGGTTTAATGATGCGACTATAATATAGTTAAGGATTAAGAAATGATAGATTTCTTATTATGTTAACAGTTAAAGTTGAAGGAAATACAAAGCCGAGAAAGATAAACGATATAGTCAACTATAATCAGGTGAGTCTTCTCACTATACTATAGGTGATATTGCATGCGTAGGAAGGAAGATATGTTAGACTAAGGTGATCTTACATGTTATGATAATTGTATGAATTATTGCTATGATAATGATTGTTTGTGGACGGAACGGGATAGCCCGCGAGCCAATAGGCGGAACGGGAATAGCCTGCGAGTCATTAGACGGAACGGGAAAAGCCTGCGAGCGATAAGACAGAACGGGAACTGCCCGTGAGTCTTTAGGCGGAACAGGGATAGCCCGTGAGTCTCACAGATATATTAATGGTTATTGTGTGTTGTATGTTATGTGATGGATCGTATGGTATTTTGAGGAACTCACTAAGCTCCGTGCTTACCCTTTCCCTATATAAACTACTGTTTCAGGTACATCAGGTACCATGGATGGCAAGGCGTGACGTGTATACACTGTGCTGCTTCATTGGAGGACTGTTTTTGAATGGATGTTCCGCTATGTTGTGATTTCATTAACTTTTGTTAATCCTGGGATGTTTTCATTAAACTTATAAGTTATGGAATTTTGTCAAAATTAAATAAGTGGCTTTTCTTATATTGAAGTGTTCGTTTAATTTTTTTTTAATTTTACCCTAAAATTTTAGGATGTTACATACATAAAGAATGATATGAAGTCCTAACTTTTTAAGAATTTGCCTTTCATTACCCAAATCTGTTTTTCATTAGTAAAAATTTCATTTAACATCGCGTATCTATTATTTATTACTTATAGCAAATATATTTAAAATATATATCTTTTCACAGGTTTTTGATTTAAAGGTTCCTAAGTTCTTAATACAACAAAAACTAGAGGTAAAGATACTATCCTTACTACCTCTAATTCACAATCTATCTTACTGCAATTAAAAAAAAAATCTTATATAAAAAGTAGCATTAAATGCAAGAAAATGTATAATGTTTTAATCGAAAGAAATAAAAGTAGGATGCTATAATAAACAAATAAATAAACGTTTTTATTTCTTCTATTTATCTGAAAAAAATATGAATATTTATACCAAAATAACCAAGCAGATTTTTTTAAATGAAATTAAGAAAAGAATGAGAATACAATGTTGTAACAAAAATAAATGTAAGCAGAATGCTATAATAAACAAATTATTTCTTTAACTTCTTAATGTACTTAATTTTTTTGTAATTTGAATCATATCTTAATTGAAAATATCATTTTGTATTTTATCAATATTCTCACTATTTCAAGTTTTTTATTCAACCCGTGTAGTACACGGGTATCTAACCTAGTTTATTTATAAATAGATAACAATGTGTACTTTGGATTATAGTACATATAGTCATGTAATAGATTACTTGTGTGCATAAAAAGGTATCATTTGATAATTCTCAGTTCTTCTCGGTCCCAAGGCCAAACCCGGACCCAAAAGTATATGCTCGGGTTGTAACGCCCCAGATTTTCAAATCAAATTTTTCTTTTTGAAAACCAAATATTGATTTATAAATGGATATTTTACAAATAGAGAAATCAGCCATAGTATTGATTTTGGCAAAATACATATAGAAACTCATGTCCTTTATTCTTCACATAAATTATTTATAAAGTAGCGGAAGTCTTGGAAATAGTGGAATGCGGTGCGTCAGGTTGGAGCCTTCCCTCTGTCTCTGCCATTATCTGAAAATGTTAAATAACAACGGGGTAAGCACAAAGCTTAGTGAGTTCCTCAAAATACCATACGATCCATCACACAACATAGAACACATCATAACCATTCATATGTCTGTGAGACTCGCGGGCTATCCCTGTTCCGCCTGAAGACTCACGAGCAGTTCTCGTTCCATCTTATCGCTCGCAGGCTTTTCCCGTTCCGTCTAATATCTCGCAGGCTATTCCCGTTCTGCCTATTGGCTCGCGGGCTATCCCGTTCTGTCCACAAACAATCATTATCTTAGCAATAATTTATACAATTACCATAACATGTAAGATCACCTTAGTCTAACATATCTTCCTTCCTACGCATGTAATATCACCTATAGTATAGTGAGAAGACTCACTTGATTATAGTTGACTATATCGTTTATCTTTCTCGGTTTTCTATTTCCTTCAACTTTAACTGTTAACATAATAAGAAATCTATCATTTCTTAATCCTTAACTATATTATAGTCACATCGTTAAACCCTTCAATAATTCTAATATGATACTCCATGATTTATCAAGTAAGGAACGGCCTGGTAGAAGATTAGATGGGGTGGCAGGATCCTTTCAGCATTTTAGCCTTTCGGAAAATCCAACAACCAGATCCCAAGTAATCGGCCTAGTCACCGTCCTCGTAAGTAAATCAATCGGAATTATTTTCGGAATTATGAATTGTTATAATAACGACATTTTAAAGTTTTTGTTTACTATTGTTAGAAATGAGTATAATATAACATATGTTATACTTATTAAATATTCTACTTCTTAAGACAAAAACTATTTTGCAATACCTAATTAAGCTATAGAAAAGTTTGTAGTTACCTTATGACCAGTCGTCGGAACCTATAACTTTTTTGTTAGGCTTTTGAGCTTCCTTCCGCTCACTTCTTACACTCTAGTGCTTAGAAACCTCTATATATTGGATTGAGATTTGTTGGTGTGGTTTATGGGATGTTTTGGGGGGTATTAATACTTGAATTCTTGAATAAAAAATGGCATGACACTTTTGACAAAAGATTTTAATAATATAACTTTGTTGAAATTAAAGACCTTCTAGAATCAGACTGTTCAAGACTGGTTTAGCCGATCTTAAACCCATTAAATTCACGTTTTTATTTGATATTCAGAAAATTCATCTCAATACCTTTCCAGGGATGTATGGTATGTATTTATACGATTTTTCTATGATTTATTATGATTTGTTGAAAACAGACTATCTAATCTGTCAATTTCGAACTACTTAGTGAAGATTGCATTTTTAACCATATATAATGTCACTTTCAAGCTTACAATTATTTTTAAGAATTGTACTAGACTCCATTTTTAAACTTTGTGCACTAGTTTGAGGTCCAAACAATGTTCCTATAATTAATTATGATTTTTTTAAAAACATCACAAAATGCTGATTTTCATATGAAATTGTAACTAAAGTTTTTCTTAGCTTTTTAACTACCAAAAATCATAGAATTCACAACAATTATAACTAAATGCAATAAATGGAATACAGGTCTTACAAGTCTGCCCCACTTCTTTGAATTTCGTCCTCGAAATTTGTATTCTCAAATAACTCGGGGTAATGTTCTCGCATCTCGCTCTCGGGCTCCCATGTGCATTCAGAGCCTTTTCGATGTTTCCATTGTACCTTCACCAGTACTACCACCTTATTACGCAAGGATTTTGTCTTTCTTTCTAAGATAGCTATAGGACGCTCCACATAGTTCAGGCGCTCATCTACCTGAATGTCTTCTATAGGCACGACAGCAGTTTCATCGGTTATACATTTCCTGAGTTGCGAAACATGGAAAGTGTTATGGATCCGACTGAGTTGTTCAGGCAATTCCAAACGGTAGGCTACCTTGCCCACACGCTTAATGATCTTATAGGGTCCAATATATTTAGGACCCAACTTGCCTCTCTTTCGGAATCGAATAATACCCTTCCATGGTGATACCTTTAGAAGAACAAAGTCCCCAACTTGGAACTCCAAATCTGTACGACGTTTATCCGCATAACTCTTTTGTCGACTCTGGGCAGTTTGTAACCTTTCTCGAACCTTCTGGATAAGTTCAGACGTTTTAAGCACAACTTCAGTGCTTCCCAACACACGCTGACCAACTTCACCCCAGCATACTGGTGTTCTGCATTTCCTCCCGTAGAGCATCTCAAAGGGAGGTCTGCCAATACTTGCGTGATAACTGTTGTTGTAAGAGAATTCAGCCAATGGCAGATATGTATCCCAGCTTCCTCCAAAGTCCATAACACATGCCCGCAACATATCTTCCAATGTCTGAATTGTCCTCTCACTTTGACCGTCTGTCTGAGGGTGATATGCAGTACTAAAATGGAGTCGACTGCCTAACTCCTCCTGAAATTTCCCCCAAAATCGAGAAGTAAATCGAACATCTCGATTAGATACTATTGAAATAGGCATTCCATGACGGGTAATCACCTCTTTAATAAAGATGCTGGCCAGCTTCTGTGCCGTAGATGTTTCTTAAATCGGTAGGAAATGAGCACTCTTAGTTAACCGATCTATGATAACCCAAATAGTGTCTGCATTTCGAGGAGTCTTTGGTAACTTAGTGATAAAATCCATGGTGATATGCTCCCACTTCCATTCTGGAATCTCTAAAGGCTAAAGTTTACCATGAGGCTTTTGATGTTCAGCTTTAACCTTTCGACAGGTTAAACATTTTTCCACATACCATGCCACATCTCTTTTCATTCCTGGCCACCAATAATCTTCTCGTAGATCTCTATACATCTTGGTGGCACCTGGATGAATAGAAAATTTTGATTTATGTGCCTCATCCAAGAGTATCTGTCTAATTCCACCATTCGTCGGCATCCAAATCCAATTATGTCGAGTCAATAGTCCTCGACTGTCTTTCACTAGTTGAGGAACTTGTCCTTTTATTCGTTCCTTATTCTGATTCTCAGGTTTAATTGCTTCACTCTGTGACTGTCTAATCATGTCTGGTAATGACGTAGTAACAATCATTCTTAGGCAAGTGATTCGAAGAGGCATACACATCCTCTTTCGACTAAGAGCATCTGCTACGACATTTGCCTTACCAGGATGGTAAAGTATCTCACAGTCATAATCTTTCAGTATATCCAACCACCTTCGCTGCCTCATGTTTAGATCTTGCTGATCCATAAGATACTTCAAACTCTTATGATCCGTATAAATTGTGCACTTAACTCCATACAGGTAATGTCTCCATATCTTTAGAGCGAAGACAACTGCTCCGAGTTCCAAATCATGCGTCGGGTATCTGGTTTCGTGTGGTTTTAACTGTCTTGAGGCATAAGCGATAACTTTTCCTCTCTGCATCAAGACCGCTCCCATTCCGTGAAGTGATGCATCGCAGTATACTGTCATGTCTTCGACTCCTTCTGGTAACGTTAGAATTGGAGCCTCACACAACTTCTTCCTTAGAATTTCAAATGCCTTCTGTTGATCCTCGCCCCATTTAAATGAAGCATTCTTCTTGGTTAGCTGAGTTAATGGTACTGCGATCTTAGAAAAGTCTTGGATGAATCGACGGTAGTAACCAGCTAAACCTAGAAAACTTCTAATCTATGTGGGGGTCTTCGGAACTTCCCACTTCATTACAGCTTCAATCTTGGCTGGATCGACTAATATTCCTTTTTGATTAACAACATGTCCAAGGAATTGAACTTCTCGTAACCAGAATTCACATTTAGAGAATTTGGCATACAACCTTTCTCGTCTTAATACTTCTAATATTTCACGCAGATGGTTCTCGTGCTCTTCTCGAGTCTTAGACTATATTAGGATATCATCAATGAATACTATCACTGATTTATCAAGCATGGGTCTACAAACTCGATTCATCAAATCCATAAATGCTGCCGGTGCATTTGTAACACCAAAAGGCATTACCACAAACTCGTAGTGGCCATACCTTGTCCGAAAAGCTATCTTAGGAATGTCTTCTTCCTTTATTCTCATCTGATGATACCCAGAGCGTAGATCAATCTTAGAGAACCAAGAGGCTCCCTGCAATTGATCAAACAGATCATCAATCCTTGGTAAAGGGTATCTATTCTTTACCGTGAGCTTATTTAGTTCCCTATAATCAATGCACATACGATGTGATCCATCCTTCTTTTTGACAAATAAAATCGGCGCTCCCCAGGGAGAACTGCTAGGTCTGATGAATCCTTTGTCTAACAATTCTTGAAGTTGTGTAGACAACTCTTGCATCTCTGGCGGTGCGAGATGATATGGTGCTTTGGCTATCGGAGCCGCCCCAGGAACTAAATCTATTCGAAACTCCACTTTCCTTTCGGGAGGTATGCCTGGTAAATCCTCAGGGAATACATCTGGGAATTCTTGAACTACAGGCACATCTTCAACGACCTTCTTTCTCTCCTCCCTAGTATCGGTAACATAAGCAAGGAATACTGAGCCTCCATGCTAAAAATGTCTTCGTGCTCTGGCAGCTGAGCAGAATGTCATGTTGTTCCTTCTTTTCTCGCCTTGGATGATCAGTTTTCCCCCACTTGGGGTTTGAACCCATACTTGTTTCTTCTTACAATCAATCCACGCTTCATGAGTACTTAGCCGGTCCATACCAATGATTACTCTTCTATCTCTCAAGGGAATAGGAATAAGGTCTATATTGAACCTCACTCCTTGTACTTCCAGGTTACAATTACGAAAAACATTAAAGGCTCGTACAATTTTATCATCCGCAATCTCTACTTCTAACGGATTATCAAGTGTTTCAAGGGTAATGCTAAAACTCTTACTAAATTCAAGTGATACAAATGAATGACTAGCTCCTGAGTCGAATAGTACTAAAGTAGACAAAGAGTTGACTAAGAATGTACCCGTAACGACATCAGGTACAACTTGTGCTTCTCCCGCGGTTAACTGAAATACCCGACCCTTGGCTTTAGGAGTTCCAGTCTTTACTTGATGACCATCTGTGATACGAAGTGTACTGGGCACCGGGTTCTGCACTGTTGTTTTACCGAGGCTGGGGCATTGGGATTTGATATGGCCCACCTGATTGCAGTTAAAGCAGATTTTGGTCTCTTGTCGACAATCCCTAGCATAGTGGCCCTCTTTGCCACACTTATGGCACACTACTGCCCTACACCACCCCTCATGGTTTTTCCCACACTTGCCACACTGACCGTGGCTTCTCTAACCAGGCCTTCCTTGGTCCCCCCCTTTATGCTTCTTTGATGGCGGATGAGATTGTGTCGGTGCCTGACGCTTCTGCCTTTGTTGATTCTCTAGTTCCAATTCTTGAGCTCGAGCGGCTGCAATCGTGTCGTTAAGAGTTTGGTGCCTGGCAGCAGACACAAACTCCCGTATATCCGTCCGAAGCATTGCCAAATATCGGGTCATCCGCATTTTCTCCGTGGCTGCATACTTTGGGAAAAAGAGCGCCCGCTCGTTAAACTTTTTGGTGATTTCTGCCACTGTCTCTGTGGTCTGAGTCAGGTTCAAGTATTCTTGAGCCAAACGTTCCATCTTTATTTGCGGGACGTACTCTTGTATGAACGTAGTCGTGAATTCGGCCCAAGTGATAGCCTCTATCTGAGCATCAGTGAGATCTTTAGCCAGCATTTCCCACCAATCCTTTGCATCGTCTCTCAACAGGTTTACAGCAAAGATAACCTTTGATTCCTCTAGGAAAAAACAGGTTCTGAAAGCACCCTCTACTGCAGAAATCCATCTTATACTAGCGATTGGATCCCTTCCCCCACCAAACACCGGGACTTGACATGCGGCAAAATCCCGATAAGTCGCCATTCTATCCCCTGGTCTGCTAATTGTAGCAAGTCGTTCCTCAATCATCGTTATCAGTTCAGTTTTGATTGTATCGAAGAAACGAGGAATTTCGGCTAGCACCTCGCGTGATACCTCTTCAGCAATTAAGTCTCGTAGCTCCTCATCTGATCGAGTGGGTCGGCTTGGTCCCTCACTAGACCCAGAGCCATTACCATTGCTTCTTGTAATCACCACCATTCTGATTGTACAAACAAGATGGTGAGACCATGCTCATTATATGTGATTACACTACCAACCCGACTTTGTAGGAGTTTTGGCGACTGACTCTGTTACATGTAAGAATCCTGTGCTTTCGGTAGTATGGGCCCTGTACTATCTGAAAGGTTTTCCGCAATGATGAACTAAATAACCTAAGTTCACATACAACCTAGAAAAGATCTATGTTTTCTTACTTTGAACATGTAACTAATTCCTAAAGGCCAAACAAAGATTAACTAAAAGAATAAATCAGAAAAACTAACCTTTAGTCTTAATCTTGAAGCTAAGCAGCACAAGTGTCCTGCCTCAAATGAGATCACACCCAGGGAGCCAGAGGAAGGTCACGAAAATTCTAGAGAGAATAATAGAATGAGCAACTGATAATGAGGTCTAGGGTTCCCTATTTATAGGGAAACAAGAAACCCTAGCTGTCATCAATTTTCCGGATTATACGTACGCGCGCCGCGGCCAGATCGTTTGCGCGCCGCGCGCCGCAATTCAACTATTGAATTCGTACGAATATGTACGCGCGTCGCGCCTTTACATTGGCGCGCCACGCGCCGCAATTCAACTATTGAATTTGTACGACTTTAATCCCTGACCTCCTGATTAATCTAATTAATGCCACAGAAATTAATCCAATTAATTCCTGATTAATTATTAATCAATCAATATAGTTTCTAATTAATATATTATCACTTTAATATATTAACAAACCATATCTTTTATTTCTGTTGATTTATTAATCCCATAATAGACCAACCTTTTTCTCTACCAAACTTTCTACCAAACCTCCAGCTATGAGGGCAACACAAATGGACTTTGCTTCTATTTAATAGGTAAATATAAATTATAAGTCATGGCTTAGACACCTAATCCAACAGTCTCCCACTTAGATAAGTCTATGACTATAATTACCAATTTAACCTCTAATTAATCAGCAAACTGCAGCTTCCTAGAAACTGCTGCCGAACTCTGACCTAGTCAGTTCTGTCCATAGATAAGTGATCAGATGATCCTCCGTCCAACAAGATATTTTCAGACATGAGACATGGATTGAGATCAATCTCTGTCTGACACACTGTTTCCCGATTTTCGATTTTGCTTATGACTTTTAGACTTCTAATTGAACGAATCAATTTAGTCCTGGCTGGCCAGCGCTTCAGTCAACTTCAAAATCATCGAGTGGCCAACAGATATCTGTTTCCCGTCTGGGTCAAGGGACGAATAAGATTCGACTAATATGTTATATCTTTTACCCGACAAATCACTCACAACAGCACGTTTTATAACACCGAGTTACCGATGCGTTTTCGTACTATCAATGAACAACCGCCTTGCAATTATAACTCATATCTCTCCACTTTAAGACCATAAGATATTATCGTCTCAACATTGCTCGTGATATAATCCATGAAGCAATCCATTGAGCGCGGGTTTATCCAATACTCAAATATCCATTTCCAAGTACTCATGAACGTTGCAGCAATCTTATTGCTATGTCTAACTCCTTAGACAATCTACAAACCAATTCATGACAGTCTTCCTTCATACTTACTCCCTAAAAGTATGAGTGACTGTGGATATTTGAATAATCCAATTATTCAGGAAGTAAGCATGCAAAAGTGAAACATAAAATCTGACTGGCAGCTACTCCTGCTAATTACCAAGTCTCCACGAGGTAATCACCAAGTCGGATTTATCATAACTATTATTGGTTTCTTATTCTCTTTTAAACTTTCAATTCAAGTCTTTTATATCTATGTCTATGACTGTTTCACTCTTTCTATGTATCCAAGTGTCTAACACTTATACACTTTATTGCAGATGATCCTATCGGATACTCTTCCGATGATATCTCAATTTGTCATTCAGTCATTCTCTCTCACAACTCCATTCCGGTGATGTGTACCGTGACTGCCCATGGTTCTCGGGTCTTTAGTCTACATGACTATACCCTAAGACAATTTCGAGGTGTCATGATGTGCCGGTGAACCACACGCGCTCCATTAGAAACCAACGAAATTCTTTAACCATGAAGCACCACGTTCTGGTGTAACCAATTACTGATTTGAAAACCCTTTCAAATCAATCACCCTAATCATTCCCCAATGATTTCTCACGTCTGTTCAAAAATCCATTCAGTATTCTCAGCAAGGCAATATCCTGAATCCAACTTACAATGCTCTAAGCATTAAGTCATCAGGATATGTTCATAACACTTCTGATTTTTGTCCAAGAGGCTCGAGGAACCTAATGTAATCTCATTCCAAGCCCTTTCGGAATTCTAAGATTACCAATAATCCTTGTGTCATGATTTCCGGAAACCATTTCCATTCAGGGACTCTTTCTTATGCATCTTGAATCCCATCAAGATCATATTCTCAACCGCTAAGTCAATACTGTCAGTCTCATCTATCTGATAGATGTCTATGAATTACGTGAGCATGCTGCACCTTCTTTGTTTCTTTCATGCCAATTCATTACACTTTGCAATGACAGGAAACTCCATTCCTGGGGTTATGTATCTTGAATCTCATCAAGATCATATTCGCAGAATTCTAATCTATCTAATAGATGTTCACAACCACCTGAGTATGTTGTATCTCTTAAAGTCTTTCATAGCGAACCGTTTCTTAACACCAAGTTATTACACTTTGTAATGATAAGAGACGTTTCCTAGAACCAGTATGTAACCCACATACAATGATAGCAGATAACAACGATACTCCCACTGGCTTTGACACCGTTATATGACTCTTTCAAACTATTCACAAAATCCAGAACTCATGGCACATTTTGCGAAACCGAAATCCAAACCTTTCCGACATATTAAAGGAAATCTTTCAGGCTATTCACAAAATCCAAACCTTTTGGCCTATTTTGAGAATCTGAATATCCTTTCTTGCGAGATGCCCATGGGACGAATCTCGGGGCCATGTACCTTCTGTAATGGCATGCTCTATGTGAGTCCCTATTAGTGTGCCGGTAAACCACACACGCTCCACTAACGACTCACACTATGCCACGCAGAATCCTCTCGGATTACATCTTCTATTGAGGGTGCTTCTCTCAGAATCAATTGCTTGACTCCAAGTGATGACTCATTCAACCAGATGTTCTGTAAGTACATTTCTATGTTCCCTTCTTTTGATGATTCAATTACTCCCACTGGTTCCTAGACCAGTTGTAAAGATCAATCAAACTGTCACATAGACTGTGTCTCGCGGTAAGGTTCTCTTATTTGACAGCAACTGGGCTCACCAATGCTTCCAACAGTCGGATTACTTATCCGTACCATCCTTAGTGTTTTACCACTACCCGATATATCACCCAAATCATAACTCCTTATGATAGTGACAATAACTATTGGTCAAGCGAAGAGAGGGTATGTCAGGTTTAACAGGAATCTAATTCCTGGTCAAGTCCTAGTGGTGACTAAAGGTTCTATCAATTGGCTAATCCCTGAACTCATTCAGAATTTATTCTTACTCCCACTGTTTCCTTAGAACTTGAGTTCTTTCTAAAAGTACTCTTCTTTCAAAGGATAACCGGAGTGGCCAATGAAACGACATTGCTGATTAGTTTCAGGCTTGTCATGAGATTCAGACGAATGCTACATGACCCTGGACTTTCTATGTACTAGTGGGATGATCCCAGCTTTACATTTCAGACAGTGTCAACATAACCTACTTAGTCTAAGATGTGGTCGGAATATGGCTTCTGCGGTCTGACTGGTTGAATATTCAATTCATTGAAATATTAGTCGGAAATGTATCCAGTGTATCTTATACACCAAGGATCAAAACTATTTCGATCAATGCTCCATCATCTTCCCTAAGACACATTATAACCATTAGTGTTCTTGGAAGAGGATAAACTGTGAAACATTTTCTCAGTCTATGTTATTACTCAGGTTCTGTTGATCTATGCTTCCTTTGAAATCTTTGAACACTTCAAGGTTCCAATCAATCGCTTATTCCGATAAACGAAGCCATATTTGTCAAACCATTTGGCAAATATCATGAAGCATAACTAATCGTGTTCTGTTCGAAGATTCTAGCAATACACAGTAACTTATGTGTCTGTTGCTTAAAATCTTAATACCTTTACAGTTCCATGTAAATTTATGACTTTGTTAATATTGTTCAAGACATGCAATCATCACCTGACTCCAAGTCAATTGATTCCAAAATCCTATCCATTGGATCTTTGGGCGATTCCTTTCTTGCCTCAATTAATTTTATTAAGCACTCAATTCATCATGTGACTCTAAGTAAAATGATTCCAAAGTCCTGCCCAACTGGACCTTTGGTTGAAGTGATTCTCACAAAATTCACTTTAACAATCATAAAGAACACAATTTACAAATCCAATCCCATTGGATGTATCAACATTCAAGTTATTATCATTTATGCCATTAACACATTCACACAAACATTTCGAGGATAATTAAAACAAACAAAAGAAAATCAACATTTTATTAAAACACAAAAACCCTCGAACAATGTACTATGTGAAAACAATGTTAAATGTATCTATAAACCAATAACAAGAACAAATATCTAGCTTAACTCCAAAAATGCACGAGCTCCATATCCAATCTGAATATGCTCCTGTGCGACAACATCCCGCATCCTACAGAGTTCGTGCATACAGAGCAAATGTGAGAAACACATCCTGTATCAAGGAAATGAGGATCAGGTATTCTGAGTTTTAAGATATTACTGAGTCTGCCAAACAGTTTGGCTTTAGAGCATTTTTCCAATCTTTCTGTGACTGTGTCCCACCTTATGGATTCCCAGTTTGAAACATCGAACAATCGGTCCAGACTATCTGGATCATTTCTTGATGCACCTTAATACTGGACTCAATCCTGAAGCAGCTGAATTAATGGAACTATGCTTCTCCATGAACGATTCATACAGAGTCGACATTGAATGCACTTCCACGATTGTCTTATCCGGTTACCCTTTTTGTTCATCTGGATGAACAGATCAGCGAGTTGAGCTAATGCTTAACTTCCGATCCTAAAGGGAAACCAGTTTTATACTGTTCGCCTATGTATCCCTCAATCTCGGGAACACGCAAACTGGTGCTACTTCCTTTTAGCTTGCAACTTCAAGCTCTTTGAAGATTCTAGTTCGTAACCAGTTCACGGAACCTTTCCTGAACTAGCTGTGCTAACTTATCAGACCCCAGGAATTCTAAATCCCTGCGGAACTCGGGGTTAATGATCAATAGCATAAGGCAACGAACTTCCTTGGACTCAATAGTCAAGCAGTCATGCTCATCACAAGCTGCTGTGTGATGCCATGTTTGGGAGCGGACACTCAGTCGGATATGGTTCGCCAGCAAAACTAAGAACTATTCTCTAATTGCAAAACCATATCATATAGTCAAGGCCAGTCAGCCTTACCATATTTAACAGGTGCTTTCTGAAGCTCTTAGAAATGGGTGAAGGAGGAGAAGGAGGAGAATGACACTTTCTTCAGACATATATAAAATTTGAATTTATTCGTTTAATTCGTCCTTTTAAATAATTACCCAATATACATTATTTAACAAGGCTAGGATCCAAAATACCTCAACTATGCTGTGAAGAGGGATGCCGTAGTCACAACACAGTGGTCATTAAGGTAGATAACTTTTATCAATTTCAGTCTTATGAAATTCCTAGATCTGTGAGATTCATTGAACTGTTCAATGGCATGTTTAATCTCGGATATGCCCTACCGTTTGTGACTGGGATGCCGAGGATCACAAACCGGGTGTGAATAACCATGCAAATTAGCTTGGTACTCTCGGGGTCCATTATCATCTCAAATTGATGTGCCGGTTAACCACACACGCTCCATCAACAATGATAACACCCGAGAAACCCATTGCCACTCTTTATGAACCCCTATTGGTGTGCCGGTAACCCACACACGCTCCACCAACATTTCATAAAGTGCAATGTGCAATTTCATGGGTTAGCATCAAATTCACATTTTTTCTAAAGTAACTAGATTGGGAATTCTTGTACGGGTTCTAGTACTTTGATCATTATACTTTTAATGATTAAGCGGTCCTATCAAAACTGTTCGGCTGACGACCCTCCACTGATCAGGCTAGCGGTGGGTGAGTGTAACGCCAAACCTTATTTTATTATGTAATTATAATAAAAAGGGCGAAATGGTCATTTTACCTCAAAAGGGTAATTTGGTCTTTTGGACAGAAAATGATTAGTTTTGTAATAATATTTTGAGTTTGGACTTAAAATGTTATTAAAAACTGAAATTGTGTCATAATATTTGTAAATTGTGGCAAAAGTCTTAAATATGCAACTCTAGGGACCAAATTGCAAATATTGGAGGTATAAAGGTGAGGACTTGTGCAGATTTTTGGCACTCACGGGAGCAAATTTCTTGGACGGTTTTCTGCAGAGGAATTGAAGTGATCTTGAAGATTTAAGTTGCATACTTGGATTATAGCTTTCAAAGGGTATAATTGGAAGTTTGGAGGTAAGTTCTTCAAGTTTTGCTAGTTGTTCTTGATGGGTTTTTGTGGAATTCAAAAACTGCATTTGTAGTTATAATTGTATGGTTAAAATGGTTAGATACTTCCATTAAGTCATTATAACAAGAACTTAACTCAACAAAATGGAAGTAGGTTGTTATAATTGATGAATTTGAAGTTTTGGGGTTGTTAAAACTAAGAACCCTAATTATTCATATGGATGATTGAGTGTGTTTTTATGGTTAAAAACCTTGTAAAAATGTAAGGTTTTAGCCTAGGAACAAACCCCAAGTGATTAAGAACATAAATAAGGGCTTAATGGACCAAATCTGCAAGCTACAGTGCACAAATCGCGACTGGCCAGGAGGCCTGCCCAGGCGCCAGGCGCAGTGCGCCCAGGAGCCAGGCGGGGTGCGCCTAGGCGCAGTGCGCCCTGACCCTGGCGCAGTGCGCCTCCAAGGCAGTGGCCAGGCAGGAACTTTGAAATGCTAACTTTTGCTTGGCATGTCCGATTTAGCTCAAATTTGAACCATAGGACCGTTATGGTCTGAAAAGTTTGGGAAAATTTTTAGATTGGGTTTTCGACCCCTCGGGGGCACTGTAGACCGATCCGAATGCCTCGGTGAATAGTAAAATTCATATAAAGTTAGTAAACGGAAAGTTTATTAACTGGGCATTATTTATAACGATATTGTATTGAACTCTAGTGTATTAGAGTTAATTGAAATGGATATTAACCTATAATCATTTTGAAAATGAATGAAATTATAGGTACGGGACAAAATCATACGGATTTCATTTCAAAGCAAGGAACGATTAACGCTAGTAGTAGCAAGCCTTCAGGTGAGTAATCTCACTGTTATCTGATGTGATATTTGTTAAAAGAGCAGCTGCAAGTGGAAATGATTTTGGGGACAAATTTTGACAGAATATATGATTTGATATACGACAAGACCAGATAAGCCGTGAGTCTGTTATAGACAAGAACGGAACTGTGAGTCAATATATCTATGTAAACTGTTATATAGACAACAGCGGGCTTACCCGTGAGTCTAGGCAACAGCGGGCTAACCCGTGAGCCGCAGTTTATTTTGATGAGCCAGATTTATATAGACAACAGCGGGCTAACCCGTGAGTCTAGGCAACAGCGGGCTAACCCGTGAGCCACGGCAACAGCGGGCTAACCCGTGAGCCACACTTGATCTTGTATTGTGTGAAAATACATATTTGACTTTGTATAGAGAAATTTTATTCTTATACATGTTATTATTGGTTTGATTACTCATTGGGCTTTATAGCTCACAGTTTTATTGATATGTCCCTGCAGGTGAGCGTGACCCTGCTAAGGGTAAAGACAAAGTCCGTGACTGAGGACTTAGCATTTGAAGTAACGACCCGGCTTGAAGAATGTATAATATTTATGTATTGTACTTCATGATACACTTGTACTCGTATTGTATTGACTAAAACCCCCTTACTTATGATGTTATTTGTAAAATATTTGGTTTGAAAAATGAAAATTTTTGGGGTGTTTTTTGTTAATAAGTCGGGTGTTACAAGTTGGTATCAGAGCCGTGGTTTAAGTGAACTAGGTGTCTTAGATTAGATCCCTGGACTTAAACCTTGAGAGAAACACAGATAAATGGACTGTTAGAGATATATAAGTTTGTTATTATATATGTAAACTAACGGTTTGCTAAAATTTTGAAGAATGAGAAATACACGAAGCAATCCTACTGGTGCTAATTCGCGTGGAACTGCAAGAAGTGGACCAGCTAGGTCACGCGGCTCTGTTGGGCGAAGAGCACCAGCGAGGGAACCGGTGGGACAAAATCCACCTGATATACGAACTATTGTGGAAGAAGTGGTTAGGCAGATGATGCCTGCGATAATAAATAACTCCAACCCGAGTGGCAATCCCAACCCAAGTGCAAATCCAATTCCTACTGATGAGGCTGCAAAAAGTGTTCATGACGGGCAGCCAGAAAATGAAAGCCAGGGAGAAAGTCGGGCCCGGGCAGTAAAAGAAACTCCAGGTGGGGAAGCCTCGATAAAGAAAGTTGGGTGTACATATAAATCCTTTCTTGGTTGTAAACCAAAGGAATTCTCGGGGACAGATGATCCAGTCAAAGCTATGGAATGGATCATGCATATGGAAAAGGTGTTCCGAGTAAGCAAGTGTGCGGATGATGATAAAGTGGAATTTGCCACGAACCAACTTACAAGCGGTGCTCTACATTGGTGGCAAACCTACTATAAATCACTGGATCTTGATTCATCCCAATCAATACCTTGGGAGCAATTCAAGACAAAGTTCAATGAAGAATATTGCTCGGAAGTAGCTATTCAAAAGTTGGAGGATGAATTCCTGCATTTGGAACAGGGTTCCCGATCTGTCCAGGAATATACTCTTAGCTTTCTGGAGAAAGCTAGGTTTGCGGAGCACCATATCTACACTGAAAAGAGAAAGATTGACAAGTATGTTCGTGGGTTGACAACCCGAATTAGAGAGATTGTGCAACCGTTGAAACTAACTACTTTCCGGCAAGTGGTGGATCGAGCCACGGAAAGAGAAACAGAACTAAAGCGACAGGAAGACGAAAAGAAAGTTATGGAAACGAAACGAAAGGCGGAAGACCAAAGTTGGACGCCTCAGAAAAAGTCGCAACAATCCGGGTCTAAGGGAAAGGGCCAGAAAGATGAAGGAAGGTGGTGCGAAAAATGCAGAAAAAGGCACACGGGCAGTTGTCGCAGTGATACTGGGTCAGTTAGCTGCCGAAATTGTGGAAAGACGGGTCATTCTACACGGGACTGTCGGGCGGACCGTAGGTGTTTCCAATGCGGAGCTACGGATCATATTCGCCTAAATTGTCCTCAACTGAAATCTGGTGTATACAGCGAAAGGCCCAGGGATGATCAAGTGGGAAAGAAAGAAGAGCCGAAGAATAGGGGACGACCAGTGGCCTCGCGAGCTTTCCAGATGACTGTGGAAGAAGCCCGTGAGAAGACGGATGTGGTGACAGGTATTTTCACTCTCAATACCATACCTGTATATGTTATTTTTGATCCGGGAGCCACTCACTGTTTTGTATCGGAATCTTTATTGCCTCGCTTGAATGTACCTTTAACCCCGATGGATGAAAGCTTAGAAGTAGCTATAGCAGACGGCCGATATGTCTGGGTTTCTGAACATATGGAAGGTTGTCAGCTTAAAATCTACGGGACCGTTTTCCCTATAGATTTGAAGCCGATGACTACCAACGAATTTGGTGTAATTGTGGGAATGGATTGGTTAGCAACGAATTATGCTAACGTGGATTGCAGAAATAAAAGTATTACAGTGTTATCACCGGAAGGGGAATGGATGAAAATTCAAGGTGAACGACCTCGGTTAAGAATGCCAGTTATCTCCTTTGCTCAAGCCCGAAGCTGTGTCAGTAAAGGAGGGATGTCCTATTTGGCTTATGTGTCGGTAGCTCAACCGATTAAAGTGGGGGTAGCGAATGTGAATGTGGTGAACGAGTTCCCAGATGTGTTTCCAGACGAACTTCCAGGGTTACCACCAGATCGACAGGTTGAGTTCACGATTGAACTGGTTCCGGGAGCTGCACCTGTTGCTCGAGCTCCATACCGTTTAGCACCTTCAGAGATGGTGGAACTGCGGAAGCAACTGGAAGAATTACTAGACAGGGGTTTCATCAGACCGAGTACCTCGCCTTGGGGAGCCCCTATTTTGTTTGTCAAGAAGAAAGATGGGTCAATGCGCATGTGCATTGACTATCGGGAACTAAACAATATCACGGTGAAGAACAAGTACCCGCTACCCAGAATAGATGGCTTGTTCGACCAGCTACAAGGCGCGTCCTACTTTTCCAAGATTGATCTGAGGTCAGGGTACCATCAGTTGAAGATAATGGAGTCAGATATTCCGAAGACAGCTTTCCGAACGAGATACGGTCATTATGAGTTTTTAGTGATGCCTTTTGGGTTAACCAATGCTCCAGTCGTATTCATGGACCTTATGAACCAGGTGTGTCGACCGTTCCTTGATACCTCGGTGATAGTGTTTATAGATGACATCTTGGTGTATTCACGAAGTCAAACCGAACATGAAGTGCACCTGCGACAAGTATTGGAGTTGCTTCGTCGAGAAAAGCTGTATGCTAAATTCTCCAAGTGTGAATTCTGGTTAAGAGAAGTCCAATTCCTTGGCCATGTAATCAATGCTGAAGGGGTGAAAGTAGATCCAGCAAAGATTGAAGCTGTGATGAAGTGGGAACCGCCTAGAAGTCCCACTGAGGTACGAAGTTTTCTTGGTTTGGCAGGCTATTACAGAAGATTTGTCGAGAATTTCTCTTCGATAGCTGTCCCGTTGACCAAGTTGACCAAGAAAGGTGAAAAGTTCATGTGGACCGAGAAGCAGCAAGAAGCATTTCAGAAGTTGAAACAAGCTTTATGTGAAGCACCAGTGTTAGTACTACCGCAAAGCGGAGAAGAATACGTGATCTACAGCGATGCTTCAAGAATTGGTCTTGGGTGTGTTCTAATGCAGAAAGGTCGGGTCATAGCCTATGCGTCCCGCCAATTAAAAGATGCTGAAAAGAAGTATCCAGTTCATGATTTGGAATTAGCTGCGGTGGTTCTAGCGTTGAAGTTGTGGAGACATTATTTATATGGTGTAAAGTTTGTTATTTACACTGATCATAAGAGCCTGAAGTATCTTTTTGACCAGAAAGAGCTCAGCATGAGACAGCAAAGGTGGATGGACCTGTTGAAAGACTTTGACTGTGAAATTCAGTACCACCCTGGCAAGGCGATTGTGGTAGCAGATGCACTAAGCAGAAAAGAAGCTCCCCTGAAGATTTCATCCGCGTGTATGGGGGTAGTAAGCCGGTTACCAGAATTGATTCGAACAGCACAAGAAGAAGCGTGTAAGCCGGAGAATGTAAAAAGCGAAAGAATGGTTGGATATTTGAAACATCTGGAAGAAAATGCTCAGAAATTGAAGACCTTCAGAGGTCGAATATGGGTTCCAAAACAAGGAGAAGCGCGGAATTTGCTTCTAGAAGATGGTCATTTTAGTCGATATGCAGTTCATCCGGGTAGTACCAAGATGTATCGGACGTTAAAACCGATGTATTGGTGGCCTGGAATGAAGAGGGACATTGGAAGATATGTGGAAAGATGTTTGACTTGTCTGCAAGTTAAGTCAAATCATCAGAAACCGTACGGGGAAATACAACCATTGCCGGTTCCAGAGAAGAAATGGGACCATATTACCATGGATTTTGTGACAAAGTTGCCGCAGACACCGCGAGGTTATGATTCTATATGGGTGATTGTGGATCGATTGACCAAATCGGCACAATTTATACCATATAAAGAAAAGTACAGAGTAGATCAACTAGCGAAAATCTACATTGATGAGGTAATTTGTCGTCATGGATTACCTGCATCGATTGTATCGGACCGAGATAGTAGGTTTACTTCTCATTTTTGGCAAAGTCTTCAAGAGCAATTGGGTACAAAAGTACTAATGAGTACCGCATATCACCCGCAGACCGATGCCCAAAGTGAAAGAACGATCCAAACTTTGGAAGATATGTTGAGAACTTGTGTCATAGACTTCGGTGGAAGCTGGGAAGATCATTTGCCTTTAGTGGGAATTCGCGTACAATAACAGCTATCATACCAGCATTCAGATGGCCCCGTATGAAGCCTTGTATGGAGCACCGTGCCGTACTCCGACCTGCTGGACTGAAGTTGGGGAAAAGCCGTTGGCTGGACCCGAAATTGTAGCACAGACTGAAGAAAAGATCAAACTGATACGCGAAAATTTGAAGGTAGCTCAGAATAGACAGAAACAGTACGCGGACAAACGGGTGAAACCGATAAAATTCCAAGTAGGAGATATGGTAATGCTCAAAGTATCCCCTTGGAAGGGCTTAATCCGTTTTGGGAAGAAAGGGAAGTTGAGTCCTCGCTTCATTGGACCTTTCCGTATATCCCAAAGGGTTGGAGCCGTGGCGTATCGATTGGAATTACCTGATGAACTTCATGGTATACATGATGTATTCCATGTGTCCCATTTGAGAAAAACCTTATTTGATAAGTCTCAACAAGTACCTCTTGCCGAAATTGAGTTGGATGAAAAGCTGAGATACCCGGAACAACCCGAGCGGGTGCTAGACCGCAAGATAAGACAGCTTAGAAACAAGAAGATCAGCATGGTGAAAGTACTTTGGCGTCATCACAAAGGTTCCGACATGACGTGGGAGACCGAAAGTGAGATGAGGGAGAAATATCCTCAACTTTTTGTATGATTTCGGGGACGAAATCTCTTAAAGGAGGGGAGAATTTGTAACGCCAAACCTTATTTTATTATGTAATTATAATAAAAAGGGCGAAATGGTCATTTTACCTCAAAAGGGTAATTTGGTCTTTTGGACAGAAAAGGATTAGTTTTGTAATAATATTTTGAGTTTGGACTTAAAATGTTATTAAAAACTGAAATTGTGTCATAATATTTGTAAATTGTGGCAAAAGTCTTAAATATGCAACTCTAGGGACCAAATTGCAAATATTGGAGGTATAAAGGTGAGGACTTGTGCAGATTTTTGGCACTCACGGGAGCAAATTTCTTGGACGATTTTCTGCAGAGGAATTGAAGTGATCTTGAAGATTTAAGTTGCATACTTGGATTATAGCTTTCAAAGGGTATAATTGGAAGTTTGGAGGTAAGTTCTTCAAGTTTTGCTAGTTGTTCTTGATGGGTTTTTGTGGAATTCAAAAACTGCATTTGTAGTTATAATTGTATGGTTAAAATGGTTAGATACTTCCATTAAGTCATTATAACAAGAACTTAACTCAACAAAATGGAAGTAGGTTGTTATAATTGATGAATTTGAAGTTTTGGGGTTGTTAAAACTAAGAACCCTAATTATTCATATGGATGATTGAGTGTGTTTTTATGGTTAAAAACCTTGTAAAAATGTAAGGTTTTAGCCTAGGAACAAACCCCAAGTGATTAAGAACATAAATAAGGGCTTAATGGACCAAATCTGCAAGCTACAGTGCACAAATCGCGACTGGCCAGGAGGCCTGCCCAGGCGCCAGGCGCAGTGCGCCCAGGAGCCAGGCGGGGTGCGCCTAGGCGCAGTGCGCCCTGACCCTGGCGCAGTGCGCCTCCAAGGCAGTGGCCAGGCAGGAACTTTGAAATGCTAACTTTTGCTTGGCATGTCCGATTTAGCTCAAATTTGAACCATAGGACCGTTATGGTCTGAAAAGTTTGGGAAAATTTTTAGATTGGGTTTTCGACCCCTCGGGGGCACTGTAGACCGATCCGAATGCCTCGGTGAATAGTAAAATTCATATAAAGTTAGTAAACGGAAAGTTTATTAACTGGGCATTATTTATAACGATATTGTATTGAACTCTAGTGTATTAGAGTTAATTGAAATGGATATTAACCTATAATCATTTTGAAAATGAATGAAATTATAGGTACGGGACAAAATCATACGGATTTCATTTCAAAGCAAGGAACGATTAACGCTAGTAGTAGCAAGCCTTCAGGTGAGTAATCTCACTGTTATCTGATGTGATATTTGTTAAAAGAGCAGCTGCAAGTGGAAATGATTTTGGGGACAAATTTTGACAGAATATATGATTTGATATACGACAAGACCAGATAAGCCGTGAGTCTGTTATAGACAAGAACGGAACTGTGAGTCAATATATCTATGTAAACTGTTATATAGACAACAGCGGGCTTACCCGTGAGTCTAGGCAACAGCGGGCTAACCCGTGAGCCGCAGTTTATTTTGATGAGCCAGATTTATATAGACAACAGCGGGCTAACCCGTGAGTCTAGGCAACAGCGGGCTAACCCGTGAGCCACGGCAACAGCGGGCTAACCCGTGAGCCACACTTGATCTTGTATTGTGTGAAAATACATATTTGACTTTGTATAGAGAAATTTTATTCTTATACATGTTATTATTGGTTTGATTACTCATTGGGCTTTATAGCTCACAGTTTTATTGATATGTCCCTGTAGGTGAGCGTGACCCTGCTAAGGGTAAAGACAAAGTCCGTGACTGAGGACTTAGCATTTGAAGTAACGACCCGGCTTGAAGAATGTATAATATTTATGTATTGTACTTCATGATACACTTGTACTCGTATTGTATTGACTAAAACCCCCTTACTTATGATGTTATTTGTAAAATATTTGGTTTGAAAAATGAAAATTTTTGGGGTGTTTTTGTTAATAAGTCGGGTGTTACAGTGAGAGTGAACACCCATTAGACCGCCATTTTATAGGCAGTCTCCTTATACCCACTTTATAGACCAGCTTCGTAAATGAGGCCTACTAATGATTTGACTAACCAATTTATCTTATACATATAGTATTAACCTTTAATAATATATATAAGATTTATCTATTAAAATATTCCTGGTTTATCTTTCAATTTCCTGAAATTCAACTATTAAATTTCAAATTAAATGAAACCTTTAATTTGATTTAATTTATCTTTTAATAAAACTATTAATTAAATTAATTAAATCTAGATATTTTAAACCTTTTAAAATATTTTAGGATTTATCCTTTGATTTTCGAAATTTAACCATTAAATCAAAATTAAATTAAATCCCTTGAATTGTCTTTTAATTAAACAATTAATTAAATTAATTCAAATGTAGATAGGTTTTTCCAAATTAATCAAATCAATTTAAACCTATCTTAAACCCCTAATTATCGAATTCAAACAAACTGGGTTTAAGGTTATCCATTTAATTAAACAATTAAAGTTACCAAAAATAGAAAGTCTTCCAAAACCCTAATGCCTATTTTCGAAAATTACCAAGGGGTGGGGAAAAGGTTTCTAAAACCCAAACCCTAAATCCATATCAGGCCCAAAAGAGGTTTATAAACAATAAACCCTAATTAGGAAAACTATTACAGCCATTCAATAAGAAAACAACCAAACGCTCTGATACCACTGAAAGGTTTTCCGCAACGATGAACTAAATAACCTAAGTTCACATACAACCTAGAAAAGATCTATGTTTTCTTACTTTGAACATGTAACTAATTCCTAAAGGCCAAACAAAGATTAACTAAAAGAAAAAATCAGAAAAACTAACCTTTAGTCTTAATCTTGAAGCTAAGCAGCACAAGTGTCCTGCCTCAAATGAGATCACACCCAGGGAGCCAGAGGAAGGTCACGAAAATTCCAGAGAGAATAATAGAATGAGCAACTGATAATGAGGTCTAGGGTTCCCTATTTATAGGGAAACAAGAAACCCTAGCCGTCATCAATTTTCCGGATTATACGTACGCGCGCCGCGGCCAGATCGTTTGCGCGCCGCGCGCCGTAATTCAACTATTGAATTCGTACGAATATGTACGCGCGTCGCGGCCTTTACATTGGCGCGCCGCGCGCCGCAATTCAACTATTGAATTTGTACGACTTTAATCCCTGACCTCCTGATTAATCTAATTAATGCCACAGAAATTAATCCAATTAATTCCTGATTAATTATTAATCAATCAATATAGTTTCTAATTAATATATTATCACTTTAATATATTAACAAACCATATCTTTTATTTCTGTTGATTTATTAATCCCATAATAGACCAACCTTTCTCTCTACCAAACTTTCTACCAAACCTCCAGCTATGAGGGCAACCCAAATGGACTTTGCTTTTATTTAATAGGTAAATATAAATTATAAGTCATGGCTTAGACACCTAATCCAACACAATCTTCCACACCTATTCTTACTTGTACCAAACGTCCTTCCAAAATTACTATATAGTCTCTTATTACTATATGGTTCTTGTTTATACGGTTTGTACATTCAACACTTCTTTTTACACTTCCTAGAGTTTCTTTATCATACTTGTGATAAAAGAGAAAAACATTTGCTGATGCCATTAGGTAGTTTTGTTAACGCTTATTTCACACATAATTTTAAGGATAAAATATACAGTTGAATAAGTAATCCTATCCTAATATCACCACCAAACAAGGAACTACTAATAAAGTCAGATAACTAATTCCAAAGCCATCTGATATTAACTACATGCAATTCAAACGTTCATTTAACTTTCTAACAGTATAAGCATAGTTTCAGTTGCACATAATTGTCATCATATAAGACAATCAGACATCCTAAATCATGCAATTATAACATGCAATTCCTGAGTGAATCCTTAGTATACTCATTATCATATCATGTTTCTAGCATATACATGAATGCAGATATTTTGAGAATCATTTACTCACTTAAGCTCCGGCTGACCGCACGCATCGCATTCCTTTTCTTTTTAAAATTTCTAATTTTTTTTTGTAAAACTCTCAGTCCTCAGTTTGAGTTCAGATTTACCCGAAAGTTTATCTAAATCCCTCAAACTAAGGCTCTGATACCAACTTGTAACGCCCCAGATTTTCAAGTCAATTTTCTCTTTTTGAAAACCAAATATTGATTTATAAATGGATATTTTACAAATAGAGAAATCAGCCATAGTATTGATTTTGGCAAAATACATATAGAAACTCATGTCCTTTATTCTTCACATAAATTATTTATAAAGTAGCGGAAGTCTTGGAAATAGTGGAATGCGGTACGCCAGGTTGGAGCCTTCCCTCTGTCTCTGCCATTATCTGAAAATGTTAAATATCAACGGGGTAAGCACAAAGCTTAGTGAGTTCCTCAAAATACCATACGATCCATCACACAACATAGAACACATCATAACCATTCATATGTCTGTGAGACTCGCGGGCTATCCCTGTTCCGCCTGAAAACTCACGAGTAGTTCTCGTTCCATCTTATCGCTCGTAGGCTTTTCCCGTTCCGTCTAATGACTCGCAGGCTATTCCCGTTCTGCCTATTGGCTCGCGGGCTATCCCGTTCCGTCCACAAACAATCATTATCATAGCAATAATTCATACAATTACCATAACATGTAAGATCACCTTAGTCTAACATATCTTCCTTCCTACGCATGCAATATCACCTATAGTATAGTGAGAAGACTCACTTGATTATAGTTGACTATATCGTTTATCTTTCTCGGCTTTGTATTTCCTTCAACTTTAACTGTTAACATAATAAGAAATCTATCATTTCTTAATCCTTAACTATATTATAGTCGCATCGTTAAACCCTTCAATAATTCTAATATGATACTCCATGATTTATCAAGTAAAGAACGACCAGGTAGAAGATTGGATGGGGTGGCAAGATCCTTTCAGCATTTTAGCCTTTCGGAAAATCCAACAACCAGATCCCAAGTAATCGGCCTAGTCACCGTCCTCGTAAGTAAATCAATCGGTATTATTTTCGGAATTATGAATTGTTATAATAACGACATTTTAAGGTTTTTGTTTACTATTGTTAGAAATGAGTATAATATAACATATGTTATACTTATTAAATATTCTACTTTTTAAGACAAAAACTATTTTACAATACCTAATTAAGCTATAGAAAAGTTTGTAGTTACCTTATGACCAGTCGTCGGAACCTATAACTTCTTCGTTAGACTTTTGAGCTTCCTTCCGCTCACTTCTTACACTCTAGTGCTTAGAAACCTCTATATATTGGATTGAGATTTGTTGGTGTGGTTTATGGGATGTTTTAGGGGGTATTTATACTTGAATTCTTGAATAAAAAATGTCATGACACTTTTGACAAAAGATTTTAATAATATAACTTTGTTGAAATTAAAGACCTTCTAGAATCAGTCTGTTCAAGACTGGTTTAGCCGATCTTAAACCCATTAAATTCACGTTTTTATTTGATATTCAGAAAATTCATCTCAATACCTTTCCAGTGATGTATGTTATGTATTTATACGATTTTTCTATGATTTATTATGATTTGTTGAAAACAGACTATCTAATCTGTCAATTTCGAACTACTTAGTGAAGATTGCATTTTTAACCATATATAATGTCACTTTCAATCTTACAATTATTTTTAAGAATTGTACTAGACTCAATTTTTAAACTTTGTACACTAGTTTGAGGTCCAAACAATGTTCCTATAATTAATTATGATTTTTTTTAAAACATCACAAAATGCTGATTTTCATATGAAATTGTAACTAAAGTTTTTCTTAGCTTTTTAACTACCAAAAATCATAGAATTCACAACAATTATAACTAAATGCAATAAATGGAATACAGGTCTTACACGGGTAGTACCCGACCAAACCCGACGTAACCCATACCCGAACCGAGGACCAAGTGTTCTAGTGTAGTCGGTACTCGGTTCCTATCTTCACGTTTTTCTCGGTCTCGGTCCGGATCTCGGGTTCGGTCTAGCTCGGGTCGGTCAGAGTACGATGCTCGCCCGTACTTTATGTATACAAAAACTAGCATTGGCATTGGTATCCATTCAGCTACTTTATCCATACAAGACGTAGAATAAAATAAATAAATAAATAAATAAGAAACAGCCCCAAAGTCTTTTCCCTGTTAAGCCGTTATGTCAAAAAGAAGCAACTTAATCATTATATGCACCAATGGTAATCAAAAAATTGAAAATAAATCATGATAACGTAATTCTAAGTTGCATGTTTAAAATTCTGAAGTTACCTAAATAACCAAGCAGACTAGACTGATACAATGTCCTGAGAATTTATTTACATTCTGCAACATTGCCTGTATATAATAGAAGAAGCAATTTAGCAAGATCAGTCATAGCTTGATCTATAAGCCTTTGCTGCATAAGAATTAGTGCATAGATTGCAATAAATCAAGTTTATTAAAGGAACATGTATGGAATCAAGTTTAATATGAACATTCAAATGCTGAATCATTAGGGCACAGATTGCAATAAACAAATAACTTATTTCTCTATCAATCAAGAAACATTGCTACTGTGGGATTCTATAATTCACTAATTTTCCCCAAATTTCCCATAATCTAACTGACTGCTATTTGGAATTATCACAATTTATGTTCAGATAATTAAAATAATTTCATGTGTGCAGAGACAGTGTTCTGTAAGTTTTAGGTTTCCTAAATTTTGAAATGTAAATGAAATTCATTCATCATTTAAACAAAGTGCAGACACTTCTTAATACCAAATCCATTCTTTTATCATTTGAATAAGTTTAATTCCATTGTGGTCAAATAGCGGAGTTTAGTAATTACCTTTTTATCTGAATCCAACGTCGGAGGAGCAGAGGGTTGTCGGAATGGATACGAGATATCAGAGGTAAGGCTGACTGTCTGCGTGAATGTATTCGTGTTTTAGGCGACATTGGAGGTAGGGCTGCCGTCTGCGGCTTCGTGTTCAACTGAGACAGACCGGAGACGATAGATACTAGAGATACAGAGAGAGAAGGGAGATGTGGTGTTGGCAAAATGCCGATGATGGCTCTGACCGACTTCGGAGGGCCGTCGGAGAGACAGAGAGGTGACGAAGATAGGGTGGAAGAAAGCGGCCATACTATATACTTGGAAAAGGAATAAAGTTATACATTTAATTTTAAATGTATAACTTGCATAATAAGAAAAACATTTAATTTTAAATGTACGATGTTATTAATGAATTTTTTTTGTAAAGTTCAATACTAAAATCAATATTTTTTTTAGAAAAATCAAAAATGTCCTATAAATGAACTTTGATAAAAAAAAATATAAATTCTAGATCATCGAAGAAATAAATTTTTTCAAAGTATGATACTAGTTTTTTTAGAAAAATGTCTCATAAACAAACTTTATTGTAAAAGAAATAAAACTGATTCGGATCATCCTAAAAGATTTTTTAAAATTTCATTTTTTCAAAGTACGACGCTATCAATGAACTTTTTTACAAAAGTGCTTTCATTATTAAAAAATTGGAAAAAGGTGTTTTCGTTGTTAAAAATCAATATACTCCAACAAATTTAGAAATTCCTTGATAAACGTGCTCTCGTGAAAACTGTAATAATCTTTTTATTATATCAAAAGAAAATTTAAGATATAAATATTGAAAATTTTAAACATCTTAATAGATAAAGTTAAAGCTATGTTTCCAAGCAAAATTTCCAAACGTACTTATTTGCATAACATCTTCATAAATAAAGTTACGCCTAATTATGACCGTATTAAACTGTAAAATTTAGGCGGAAATGGCAACATAATTTACTACATTTACCAAAATAGGCAATGTACTGTAAAATTACCAAAATGAATGAGGAGTAAATTATCTTCAAATCCAAACTTAACCTACATCATTTGTTTTTAACACTTGCCCCGGTTCGATTTTTCCGGTGAAAACACTCGTCCATAATTTAGCAATTTCGAATAACCTTGGTTATTTTTGCTATATCTAAAGATTTTGTTTAAAAATTTAAATGATACTTCACATAATCACATGATATCTAGGTTTTTTTTTATGAAAAATATAATTGAAAGAATTTGAAAGTGCTATAAGGAGGCTTAATATTACATTTATATTACAAAACCACAAATTAATCTGGTTTGGAGTTTTTTAGAGTTGTATTTAAACGTTTGTTACGATTCATATTAAATGGGTTATCTTACCAACGCTTGGATACGTCTTTATTGAATCTTATGCTTATTATATGAAAAGCATAAATTTTAAACTTCATTAAGAAAATGATTTATTGATGGTAGTTTTCAGGTAAACTCTCTTTTGCAGACCGAAACTCTCTGAAAAAATCATCATGCTTATAGACCATACTAGACGAAATCACGCGCGTTGCGCAGATTAAGATTATGTATGAAAAACTTCGTCATTCACATTATCTATGAAATAATAACTCTTCCACTAAGTTGATGTATAAACATGTAACTACTTTGAACAATAAACATCTATTACAATCACAATACTGATTGATCGTCACCCGGGATTTGCGCTTGAATAATATTAAATATAATTATCAATCTAGTGTTAATTTTACTATTGTGATTATTAACTAATTTGATTATTACTTCTTTTATCATTTTTGTATTTCTATCATAATGATTATTTAAAATAACAATGCTTCTTTAAGTTAATGTAATATAATTTATGAATTTACGTTACTATATATTATTATTATCGTCAATTAAGTTTAAAAATAAGTTATTATTATTAAGTAGTTGTATAAGACTTTTAAAAACCACTTATTAGTATTAAAAATTATAAAATTTTAAAGTCTAGATAGAAAATTTTATTTTATTTGTAATCATATTACATTAACAAATGAATTCTGAATCGTTACTAAAAAAACATTTAAAAAATTATGTCAATTTCAAATCAATATGTTGTACATCTTTAATAAATTGTTAGTTACATCCACAATGATGAAACATAATCAAACAATCATATATGATATTGCAAAATAATAGCATACATCTTTAATAAATTGTTAGTTAAATGTATTGAAGTTTTATTAATATTACAACCCTTCAAATTCCAAATAAGAGTTATTTAGCATTAAACTACTACAACAAAGAGTTTTTTCTACTTATGGTATTTAATTGATACTTATGATACTAAATTAAATAGAATTGAAATATTTAAATTGTATTTAGTCAACTAAATGAATAATATGATCCTCTAATGTGTAGTATTATATGTGACACCCCTCGCTAGGGTTTACTAATTGAAACATTTGTTTCCTAAAATAACTTCATTAATTCAAAAAGAAGTTTCATCATCGCGGAATTAGGTCCCAAAACATCAAAACAGTGTTTAATAATGTATAGCGAGGAGGTATCATAATTCAAGTACAAAAACAAGGTTTAAATGGCCACACATCTCGTGGTCTTCTAGAATTCCCGCCTCGCCTTAAACTCCTAGCCTTAACCTGAGTACACATCAAAACAGTTAGGCAATGGATTTGCCTAGTGAGTAACCCGAGATTATCTTACTATGAGTGAAGGGAAACTCCTTAGCACTCGAGATAATCTCCAAAAATACTGATTTTATACATAATTAAACTTATTGAAACATTTTGATAGTTTACACAAATGGATAGTTATGATATGCAGCATGATGCATGAATGCAACTATTCCAACCCATGTCAATCTCTTAGCAGTCTAACTCACCACAGTGGCACCTACCTAAGTTCACGAATAACACGCACGGAGCATGTCATCCGATCCCCGTATAGGCTAAACTAGAACTAGTGGCCACCACACTAGTCCCATGAGGGTTAGCAATTCCCTCATGCGGTTTCCTATTGTCGGAAACGGGTTCCCTAAATCCGGGACAACAACTCATTTGGGTATTAACCCGTGATTTCCCTAAATCCGGGACAATCATTTCATCTTTGTCAAAAGGTTCACACGGTCCACCCCTCCTATATGAAATGCATGGAGGAATGATTCAAAACATCTATCAAAGCCATAGTATTATTTTTCTTGTAAAAACATCTTTGAAATAACTCTTTGAATGCCATGAACACATAGATTTATGCAACAATTAGCACATAAAGGTATGCATGGAATGAAATAAAACATACAAGAGTTAAAAGAGGGATGTGTACTCCCGGTAACTCACCTTCCCTTGGTTCCAAAAGAATGTTATCTTCTTGCTGCCGTTTCAATTAATCTCCTCCTATAAAACAATAATTATCCTCATTACAAATGGTTCTAGGACTAATTAAGCTTTACTAAAATAAGGGTAATATCTTAGTTATACATTGCCTAATAGTGGGCTTGAACCTTAGAACCCAATGCCCAAACCATAAAGCTTAAGGTCTAAAAACTGAAAAATTTGCCAAACAGAGCTACACGGGGCGTGTAGCCCTACACGGGTCGTTGCTGCAGGAATCCAACCCGTGGCCTCCAGGCCCGCTACACGGGTCGTGTGACCCTGCACGGGTCGTGTAGACCTGCTGCAACTCTGATTCTTGGTCATTTTCACTCCTTTTCACCCAAATCAAGGTCCAACACTTCTCCAAACCCATAACCATTGAAATAACATTATTCTAACTCAAAATAATACATCATTACATCCTTTCTAACCATCCATTATCATCTCCATTGAATCAAATCCATGTTATCATTTCAAATTCACTCCATGAGCTTAGATCCAAGGAGTATCCAATTCAACCCAATCAAATGACAAATTAATAATGAAATCCTTCCTCCAATAACTTGAAATCATTAGGAATTCACTTAAGCTCTTCATAGAATTCATTAAGATGTAAGTTGATCCAAATTATCAAGGTTCCACCCATAGGTGGGTTTTTCCCCAAAAATTAGGGTTCATGGATATCAACCAACATTCAAATGATTCTCCAAGCATGAAACCATTGAATTGCAAAGAGGTAATCATTAGAATTCATATGCTAAACCTTTAGGATCATAGAGTTCATCTCCCCCAACCATGAAACCCGAATTTGAACTCAATCTTCCCAACATAGTGGGTTTCCAACATAGAGACGAGATTTCTTACCTTAAATCTTCAATGAACTGATGTAATTCACCAAGATCTTGCTGGAAATGAACTTCTCCCCTTGAATCCCTCTTGAAATCGCCCCCTTGCTCCTTCTCTTCTCTCAAAATCGTAAAAATGGGAAGAGATATGGGGTTTTCCCAACTTAAACCTCAAGATTTTTCCTTTATTTGCAATTAAGTCCTTCCAGCACCACAACTCTTCCATATTTGCTATAAAGTCCCTCCCCATCAATACTTTAAGTTTTAGTTTGCATAAGAGTCCCCTTCTAGAACTTCCTATGATGGATTCCTTAATTATCCATAATTAATTACTCTAAATTAATTATTTCTCCAAGATAAGTTAATTAATTTATTTGTTATATTATGACTATTATGATTATCAAATATTTTTATTATTACTATTATTCAATAAATTATTTACCCTAGATAGAGGATGTTACAATTACCTTCCCCTTAAGAAGATTCCGTCCTCGGAATCTCGGCTGCTCCAAAAAGATGTGGATACCTCTTCCGCATTTCATCTTCCGTTTCCCACGTGAGATTTGCTCCCGACGAATGCTTCCATTTGACAAGAACCAAATCAATCATCTTCTTCCTTAGTCTTTTAACCTTCCTATCCAAAATCTCCTCCGGTTCTTCTATAAGTCTCTTGTTTTCATCCACCCGAATTTCCTCTAAAGGTAGGAAGTCGACCTTATCCCCAAGCCACTTCCTAAGATAGCACACGTGGAAAACATTGTGAATTCCATGCAGCTCCGGTGGCAACTCGAGTCTATAAGCTTGTTTTCCAATCTTCTCCAACACATTCAACGGTCCAATATACCTTGGATTAAGCTTTCCTCTTTTCCCAAAACGTATTATACCACTCCAAGGTGACACCTTGAGTAACACTTGATCTCCCACTTGAAATGTCATGGGTCGATTCTTCAAATTGGCATAACTCTTTTGTCTACTTTGGGCCGCCTTCATCCGTTCTCTAATCACCTCCACTTTTTCCGTGGTTTCTTGAATCAAACTAGGCCCCACCAACACCTTTTCTCCCGCTTGTAACCAACATGAAAGTGATCTACACTTCCTTCCATACAAAGCTTCATACGGAGTCATCTTTATGGATGAATGGTAACTATTGTTGTAAGAAAACTCAATCAGAGGAAGATGTCTATCCCAGCTTCCCCCAAAATCCAACACACAAGCACGTAGCATATCCTCAAGCGTTTGAATCGTCCTCTCACTTTGCCCATCGGTTTGAGGATGATAAGCCGTACTCAAACATAACTTGGTTCCCAATACCTCTTGCATGCTTTTCCAGAAATGTGATGTAAACCGACTGTCCCGATCCGACACAATTGATAATGGCACTCCGTGCCTCCGAATGACTTCATCCTTATATAGTTCCGCAAACTTATCAACAGGCCATGTTTCTCTCGCCGCAAGAAATAATGCACTTTTAGTCAACCGGTCCACAATGACCCAAATCATATCGTGACCACTTCTTGTTCGCGGTAATTTGGTAACAAAATCCATAGTGATCTTTTCCCACTTCCATTCCGGGACCTCCAACGGCTCGAGATCCCCATAAGGTCTTTGATGCTCGGTTTTCACTAAAGAGCACGTTAAACACTTGTTGACATACTTTGCAATATCCACTTTCATGGTCGGCCACCAATACAAAGGCTTCAAATCCATATACATTTTTGTGCATCCAGGATGAATGGACTATTTGGTCTTATGAGCCTCATCAAGAATCAATTCTCTTTTTCCACCATACAACGGTACCCAAACACGACTTTGAAATGTTTTCAATCCGTGAGAATTTTCCTCAAAGATCACCGACTTGCCAAGTCTTTCTTCTTTAATGTTACCCTCTTCTTGAGCTCTTTCTTGAACACTCTTCAACATGTCAACTAGTGTGGATACCACTTCAATTCTTAATGCTTTAACTCTTCTTTTCTCACTAATTTCCTTTCTACTTAACGCATCCGCCACAATGTTCGCTTTACCCGGGTGGTAAAGGATTTCACAATCATAATCCTTGAACACTTCAATCCACCGTCTTTGTCTCGCGTTTAAGTCTTTTTGACTAAATAAATATTGCAAGCTTTGATGATCCGTGAAGAGTTTGCATTGAGTGCCATAAAGGTAATGCCTCCAAATTTTCAATGCATGAATCACCGCCGCCAACTCCTTATCATGCGTGGGATAATTCAACTCGTGCTCCTTTAATTGACGTGACGCATACGCGATAACCTTTCCCCTCTGAGTCAGAACACATCCGATGCCCAAACCCGACGCGTCACTATAAACCGCAAAATCTTCGGTGCCCTCCGGAAGGGACAAAATAGGAGCTTCACACAACTTATTCTTCAACAACTCGAATGCCTTATCTTGCTTGTCGGTCCATACAAACTTCTCGTTCTTCTTGGTCAACGAAGTCAACGGACATGCAATCTTGGAAAACCCTTCTATAAACCGTCTATAATATCCCGCCAATCCAAGAAAACTTCTTATTTCGGTTGGATTCTTCGGTTTCTCCCATTTCATTACCGCTTCAATCTTTGCCGGGTCCACTTTAATTCCATCTTTATTTACTACGTGCCCAAGAAATTGGACTTCCCCGATCCAAAACTCGCACTTTGAAAACTTTGCATACAAGTTCTCTCTTTTTAGAGTTTCGAGTACCATCTTCAAATGTTCTTTATGCTCCGCCTCCGACTTTGAGTAAATGAGGATGTCATCAATAAATACAATCACAAACTTGTCCAGGAACGGTTTACACACCCGATTCATGAGATCCATGAAAGCTGCGGGCGCATTTGTTAGCCCGAAAGGCATTACAAGAAACTCGAAATGCCCATATCTTGTTCGGAAGGCCGTTTTCTCTACGTCTTCATCTCTTACTTTCAATTGATAATAACCCGACCGAAGATCAATTTTTGAAAAGTAACCCGCACCTTGCAATTGATCAAATAAATCGTCAATACGAGGTAGAGGATACCGGTTCTTGATAGTCACTTTGTTGAGATCCCGGTAGTCAATACACATTCTCATGGAGCCATCCTTTTTCTTCACAAATAGGATTGGAGCTCCCCAAGGGGAAGAGCTAGGCCTAATGAAGCCTTTATCAAGAAGTTCTTGCAATTGCGTCATCAACTCTTTCAATTCCGCGGGCGCTAAACGATACGGAGCTTTAGCCAATGGCGCGGTCCCGGGTACCAAGTCGATCCGAAATTCCACTTGACGATCTGGTGGCAAACCGGGTAGATCATCGGGAAAAACCTCGGGATAATCTCGTACTACTTCAATATCCTCCAAAGTCTTCTTTTCCTTCACTGTGTCTACCACATATGCTAAATAAGCTTGACAACCCTTCCTCAAACATCTTCTTGCTTTCATCACATTGATCACACTAGTGGGTACTCTTCTTTTGTCTCCATAAATAAGAATAGGTTCACATTCGGGTGTCTTCACTCTCACCATCTTCTTCCCACATAAAATTTCAGCATCATACTTTGCAAGCCAATCCATACCGAGTACGACATCAAATCCACCAACATCCAAAAGTATGAGATCAACCCAAAATTCCGCCCCACTACACTCCACCTTCACATGCGATATCTCTTTACTCACAATTTTGCTTGCACCACCCGCTACATCTATCACTAGTTCATACTCAAGTCTATGCAAAGGTAATTGTAGTCTTTTTGCAAAATCAGGGGACACATGAGAATAAGTAGCCCCCGAATCAAATAACATAGAAGCGGGTAAAGAGTTTACAAGAAATATACCTGACACCACATTTGCCTTTTCTCTAGCCTCTTCCTCGGTCATTTGAAAAGCCCTTCCTCTAGTCCTAGGTACTTCCTTTCTTCCGCCTCCACTGCCCCCTTTCTCTTTTGAAGTACACTCACTTGCTTTGTGACCAACATCTCCACAATTATAACACTTGAAACCCTTGGGACATGCATTAGCAAAGTGCCCCTTATCACCACATTTAAAGCACACCACTTCATCCTTGTTCTTGTTTTGTGTTTCTCCACCCCTGCTTCTTCCTTCAAATTTTGGTTTCTTTTGGTCAATTGTACCCTTTCCACGCAAGTCATGACCTTCCTTCCTCTTGTTCGCAAATGGAGGTCTTTCCTTGTCCCGTTCTTCCAATGTCTTCTCAATCTTTCTTGCCTTTCTCATGGCAATTTCAAGAGTAGCCGCCTCGAAGTTAAGTCGAAAATTCCAAGGCAAACCTCCCACGTATTGATCCACTTTAGTGGCCTCATCCGGAGCCAACCTTCTAGCAAAACTCAAAAGTTTTCGGAATTTGGCATTGTACTCAGTGATGGTCATTTTGTCTTTCTTCAAGTCAAGGAACTTTCTTTCAAGATCGCGGATCTCTTCTTTAGTACAAAACCTCTCCTTCATCTTTTCCAAAAATACATCCCAAGTCAGGCTCTCCAACACATGCAACTCCATCATTTCTTTAGTCTCCAACCACCACTCAAGAGCCGTTTCCTTGAGAGTAGTGATTGCGAAGTTCACGCGTTGATCATCACCGCATTGACAAGCATAAAAGGCCATTTCGATCTTAATTACCCAATTGTGGAGTACAACCGGGTCTAGAGTCCCATTGTAAGTAGGTGGCTTGCAAGAGTTGAAGTCCTTGAAACCACACCTTTTCCTTGGTGTTACCATGTCGTGGGACACAGTGTTACTAGGTGGTCCATGTTGCATACTATCGTACGAACTACTTGTATCATGCCCACCCGAAGCGGTGTTATCCCCAAACAAATTCTTCACTTCGTCTCTCAATCGCACTTCTTGGTCCTCCATTAACTCTTTCATCTTATCAATCATCTTCACTTCTTGCTTGGCCATTAAGTCAAGCATCATCTTCTCAATGCTTGCAAGGGAAATGGGTTGTGATTGAGCCTCATCACCTGCCCCACTTCCTTGAACTTCACCCGACGGGACCATGCTACGAGTGTTCACCATTCTGAGAAAGATAAACATTAATCTTGTGGTACATAATTAGTTAACTAATACATAATCCTCACTCATGAGCACCTTAAGTTTAAGTCTAAGTACTAATCCTAGTACCTAATTCACTTAAACCAATGCTCTGATACCAAATTGTGACACCCCTCGCTAGGGTTTACTAATTGAAACATTTGTTTCCTAAAATAACTTCATTAATTCAAAAAGAAGTTTCATCATCGCGGAATTAGGTCCCAAAACATCAAAACAGTGTTTAATAATGTATAGCGAGGAGGTATCATAATTCAAGTACAAAAACAAGGTTTAAATGGCCACACATCTCGTGGTCTTCTAGAATTCCCGCCTCGCCTTAAACTCCTAGCCTTAACCTGAGTACACATCAAAACAGTTAGGCAATGGATTTGCCTAGTGAGTTACCCGAGATTATCTTACTATGAGTGAAGGGAAACTCCTTAGCACTCGAGATAATCTCCAAAAATACTGATTTTATACATAATTAAACTTATTGAAACATTTTGATAGTTTACACAAATGGATAGTTATGATATGCAGCATGATGCATGAATGCAACTATTCCAACCCATGTCAATCTCTTAGCAGTCCAACTCACCACAGTGGCACCTACCTAAGTTCACGAATAACACGCACGGAGCATGTCATCCGATCCCCGTATAGGCTAAACTAGAACTAGTGGCCACCACACTAGTCCCATGAGGGTTAGCAATTCCCTCATGCGGTTTCCTATTGTCGGAAACGGGTTCCCTAAATCCGGGACAACAACTCATTTGGGTATTAACCCGTGATTTCCCTAAATCCGGGACAATCATTTCATCTTTGTCAAAAGGTTCACAAGGTCCACCCCTCCTATATGAAATGCATGGAGGAATGATTCAAAACATCTATCAAAGCCGTAGTATTATTTTTCTTGTAAAAACATCTTTGAAATAACTCTTTGAATGCCATGAACACATAGATTTATGCAACAATTAGCACATAAAGGTATGCATGGAATGAAATAAAACATACAAGAGTTAAAAGAGGGATGTGTACTCCCGGTAACTCACCTTCCCTTGGTTCCAAAAGAATGTTATCTTCTTGATGCCGTTTCAATTAATCTCCTCCTATAAAACAATAATTATCCTTATTACAAATGGTTCTAGGACTAATTAAGCTTTACTAAAATAAGGGTAATATCTTAGTTATACATTGCCTAATAGTGGGCTTGAACCTTAGAACCCAATGCCCAAACCATAAAGCTTAAGGTCTAAAAACTGAAAAATTTGCCAAACAGAGCTACACGGGGCGTGTAGCCCTACACGGGTCGTGTAGCAACTGCAGGAATCCAACCCGTGGCCTCCAGGCCCACTACACGGGTCGTGTGACCCTGCACGGGTCGTGTAGACCTGCTGCAACTCTGATTCTTGGTCATTTTCACTCCTTTTCACCCAAATCAAGGTCCAACACTTCTCCAAACCCATAACCATTGAAATAACATTATTCTAACTCAAAATAATACATCATTACATCCTTTCTAACCATCCATTATCATCTCCATTGAATCAAATCCATGTTATCATTTCAAATTCACTCCATGAGCTTAGATCCAAGGAGTATCCAATTCAACCCAATCAAATGACAAATTAATAATGAAATCCTTCCTCCAATAACTTGAAATCATTAGGAATTCACTTAAGCTCTTCATAGAATTCATTAAGATGTAAGTTGATCCAAATTATCAAGGTTCCACCCATAGGTGGGTTTTTCCCCAAAAATTAGGGTTCATGGATATCAACCAACATTCAAATGATTCTCCAAGCATGAAACCATTGAATTGCAAAGAGGTAATCATTAGAATTCATATGCTAAACCTTTAGGATCATAGAGTTCATCTCCCCCAACCATGAAACCCGAATTTGAACTCAATCTTCCCAACATAGTGGGTTTCCAACATAGAGACGAGATTTCTTACCTTAAATCTTCAATGAACTGATATAATTCACCAAGATCTTGCTGGAAATGAACTTCTCCCCTTGAATCCCTCTTGAAATCGCCCCCTTGCTCCTTCTCTTCTCTCAAAATCGTAAAAATGGGAAGAGATATGGGGTTTTCCCAACTTAAACCTCAAGATTTTTCCTTTATTTGCAATTAAGTCCTTCCAGCACCACAACTCTTCCATATTTGCTATAAAGTCCCTCCCCATCACTACTTTAAGTTTTAGTTTGCATAAGAGTCCCCTTCTAGAACTTCCTATGATGGATTCCTTAATTATCCATAATTAATTACTCTAAATTAATTATTTCTCCAAGATAAGTTAATTAATTTATTTGTTATATTATGACTATTATGATTATCAAATATTTTTATTATTACTATTATTCAATAAATTATTTACCCTAGATAGAGGATGTTACATTATATTATATTTAAACATTGATATTGAACTATTTCTAATGCAAATAAAGCTAATAATATGTTAGTTCTATCTTTTTTGAATTTTTTCGTATAACTTATTTTTGTATATTTGTTTCAAAGCAAAGTTTTAAACAATATGTTCTAGAATATGATTAGCGAATGAGTGTGTGAGAAGTTATTTGACAATAAGGAATTTGTAGATGTTTAATGTATTTCATGGTAGGAAATGTGTTTATTTTTTATCATTAGTATTATATAATAAATAAACAGTTAAAAAATATCATATCAATTTTAAAAAAAACATAAAACTAATAGATTAAGAAAAAAACCTACAAACTCATTACTATAAACTTAACTATAATATTTATAAGTGTTTATGTATCTGTTTATTGATTTATATTAACCGATTCATGGAGACTTTTAATTTTTTATGAGTCAAAATAGTTGAGAAATACAAATAAGTTCTTCTCTAGTTGTTACAAATTCATGATTGTAGGTTGTTGTATGTATACATTCACTTTTTATATTGTTGCACACTATTTTTTGAGCTTAAGCTATTGTATTTGTGTTTTTTATGGTATATGATTTTTGACATTGTAGTTAATTTGCCTATTTCATTGTCTACATGAAAGTTATCATTAACATATATATGTATGAGATGTATCATTATCAACAAATGCTTCGAATGTAATAGAAAAAACCACAAACTATTAATGATGATTTGAAAATTACAATCTATTTTTATTTTCCAACAATTCTTTTATATTATATTGAAATTTGACATATTTTCATGTTGTAATTATATTAGTTACATAACCGACGACGGAACTCAATCAAACAATCATATAGGATATTACAAAATAAGAACATACATCTTCAACATATTGTAGCAAATAAATTGAAAAAGAATAAATTTCTCTTTGATCTAAATATACAGCATAAATGTTTTCTTGAAATCTAAAGAAAGAATAAGGAAAAAAGAAGTGAATACAAATTGAACCAAAAAATAACTAAAATATCTTCTAGCATTTTAAAATTTTGATAGTCATACCCGCCTTTATCTTACACATTTTTTCTCTTCTTCTTGAATTTAGACAATAATAACACAAACAAAAGAGAAGAAAATGCACGCATATATTAGTTACATAACCGACGACGGAACCCAATCAAACAATCATATAAGATATTACAAAATAAGAACATACATCTTCAACATATTGTAACAAATAAATTGAAAAATAATAAATTTTCTCTTTGATCTAAATATACAACATAAATGTTTTCTTGAAATCTAAAGAAAGTAGAAGGAAAAAAGAAGTTAATACAAAATTGAACCCAAAAATAACTAAAATAGCTTCTAGCATTTTTAAATTTTGATAGTCATACCCACCTTTATCTTGCACCTTTTTTCTCCATCTTCTTGAATTTAGACAACAATAACAAAAAAAGAAGAGAAGAGAATGCATACAACCAAGCATGAAAATAATGTTATTATATAGGAAAAATATTTCATTTAACTAAGTCATTAATTGGAAGAAGTTGAAAAGGTGGGAGTTTCAAATGAATATGGTGCAAGTATTTGAGTTATCTTGATCCACATTCATGAATGGCCTCTATTATAAGAGTTATATAGATATAGATAGATATAGATATAGATATAGATATAGATATAGATATAGATATAGATATATAGATATAGATATAGATATATAGATATAGATTGTATCCGGTTCCTAATTGTCAATTAGCCCCTTCATGGACTTATTTGCAGGTATGTTGGTCATATTGTCAATGCTAAACAGGAAGTTAAAACCTTGTAATAGAGCATAACAGGTAGCATATTTCAACAAAAATAGGAAACCATATGAGAGTGCGTTGGTACTTCTAGCATTTAAGTATTTTTATGTTTATTTTGCCAGGTCAAGTCTGAATGTGATGCAAAAAACTGACTTTGAAATGGTAATTTTAATAAAGTCAGGTCTGCGTCTCCAAGTTTTTTATTTTTTTTCTTTTAAAAATGGTGATTTAAGTAGCAATTTACTTTTGGAAAATATGGTTTTTTTTTTAATTTTCTGATGTCAATTGATACAACAAAAGGCAAGTTCTTAAACATTTTGATTCTTCACGTTCTTAAACATTTTGATTCTTCACGTTCTTAAACATTTTTTACTCTTTCTTTTTCTGTTGTTGATTGATCTGAGTTTATTTCATATTTTTTTAACCAATGTACACTTGAAGATATTAATTCCGTTGGGCATCCTTCATCTACCATAACAATGGCAGCTACACCGATGGTCATAGATCAAAGTTTGACAAATGAATCTTTGGTGATATTGGTTTCTTGATCATGTGAGTTATTGTAGTTTTCATTTCTACGGACCACAACTTAACCTATGATAAGACGTAGCAACCCTTTGGTTATGAATGTGTGACACCCTCGCTTAAGGTTTTTCATAAAACATCATTTTATCTCATGGTTTATCATCATTATTCCAAAAATAATCCTTTCGTGAAAACTTCAATTTCAACATCTTCAAATAAGTCATTTTCTTTCAAAACCAATTTAAAAACACATGGGGTTTAATGAGTGATAATCTAGATTTAAGTTGTGGAAAACATCGTTTGGTCCCATTTTAGATAAAACATCTTGGTTTGTAAAAGAGCGAAGTGGTAACAATTCAAATACTATTACATAGCTCAAATGAAACCACACAAACCGTGGACTTCTAACGCCAGCTCTTCTAAAGTCATCTAAACTTCTCAACCTGAGTACACATCAAAATAAGTTAGGCAATTGAAATGCATAGTGAGCTTACCAGAGGTTGACCCATTCAGAGTGGGCAGTAAACTACCACACTCGAGACAAACCTCAAAAAATAGTTTTGACACACACTTTAAAAGTTGTTTAAGACATCATAAAGATTTACTCAAAAATGGATAGTTATGATATGAAAATGCAATGCATGATGCAACTATCCCAAACCCACGCCCATCTCATAAAAGTCCAACTCACCTCAATGGCACCTACCTAAGTTCACGAATGACACGCACAAAGCATGGCACTGGATCCCCGTATAGGCAAAACTAGGACTAGTGGCCATCACACTAGCCCCATGAGGAGTTAGCAACTCCCTCATGCGGTTCCCTATTGTCGGAAACGGTTTTTCCTAAATCCGGGACAAACATCTCATTTTGGGCATTTTGCCCCTGATTTCCGTAAATCCGGGACAATCATGATTTCCCTAAATCCGGGACTATCATTTCATCTTCGTCATAAGGTTCACTCGGTCAATGCCATCCTATATGCAATGAAATGCACAAATAGGATGCTCAAAACATCTTTCAAAACATCATCATAACCTTCATTTGAAAACATCTTTAGAAACTCATTTTCATGCAATGCACAAGTAGTAATCACATAACACATTGCACGTAATATCATGCATGAAAAGTATTTGATAACACACACAAAAGATAATAGTTGGGATGTGTACTCCCAGTAAACTCACCCAAGGTCAACTGACGAGTCAACACTAACTCCACACAAGGTTTGATGCATTTGGAGGCACTCCTAGACATCATCCCATCCATCAAATCATCTTAGTTGAGTGCTAGCTCAAGTCCTTAGTCTCACCTCTAAGTCATTACAACATATCTCCTTCCTACAATACAATAACAGGAGGTATCATACTCTTTTCATCTAAAAGTCACACCACTAATACTTCTCTAAAAATAAAAAGGAACCATCATCCAACATCCCAAAATGAAGTCATTTACTCTCTAATATAAGAAAAATCTTAGTTAAAACATTCCCAAAGTTTGGCATCAAAACAAGGACCCAAGGCCCAAACCATAAGGCTTAAAACCCAAAAATGAAGAAGATGTGGAAAACCCTCTGACACGGGTCGTGATCCCCTGACACGGGCCATGTCAGTACCAGCAGACTACACAGACCCTTTTACACGGGCTGTGTTTTGCAACACGGGCCGTGTTCTGCACGTTGTATCTTCGTTTTTGCTCATTTTAACCCCCTTTTGACCCAAATGAAGTTCCAAATCAATGCAATACCAATTATACATGAAAATACACATTTAATAACTCATTTCCAAGTATTCAACTCCCAATCCAAGTGTTCATGACTTAATTCAATGGAAATCACAATCCATGATCTTATTTCTTAGCAAGTGATTCATGAACTATGTTCCAAGTCAATCATTACACTTAACACCATCAAGTACCTACTTAGTTTCTTAACTAAGGTCATCCCTTAAGGGAGTCATTCCTAAACAACTCTAAAGAAGATAGCCTCATGGAATTCCCAATTCCAATCGTTGGTCCAAATGGTTAAAACCCATGGAATACCCAATTCCAATCCATCAATTGATAACTACAAGTGGAGATTACTTCTTCCATTCCATGGAATCATTAGGAAATGATCCTTACTCAACTTACACTTCCAAATTGATGCAATAAACCCATTAATCCATTGAATAAGAGATCCAATCACCATCTACATGAATAAAACCCATTTCCAACATCAAATTCCCATTATCTAGTGATTCAAGGTTTAAGACTACAAATCAAAGGTTGGAATCCTTAAGGAATCATTAGAAATGAATCCCCTCATCCAAAACTACCAAATCCAACCATCGATTTCTAGATTCCTCAATTATCCAACAAATCCCCAAATTATAGGGTTCATAACACCCAAATCAATCAAGCAATTGGATCAAGAGCATCCATGGATTGGATGTTGATCAAAACATGAACTAGAATCATAAACTAACACTTGGGATCCTAGGATTTCCTCCCCCAAGCTACCATTTTCGGACTTGACATAGAACCCACCCCAAAAACAGTTTGCAAGCTAGAAGAGGAATGGTTTATACCTTAGATTGCTTGGAATCTTCTAGCACTTGATCAATCTTCAAGAACAAGCAACAATCCTTCTTGAAACCCATGAAAATTGCCACTCTCCTCTCCTCCTCTCTCTAAAAACGTGATTGTGGCTGAAATGGGGGAAACCCCTCTCTAAAACTTGAGATCTTTCACCATTGGCAATAATAGTCCCTATAGTTTGATCCTTCTTCACCCAACACCCCAAAAGTCCATTATTCTCATTAGAAGTCTCCATATTCATACATATGCCCCAAATACAATTATTTCTTTCACTTGAGTCATTGACTAAGTCAACACTAACCCTTAGTTTCCCAACTTGACATAAATGGTCCCTTACACTAAAATTCTTAACAATTTGGTCATTAATATTAATTCAAGGAATTATTTGACCTAATTTAAACTCCACATCAATTCCTTTAATATATCTTCTAATTTTCCAAATCCATGACTAGTCAAATCTACTTAAGGCAAGTTTGGCCAAATTGACACTTTTAGTCCTTATGACAAAATTTCTCACATTTGGTTACAAATAGATTTTAAAACTATATTTGGCTCATTTATTCACAATATAAAAATATAAAAAAATATTAAATTTATTCATTCATTTATTTATTTATTTACAAATTAAGTTTTATTTGTCGGTTTAAGCCCAAAACTCCTAGGCCCAAAACACGGATGTTACAGAATGGACCAAATCGGAGAAAGTAATAAAAGTATTTTACCTTTTTATCAATCATATAAACAATCATCCTTTTTATTTTTTACTTATAATAACAGTACATTTAACTTTTTTATTCATAACATTAACGTATATGTATAATTCTACATAAAGAGCTATGCAACGTATCTCTGGCGGACAGAAACATATACAATAGACCGAAAAAAACTCGATTGCAGAACCAACCCAATGCAAATTTGAAAAAAAGAACACGTTTCAACACACAAACACACAAAAACATACACATAGACATAAACAAATAAACTTACATCGTATTTTCTCGTTTATTTTTGCTATTGAATGTGTAGATGAGGAAACGTGCAAGCACAAACAGATTTTTCTCACTGGTTAGTATAGTCTTCCGAGGGAGGCAGATGAGAAGAAAAGCGATGATGAAGTGGTAAAAGCAGTGTACGACTTGTGTATTATAAAAATGTAAGTCTGTCAATTTAGTTATCCCTTTATTTATGGAATCTGAATAATTTTTAAATTTGAATGTTCTCTTATATAGGAATGAATTTGAATTTCAATTTTGGATAGGATTTATTCTATACAGATTCGTGATTGATACAAATTTGCTGCTTAAAAAATAAATCGGATTCTCATTGTTTTGGCTGGAAATTATAAGAACATTGCGTATGATAATGACAAGTGGCAAAATTAGACTCTAAAAATGCACCATGTGGCAATTTAGGTTTGTTTTATTAGGATAGAAGATTATATAAAACTAGGTTATAAGTGGTGTTATAAGGGTTTACAACTTAAATTTTTTGTATGATTTATGGAGAGATTTAAATTAAAATGGTGATTTATGGAGAATATAATTGAATATTCGTTTTTAGGTAACTGTATTTAATTTTAAAAATATAATTTGTGTGAATATGGAAGTAGTGACGCTATCTGAGGTAGAGATCGTGCATGCGTACTACCGGGATAGTGACACTATCCGCCCCAAAACGCAAAAATGCGCTAATTTCGGGATTTGGGCCTTATAAAGGCATAAAGCCTAGGAGGGACGCCTTAAATCTCCCTTAATCTTTTTAAAACCCTAAAAACATCCGTATTGGCATCTCTTGGTGATTTTTACTCTTTTGGTGAAGTTTGAAGATCTTGGAAGAGGGAGAGGGAGAGTGGGTGCTCAAGGAGGCTTGTGTAAGGAAGAATCATCTACAACTTGTGTTTCTGGACCATTGTAAGTTCCCACAATCCTCTATTTCTTATATTTTTTCATTCAATAAGAATATGGAGCTATTTACTCATTTTTAGGGCAATGAGGTTGTAATAACCAACTATTTTGCTATTGTGTGTTATCTTTGAATTTTTATAGTAAGATATGTTAAAAGGTCTTTTGACCATATGAAGTACCTATTGTGTAATAATATTGTGTGTTTGTGGCAAAGTGTAAGAAAGGAAAACTTTAAAGGATATGTTAGAAGTTTTGGACCAAAAGTGAACAAAGTTAAATTGGAAGGACTAAATTGTCATTTAAGTGAAGTATGGAGGAATAAATTTGGAGAGAGACTTCTAGTTCTCTCTATTTGTGTCGTGAAGCTTCTTCAACAGAGGGAGAGGTCAAGACTTTGAAGAAATTCTGAAGAGTTAGAGTAGAAATCGAAGATTCAAGCAAGAAATTGTGATTTACAAGCCATTCAAGGTTAGAATTTCATCTTTGTAAGCTATTTAAACCATTTTGTCCCTTTTTTTTAAGAAAAACGCAATAACGCCAAAAGCGCATTACGCCAAAAGCGCATTTCGCCAAAAGCGCATTACGCCAAAAGCGTATTTCGTCAAAAGCACAATAGATAGTGTAATATTTTATAAAACTCGGTATTGAAAAATCTCATATTTCAAAAACCATGTTTCTTTATAAAACAGATTGTCAAGCTTTAAAAACTTTTCTCATGACCTAGTGTCATGTCTTAAAATCTTAGTCCCAATATAAACTATTTAGTTGTAAAAATGTTTATACAACTTCGGGTGTTACAAACTTCATATCATACAAGACCATAGAAAGCAAGTTAGGATTACAAACCGTTACATGAGCCAGAATTCGCTCCATCTAAAATCTCAATATCCTCGAGTCATCTACCTGCTTCTATCTCTCGTGTCTAGAACCTGGGATACATGACATAAAATAAAATACGTAAGACAATAATGTCTCGTGAGCTACATGGGTTTGGACACAAAACATTTATAAACATAACATATAACATTTTCAAAATCTTTGTAACCAAATCATATCATAACACTTGCTGTTAAAATCATTATAACTGAAACGTGTCATTGTTTTGCTTTTAAAGCCTTTCAGAAAAAGTTTGAAATTATAACACTTTCATTTCTTAAACTTGACTGGTATTCAAACATTTGGATTTTATACTTAGGGCCTTAATCACTCTTGGCGATACCCCAAGTCTATACTGAGATGGTAAGAACATAATCAAACCACCTCAGCATCTTATCACATGCTTTGACTCGTATCTCAACATGCTTTATTTTTATACTTAGGATAATCACGCTTGGTGATATCCCAAGTCTATACTAAGATGAAAAGAACATAATCAGTCCATCCTAGCATCATGAGTTTTAGGACATCTACTTCGCGAAGGGGAAGGTACCACCCCAGTAGATTCCTCTATATTCCCTTGTGGGAACATCATGGCCCGGGCAAAAGTAGGTAACATACTAACTTGCATTGTTGCATTCATTCATATCTCAAATACCAGTCATAAAAAGAAAACATAATATGATTTGACATCAAATTACATGCTGAAATCACATTAAGGCTAGTGCCAAACCAATCTTTTCAATTCCGATTCAGTTTGATATCAAATCACACTTTTCAAACATATCAGGCTTAATGCCAAATCGTATTTTCAACTCATAGCGGGCTTAATGCCAAAACTTGCTTTCAAACCGTTATAACTTTGTGCCAAAATATAATTTTCAAATCACTTGGGCTTAATGTCAAAACTTGCTTTCAAACCGTTATAACTTTGTGCCAAAAATATACTTTTCAAATCACTTGGGCTTAATGTCAAAACTTGCTTTCAAATCATTGTACAATACTTTTATAAACAGGTCATAAGTAAAATAAACTTGCATATTATTTCATATTCTAAATTCACATAAACCATAAAATCATTTTTTGCCATGTACCCCAAAGAGGGAAAATGCCACATGTACTCACCTTAGTAGCTAGGTACGTCTAGCTACACTAATCCCCATAACTCTATCCTTTAGTTGCTTCCAAACGTCCTTCAATCTCTATTAATCTAATAGAAGATTAGAACATATTAGACAACTAAACATATATAATGTGTCTAATCATTATTGACTACTATTAGTCATTATCTAATTCAATTCTAGTGGTTAAGTATGACTTTTAAAGCATAATAACCATTTTGGACAATTTTACCCTTTTTGTCTCCTTTTGACAACTTAGTCTAAAATTCGTGTAAACTTTTGTTTAAGTAATTGTTATATAACCCAACAATGTACCAATAGTGTTTAGAACATGTATAAAGCTTCATGGAACCTTTTAATCCATTTTTCGTTGCGGCAATTTTTGACCGTTTTCTCATTTAGGCTTCCTACTTTGCCTAAGTGTGTTTTCTTGGGTTTTAACATGTAACTTTTTTTGTAATTTTCTGATCTTACATGTTTACTAAGCAATCTATATGTTTAGATGTCAAAACATCTCTTGTTTTACTCTTTTATGTCGTTTTTAGCATATTAAATCATTAAAGTTTCTAAAAATAGAAACCGGTGTAAAAACGTATGATTTTACGTTTACTTGATAAAAATATGTCCCATAAAGGGTGGAATTCACGATTCCATTCCACTTCACCAAATTTTGACCCATGACTAATTTAAATGTCTATTATAAATTATCAAGTCATATTTAAAGTATTCTCATTTTCTTGTCTCGATCAAATTTTGACCATTTAATTAAATTTTCCCCCTTTTTAGTCTCTTTTTCATTTAAGCAATTCATTGCTCAAAATCAATTAAGACTTGCAAATCGACTTGTTTCACCCAAGCATTTGACCATATGTATTCTTGATTTCATTCTTTTGGTAATAACTTGAAAGCTATCTCTTTTATCCACACAACAATTATACATATATTCATTCTTTTATATCATAAAACAATCTTATGATTTTAGTCCATCACTTACATAACCATATTTCAATAACAATTCCTTCACCGTCATCTCAACCGTTTATTCACGGTCTCCATATTGCAAAAGTTCATCCAACATAAAAAAAAATTCTTTAACATATTACCATCTTATGATTTTCAGCTTTGGTACTAAGAAATTTAAGACATAATGATTTAGTTCTTGGAGTTTATGAACCTACGCAACCAATATGCAAGAATCCCAAATCAAGACCTCAAGCATTTACAATTTCTAGTGTTTTTGAACACACATGGTGACATAAACCATAAAATGAGCCCAATTCAACGTGCAAAACGCAGATTTTGAACTCAAGAAACTAGGGCTAACTAAAATCGACATTTATCTTTGAGTTCTTGCTTAAGAATCTGAAATTTAGAGGTGTTCTTGGATATCTCCGTGGAAATCGGACCTGTAGAAGCCCCTCATCAGAAACCGAGTGTCAAACTCAACATGCATTCACCAATTTCTACCAATTTCATAAATTTCTTACTCCAAACATCAAAGTCTTACCTTACTTCTAATGTACAGCAGAAGATTTGGAGTTTTAGCACTGTAATCGAACTAATAACGTCATCTCCAGCCACCAGTCGTCGCCGGGACGCCCTCGCCGCCGCTAGCCGGCGGTCTGCCACCGATTGCTGCAACCATAGAGTCACCAGGCGCCGGTTATGATGATGTTGCTGTTGGATTTCTGATTTTCGACCATTACGGTTCGATCTGCTACTAAACCCGCGAACCAAATGGACCATAGCCGGCCTCCATTATCATTATCGCTGCTGGATTTCCGACTGCGACCCCCCCCCCCCCCCCGTAACATCGCCAGCACCGCCGGCGCTCCTTTCTGCCGCTTTGAACTCCGACCAGTCGCGAGCTGCTTCTGTGTCGATCTGATTCACGAGGGTAGCAGTAACCCTCGACCATCTCTTTCTGTCTCGTCGTCCCTTTCCTCATCTCAGCCTTTCTGCTCGATGCTATCCCCCACGTTTCTCCCCTCGATTTAGGGTTCACGCACACACGACTAATGGGCAAGTGTGTGTGCTTAAGCATGTTCTTGCTCTCCTCCGCTTTCCCTTTTCTGATTTTGAATTTCGTGACCTAGAAAAGCCAAAGCGATGCCCACAGGAAATGTAGAAAGCGATGGCTGGATTTTAATTTGGGAAAAGACGAATATGCCCCTCCTTCATGCCTTGGAAACTATTTCAGCATTTAGTCCAATATTTTCTAGAACTTTACATAGTCATAAGTTTCACGTGTGACATCTGATTTTTACAATTTTTATATTCTTAGAAAGCTCTGAAGGAGCTTTACATTTCCTTCTTACTGACTTTAGTCCAAATCTTTATAGATTTTTCGCTATAAATCCTTGAAAATGACCCTTTGGTCATTTTTATCACTTTTAGGCCATTTTAAAACCTCGATAACTCCTTCGTTACAACTCCAAATGGCCTGAATCTTTTTCGTATATTTTTCTTATCTCAAATATTACCAAAGTCACCTTGATGACTTTTTGTCAATTCCTTTTAAATATTTTAGATATCAATTTCTAAAGATTGACAATAAAAATTTCACTTTTAGTCATTTATTCCCAAATTTGTTCTTGTATCCTTAAAAAAGAATTTCAAGATGAAATATCATTTCATATTAACTTAATAAAAGGCCTTAACATATAAGTTCCAACATTTTCACCTCCTTTGACCTTTTTGCCCTTTCATAAAACGTTTAAGCGTCAAATTGTATTTTAAAAGCGTAATTAAATTTTTGGTTGTCACAGAATGTGGTATACAAGTGGTCTTGGGACGAGTTTATTTTATGTCTCAAGAATAAGTTCTGTCCTGTGAGGGATATAGAGAAGCTTCAAGAAGACTTTATAAGCTTAAAGAAGGACAACTCATCCGTTGATGAGTATACAAAGAAATTTTGTGATATGTTACCATTCGTGGGGGAATCTTACCCTACTGCCCGTTCGCGAATTAATCGATACGCTAGGGGCTTACCGGCGGAATATGAACTTGAAGTTAAGAGAGCTGAAACACTTGATGATGCAATTATTGCGGCTCGAAATGTGGAAGACGTGGGAAAGAGACGGGCATTAGAAAGACAAGCTTTTGGTGACAAACGCAAGTTTAGCGGTGGTGGAGGTGGCTCAAATAAAAAGGGGAAGTCTAGTTCTAACCAATCAAAGCAAGGAGATTCAAAGAAGTGTGATAAGTGTGGAAAAGATCATATAGGAGATTGTCGTAGCGGATCTGGAGCATGTTATAATTGTGGTCGATTTGGCCACAAATCGAAAGAATGTAAAATGAAGTCGGTGAGTGAAATTGAATATTATTCATGCCATGAGAAGGGCCATTATAGTTTTAATTGTCTAAAGAAGGGTGGGGAAACGCTCATGTCCACATCTCAAAAGAAGACGGAGCCGCAAAAGGTGAAATCTCGCGCCTTTCAACTTACCCGAGAGGAAGCGAAAGAAACGTATGATGTGGTCTCAGGTACATTACTTGTCAATTCGTTGCATGCATATGTTTTATTCGATTCTGGTGCTTCGTATTCATTTGTATCTCATGAGTTTGGACTCAAACTCAATGTACCCCTAGAATCGTTAGACACCTTATATGAAGTGGAGATAGCAAGTGGTAAATTTGTGGAGGTAGGACATATGTACCGAAATTGCGAACTCATCATAGATGATAGGAAATTTTCATTGAATCTCCTTCCAATTGGAGTAAAATTCTTTGATATTGTGATCGGCATGGATTGGCTTGGGGCGAATGATGCAAAAATTTCTTGTGGGAAGAAGATCGTGTCGATTAGGATTCCCGATGGGAATAAGGTGTACGTTTATGGTGATAAGCGCAACCATGTACCTAGTCTCATTAGTGCGGTTAAGAGTCGAAAATGTCTTTTGAAAGGGTGTTGTTCCTTTCTTGCTTATGTTATGACTAATGAAAAAGAAAAGAAATCTATTCACGACATTAAAGTGGTGCGTGATTACCCGGAAGTATTTCCCGATGACCTACCCGGTTTGCCGCCCGAAAGGCAAGTTGGATTTCGTATCGATCTTATTCCGGGGGCAACTCCTATTGCTCGTGCTCCATATCGTCTAGCCCCGACCGAAATGCGCGAACTAATGTCTCAGTTGCAAGAATTGCTTGATAAGGGTTTTATTAGGCCAAGTTCTTCTCCGTGGTGTGCACCGGTGTTATTCGTCAAGAAGAAGGATGGTTCGATGCACATGTGTATCGACTATCGAGAGCTTAATAAAATTACTATTAAAAATCGTTATCCGTTGCCCAGACTAGATGATCTTTTTGATCAGCTGCAAGGTGCTGATTACTTCTCAAAAATCGATTTGCGATCCGGGTATCACCAAGTTCGAGTGAAAGATTGTGATGTTGAGAAGACAGCTTTTCGCACCCGATATGGTCATTATGAATTTCTTGTAATACCATTCGGTCTTACTAATGCTCCTGCTGTCTTTATGGATCTAATGAATCGAGTTTGCAAACCATTCCTTAATGATTTTGTCATCGTTTTTATTGATGATATTCTCATCTATTCAAAGAGTGAGGGAGATCATAAGCGTCATCTCCAAATGATTCTAGAAGTGTTTAAGAAAGAACAATTATACGCGAAGTTTTCTAAGTGCGAATTCTGGTTAAGGGAAGTGCAATTTCTTGGTCATGTGGTCTCTACGCAAGGTATTAAAGTAGATCCGGCTAAAGTGGAAGCGGTAATGAAATGGGAGGCTCCAAAGACTCCTACGGAAGTAAGAAGTTTTCTTGGACGCGACGGGTATTATCGAAGATTTATTCAAGATTTCTCTCGTATTGCGGTGCCACTCACGAAGCTAACTAGAAAGGGAGTGAAACTTGAGTGGGGAATGGATCAAGAAAAGGTGTTCATGATGTTGAAGGAGAAATTATGTAATGCCCCGATCCTTGCTTTGCCCGAGGGAACTCAAGATTTTGTTGTCTACAGCGATGCTTCGGGTAAAGGACTAGGATGTGTATTAATGCAAAGAGGAAAAGTGATTGCATATGCTTCTCGTCAATTGAAGGATCCCGAGACGAGGTATACTACTCATGACTTTGAACTTGCCGCCATAGTTTTTGCATTGAAAATTTGGAGACACTACTTGTATGGAACTAAGTGTAAGCTATATACCGACCACAAAAGTCTCCAATATGCATTCACGCAAAAAGAACTCAACTTGAGGCAAAGTAGATGGCTCGAGCTTATTAGTGATTATGATTGTGAAATCATATATCACCCAGGGAAGGCCAATGTTGTGGCGGATGCCCTAAGTCGGAAGATTCACGAGAAGAAGATTAAAGGAAGATCGATGAGGATAGACTTAGTGTCTAGTATAATTGGAAGAATCAAAGAAGCCCAACGAGAAGCTTTGTCAAGTAATGACTTGAAGAATGAAGGGTTGGGTAAAAAGCAAGAGTTTGAAGAAAATAGTCAAGGGTTGAAGACTTTTAAAAATCGAATTTGGGTGCCAAATTTTGATGGGCTTAGAAAGATAATACTGGATGATTCTCGTAAGTCTAAGTACTCTATTCATCTGGGTAGCTCAAAAATTTATCAAGACTTAAAACGACATTATTGGTGGCCGAGAATGAAGAAGAGAATAGCAAAATACATTTCAAGATGTGCTACGTGTGCTCAAGTCAAGGCGGAGCATCAAGTACCTTATGGTAGTGCTCAATCGTTACAGATACCGGTAGGGAAATGGGAAGATGTGAGTATGGACTTTATCGTTGGCCTACCAAGGACCTGAAAGGGGCATGATAGTATTTGGGTCATAGTTGATCGACTGACCAAGAGTGCTCTATTTCTTGCCATCAAAGAGACTACACCACTTGAAAAGCTAGCTCAACCTCTACATTGATGAAGTAATAAGACTCCATGGAGCACCGTTGTCCATAGTATCGGATAGAGACGCAAGATTTACTTCAAATTTTTGGGAAGCTCTACAAGAAAAATTGGGATCAAGAATCAAAATGAGTACGGCTTACCATCCTCAAATGGATGGACAGAGTGAGCATACTATTCAAACTGTTGAGGATATGTTGAGGTCTTGCGCTATTGACTTTGGTGGTAGTTGGGACGAACATCTACCATTAGTAGAATTTGCTTACAATAACAGCTACCATTCAAGCATTGGAATGCCACCCTTCGAGGCATTATATGGTAGGAAGTGTAGAATGCCCTTATGTTGGTTGGAAGCTGGTGAGACTAAACTTACTGGTCCAGAAATTGTTAGAATAACAAATGAGAAAATTGGTGTAATCCAAGCAAACATGAAGGCGGCCCAGGATCGACAAAGAAGTTACGCAAGTTTGAAAAAGAGACCGTATGATTTAAAGGAAGGCGATTTGGTGATGCTTAAGGTGTCACCATGGAAAGGCGTTGTGAGGTAGGAAGTGTAGAACGCCCTTATGTTGGTTGGAAGCGGGTGAGACTAAACTTACTGGTCCAGAAATTGTTAGAATAACAAATGAGAAAATTGGTGTAATCCAAGCAAACATGAAGGCGGCCCAGGATCGACAAAGAAGTTACGCAAGTTTGAAAAAGAGACCGTATGATTTAAAGGAAGGCGATTTGGTGATGCTTAAGGTGTCATCATGGAAAGGCGTTGTGAGGTTTGGCAAGAGAGGAAAATTAAGTCCAAGGTATATTGGTCCATTTAAAATTTTGAAGAAAATTGGAGTTCAAGCATTCAAGTTGGAATTGCCTCAAGAATTGAGGGGGATACATGATACCTTTCATGTATGCTATCTAAAGAAGTACTTTGGAAAAGAAGAATTGATTATTCCTTTAGAAGATTTAAGGGTAGAGACTCCAAGCAAACTAATCGAAGAACCGTAAGCGATGTTGGAAATAAAGACTAAAAAGCTGAGGAACAAAGAGATTGACCTTGTATTAGTCAAATGGAAGCACTCTTTGGGATCGAATTTAACTTGGGAAACTTTGGAGGAAATGAAAAACAGGTACCCCAGCTTTACTAATTATGATTTGATTCCGAGGACGGAATCCTAATTAGGGGGAGATAATTGTAATAACCAACTATTTTGCTATTGTGTGTTATCTTTGAATTTTTATAGTAAGATATGTTAAAAGGGTAATTTGGTCTTTTGACCATATGAAGGACCTATTGTGTAATAATACTGTGTGTTTGTGGCAAAAGTGTAAGAAAGGAAAACTTTAAAGGATATGTTAGAAGTTTTGGACCAAAAGTGAACGAAGTTAGATTGGAAGGACTAAATTGTCATTTAAGTGAAGTATGGAGGTATAAATTTGGAGAGAGACTTCTAGTTCTCTCCATTTGTGTCGTGAAGCTTCTTCAACAGAGGAAGAGGTCGAGACTTTGAAGAAATTCTGAAGAGTTAGAGTAGAAATCGAAGATTCAAGCAAGAAATTGTGATTTCCAAGCCATTCAAGGTTAGAATTTCATCTTTGTAAGCTATTTAAACCACTTTGGGTTATTTTAAATGGATGAAAACGAAATTATGAAGTTGGGGAGGGTTGTTTCCAAGTTTCTAACCTCTAAATCACATTCTAATCATCATTTGAACTCGATTTCCACCTTTAGAAACTGTTAGAAGCAAAGGAATTTAAAAATGTGTGCATGAACCCTAGAATTTGGGGTTTTGAAGATTGGTTTGATTCTAATGTTTATGGAGTAATAAGTGTTATATAAGAGGCTTAGTAGTACTCTAAATATCATTTTTTAACCCCCAATTGAATCGAAAATGAATTGGAACCAAACATACAAAAGATTGAAAGTTGTGCAGAAAAATGGGGTGGGTCTGTAGCGTCACATGCCCCCGTGTGGTTCTGGCATGCCCCGTGTGGATTTGGTCAGACAAGTAGGAAATGAGTCCATAAATTCCACACGACCCCATGTGATTTTGACAAGCCCCGTGTGAAATTCGACAGTGAGGTCTAGAAATTCCACACGACCCGTGTGACCTGGAATTGTATAATTCACTTACAATATGACCTTAATTGAGTAGCTTGACCCCCTAACCTTTAGTATATGTTTAATGTGATATAAAAACATGAAAATATAAGTTTATAAGTATGAGTCACGTAATAGATAATCGAGGAAAAGGAAAAGGGGAATCGAACACTTAGATGTTTCTTGCATAATCTAAAATACGTAAATGCTTGTTAGTGTTATTGAGTATGAATTGTATATATGTTTAATAGGAGGTGATCAAGTCATTGGGGAACAAGGTAAGGGCAAGGATGCCTTTGGAACTTAGCTAGTCACTTCTTCTATGAGGTGAGTAACATGTGGATTTTTTTGAGTACATAGTTAATAGTTTGTTATTATATCAATCATGTTTTGATCAAAAGATTTTAAGAGAAAAGTTTTTCTCAAGTTGTTTGATGATAAAATATTTGTGCTTTCTATATGATGAATGATATTAATGTTAAGACCAAATTGTAATGAATGAATAATGATGAATTAAAACATGAACTAAATATAAGAAATGTGATATATGTCCGGACATGGATCTCACCCTAACGAGGGTTGGTCAAAAGACACTACTGGGATGGTACCTCCCGTCGTGAAGTAGTTGTCTCAACACGCCCTTATGGATAGATTTGTTCTATTCCATGAAGGGAAAGGGAACTAGCATGCCCTCACAGATAGATTGGTTCTATTCCGTGTAGGGAAAGGGATACGGGAGACCCGTATAAAGCCAAAAGATAAACAATGAATTATGATTTACGATTGGTCTATGTTTTATCAAGAAAGAATTCTGTATTTCGGTTAATCTTTATATAAATTGTTTAGAGGTTTGCTTTACTAAAAAAATTTTGGGGTCTAAAACCCATGTTACTCACGAGACTTTATGTCTCACGTATATTTGTTTAAAATGCTATGTACTCAGGTGAAGGAGATTAAGTGCTAGAAGACTTTAGAAGACTTGAAGCTTTTCTTTTGGATATCATTAGTAATAGCTTTACCATGGTGATGTATTAGACTTGTAATACCCCAACATGATAATATTTTGTAATTATGTTCAAAGTTTTTGTTAAACCCAGGTTTTTGTAAATCTAAATTGGGGTAAAAATGTAAATGTTTGGAATGGGGTGTTACAGATGGTTACATCTTATTGTTGGGAGGGCTCCTAGGGTTTCAAAATTAAGGAGCCTCCATATATTTAGCCTCATGGACTTGTTTCCATCAATTAAACACTTTAATTAATAACAATCTATTCCTTTTAATTAATTTCTCCAAATTAGTTATTAATTAATTATCAATAGTTTCTAATTAATTTATCATGACATGATAAATTAACAAACTAATTTCTCTTATTTATTTTCTGTCACTATTTATTTTTCTGGGACATGAGGACAATCTAAAAGGATCCTGCTATTGTTAGAAATATCACAAATAGTTAATGATATTAAAAACTATTTGCAACGGTCTCCTATTTGGATAAGTCATCAACTTTTGTGTGGTCTAATATTATCTGATAATCAGGAGAGAGTATGTCATCCAATACAACTGTCGAACTCTGATCAAAGTCAAGAGACGACCCTTAGATAAGTGATAAATTATTCATCTATTCTACAAGATATCTTTATGAACCTGAGACATGGATAAGTTCAATCTCAAAGGTTTAAAATTTTGTTTCCAGATAGTGATTTATGAGATCAGACTACTGAATTGAACACATTAATCTAGTCAAGGCTTAGCCAAGCACCTCTATTTCAACATCAAATCATCAAGGGGCCCACAGATATCGCTTCTCCTTATTCTAACAGATAAACTTTGACTACATTGTGTTTGTCTACTCATCATGTCACACATGGACATACCATTTATAACTGCCAGTTACGGACAACGTTCGAGTAGACCAATGCATAACAAAATCATTGAACAAAAACCTCATGTATCTCGGTTTGAAGAATAAGATATATTAGCATCTTAGAATTACTTGTGACTTGATCCATGAAGTAACACTCCATGACAGTCTCAAATCACTATTTACTTCCAAGAGTACGACCGACTGTGGAGGTTTGAGTAAATTAATACTTGGGAAGTGGGTTCGAAACATGCAAATGAAACACGGTAGTAATTGATGAAAATGGTAGCAATCCAACTTATTATTAAGTCTTCACGACATAATCACCAATTCAGATACAATTAGTACTGCAATATGTTTCAAATTTTCAAACTAATAACTAAAACATTTATGACATCTCGCAGGCAACTCCAATGCCTATGGACCTAGTATGATCATCATGCTTGGCTCACGTCAATGCCTTAGTGAAAGGATCAGTTGGATTCTCCTTTGACGATACCCTACTCACTACGATGTCTCCGTCTTCAACTCGGTTTCGAACATAGTGATACTTTCTAAGTATATGTCTTGATCTCCCATGGTCCTTGGGTTCTTTAGTCAATGCGACTGCACCCTCGTTGTCACAGAAAATTTCAATGGGTTTGTTGATGCTAGGGACAACACCAAGATCACTAATGAAACTCTTCAACCATGTAGCCTCTTTTGCAGCTTCACTAGCTGCTATATACTCGGACTCGCACGTTGAGTCAGCCACTGACTTCTGCTTCGAAATCTTCTATGGAACTGCTCCTCCATTCAACAGGAATACCCATCCTGACTGTGAGCAAGAGTCATCTTTATCTGTTTGGAAACTTGCGTCACTAAACCTAGTTACTCTTAGCTCATCACTTCCTCCATATACCAAAAACTTGTCTTTAGTTTTTCTCAGATACTTAAGAATGTTTTTCACTGCCGTCTAACGACTTTCACCAGGATTCTCCTGATATCGGCTCACCATGCCTAAAGCATACGTGACCTCAGGTCGAACACATATCATGGCATACATGATCGATCCCATAGCTGAAGCATATGGAATTTGACTCATTTTGTCCAGTTCTTCACTTGTACTGAGACATTTTCTTTACTCAACTTTATGCCATGTTTCATGGGCAACAACTCTTTCTTGGAATCATGCATATTGAATTTCTTCAATATTTTTTCTAAGTATGTACTCTGGCTTAGTCCTATTAGACGCTTTGATCTATCCCTATAGATCTTTATACCAAGTATATATGTCGCATTTCCTAGATCCTTCATAGTAAAACACTTCTCAAGCCAAGTCTTCACACTTTGCAATGTTGGGACGTTGTTTCCTATAAGTAGTATGTCATCCACATACAATACCAGGAAGACTATAGTACTCCTAGTAGCTTTGACATAAATACAGGACTCATCCTAGCTTTGTGAAGATCCAAACTCTTGACCTTCTCGTGGAAGAAAATGTTCCAGCAGCAAGAAGCTTGTTTGAGTCCATAAATGGATCTTTCAAGCTCACACACTCTATTCAGGTATTTGGCATGTATAAAACCTTCCAGTTGTGTCATATACACATCCTCAGATAGTTTCTGGTTAAGGAAAGCGTTTTAACATCCATTTGCCATATCTCATAGTCATAATATGCAGCTATGGCAAGTAATACCCTGATAGATTTAATCTTAGCTACGGGTGAGAATGTTTCATCATAATCAATTCCTTGAGTCTGAGTAAAACCCTTCACAACCAGTCTAGCCTTGTATGTCTAGCCTTGAATTTGTGTACATTTCCATCAACCAAGTTCCAAACTTGGATCCTACATGGACTGAATCTCGCTCTCCATGTCTTCTTTCCATTTGGCATCCTGTGAGCTTGCCATCACTTCCCTGTAGTTGGATGATTCATCCTCACTAACTAATGTATTATTACTGATTAGTGTGTCACCTTCAGTAGTAATATGGAAACCATAGAACCCAGGAAAGTGACTAACTCTATTGGATCTATGAAGAGACAGTGGAGATATGTCAGTTTCCTCAACCGGAATCTCATCCTCTGGTTGAGTTTAGTGTCAACTAAAGGTTCTTTATTGGTTGACTCTTGAATCTCTTCAAGATCAAGCTTACTCCCACTGGCCTCTTTGTACATGAGATCTTTTTCAAGAAAGACTCCCCTTGAAGCAACAAATACTTTGTTCTCAGAAGGTCTGTAAAACAATTATCCAAAAGACTTTCGGGGATAACCAACGAAATAACACTTCTCTGCTTTGACTCGAGCTTTTCATGAGCTTTCCGACAAATGAATACTTCACAACCCCAGACTTTTATATGTGCTAGTGAGGGACAAGCCCCACTCCACATTTCAGAGGGTGTCTTTACAACCTTCTTAGTTAGTACGAGGTTCAAGATGTGGGCTGTAGTTTCTAAGGCATAACTTAGAAACTTATTAGAAGGGTAGCACGACTCATCATGGATCAAATCATGTCTAACAACGTTTGATTTCTCCTTTCAGACACACCATTATGATGTGGCGTAAAAGGGAGGAGATAACTGCGAAACTATTCCAATGTTCCTAAGATGTTCGTAGAATTCAAGACTAAGATATTCTCCAGCCCTACTGGATCAGAATGTCTTGATCTTCTTGTCTAGTTGATTCTCTACTTCGTTTTGAAACTCCTTGAACACTTCAAAGGTTTCAAGCTTATATTTAATCAGATAAACATAACCATATCTACTGAAATCATCAATAAATATAACAAAGTACTATTTATCGTGTCTAGTGACGGATTTGAACGGTCCACTAACTTTTGTGTGGATTAGTTCCAACTTCACAGCTTCCTGTGAATGACAATTTAGTCATCTTACCAAGTAAGCAAGATTCACATACGCCATCTGACATACACGCAGAGGTCGTCATGCGGTCAAAAATAAGAAATAACCTAACATTCACTAGTATAGTGGAGTCAGGGTCGATCCACAGGAGCTACGTGGTTAGCCTAGATGAGAGATTACCAACTGATAGTGTCACGGCTATAGTCGGAGGAACTAATTTCTATCTTTCTACCTCAAAGTAATATTCAACACCCAAGCCAAGCTTAGCTATGTCCAAATAACCTAGTTACTTTCTGAACTCAGAAGTACATCTCTGAATCAGGAGCAATTGACGGCATTCAAACTAGCAAAACCAAGCACAGCATAAACTAGCTAATAACTAACAGTTCTATGAGACAGTTAATAGCCAAGATTTAATGCTCAATATAACTAAGTTAGCTACTGTTTTCAGCAAGGGAAAACCGTCCTAACCAAGCCACAAACAAAATCCAATCACAATCAAACAATCAAAACTCCAACAAGCATCCGAAATACCGAAAAATCAATATTTAAGGTAACCGAATGATTTCATTCACTCAAACCAATATCCAAACATCAAATCAGTAACCAAAACTACTAAAAACAGAACCTTAAGCTAGAATTCAATGGTTGTCACACCCAAAGATTCAACTCAAAGCTTACAAATGTTTAACTAAAATGAAATAAAATCTAAAACATGAAAATACCAAATTATAGCTTCTGAAATGGAATCCTCGAGTCAAAGAGCTTCTAGGTCGATGTTTACACCAGGTCTTTGCTAGGGTTTTCGGCTGGAAATGCCTCTATTTATAGTTGCAAATTTCCCGTAACCGCGCCGCGCAAATGTGAAATCCGCGGCGCGCGTACTTATCCGTTCCCCGTTTTTTCGTCATTCAAATGTGTTCCACCGCCTTACATCCGCGTCGCGCAGGAGATAAATCCGCGGCGCGCGTATGTCTTCTCTTGATTTTTCATTCTTTCCATACTTTTTCCTTTTTGTACACTTTTAGTCCCTGTTTCTGTTCTTTTTCTCCAGACAAGTCCTGACACGAAAAGTGAGAATACCCATGCATATTTGATATAATTTGACCAAGAACAGGGCTCAACAACGCCTAAAATACTTAATATCACTAGGCGTTGTCAAACACCCCACACTTGTGCCTTGCTTGTCCCCAAGCAAGAGAGTTTTTAACAAATTATAATAGAGAATCGAACAGTTTTTGAATGTGTTTAGTTTCAAAGCTTATTGCTCTTCGAGTTAGCATGGAATAGTTTGTGAAAACATAATTGAGTTGTTCTTTGGAATTCATGGCTTTCTAAAGAACCCTTGATTACAAACTTTCTGTCCACAATATAGTGTACTTACTCGTTCAGATTCTAAAGGCCATTAAGGAATCGTCCATGACTTTCGATGTTGTCCGTGTAGCGAGCTTTCAGAAATACCATCCCAGACCAGACGATCTTAGGTGGTAAGGTGCATAAGGCCCACCCATTTTAGACTTACCGGCTCGAACAACAAAGGCCACAGATTGACTTTTCCTTCCTAAATTCCAATCCTAAAACGGCTCAATCTTCTAAACTCGTAAAACTCAACTTATTTGACTAACTAATAGCATGATCACAACTAAACAGTATTTCTTGAAAAATACTGATGCTATCACAATCACGAACCATTCATTTCAAAATTGCAATTCATTAAAAATTTTGAAAAATATTGCTAAAAATTGAAAAATTGATCAGTTCTGCAAAAATTTCAAAAATATCTCTTTCGACCGTCCACACCCCACACTTAAAACCGTACAATGTCCCCGTTGTACAAAAAAAAATTATTTCAAAGCAAGGGAGAAAGAGTTCCCCTTTTTGGACGATGGACTGCTTGGTGCTTCATATCACAGGTATAATGCGTTCAAAAAGATCCTCGATTCATATGCTGGAGTTGTAGCGCTACAGTAGGACAAGCCGGTGGTCAAGACAAGTGGAGGGGGCACGGTGACCCCACACTTGTCTGAGACAACTCCCTCTCAATTTGATATATCATGCACAACTTAACAAATAAATGAAAACACACATGACAGAAAAAAATAATATACAGATAGATGTGTCATACGTTTATACAAATAAAAAGAAGATAAAAGAAAGAAAGAAAAAGAAAACATCAATCACTACCCGGCGGCCTGGAAGGTCCAGCCTCATGATCGTGAGACCGGGCTGGGAATGGTCGGGGGCGCTGACCCTGCGCAGATGCAGTCTGAATAAGTACCTCCCCAATCCACTCGAGCTGGTCCAAGACTCTCGTGAGCTGACCCTCAATCCGCGTGACTCTGGCCTCCAGCCGGCTGAGGGCTGGTGAGTCATCCTGCTGTGGCTGCGGCTGTGCAGGCTCTGGTGCTGGCGGCTCTGGCCTCCGGCGTCTCCTGCCGGGCTGGGCGTATGCAGGCTGGGGTGCCTGAAGAGGCTCGATCGGAGCCCGGATGTACTGCCCTGGTCGCTGCTGCTCAATGAGCAACATCCTCTCCAAAGTGCGTGCTGGAGTGCGCGATGGAGGCAGAGCAGTCAAAGAGGCAGCTACTGGGGCAGTAAGGATGCCATACGAACGGGCCAGGCGGGTAATGAAGTACCCACTGGCTAATGGGCTGCTGGAGGAGGCGCCGGTCGCGTGGGTGGAGAAAGCGATCGCGAGGGCAAAGGGAAGATGGAGGAATCGGGACGGGTCGAGGAGAACCCACAAAAATGTCATGTCATCGCCCGACACCTTCTCGCCCCCCTCCCGATGCATGATGGAGGCGGAGACGATACGGTGCATGAGGCGATGAAGAGGATCACGTAAGTGGCTCTCCCTCGAGGCCCCTGCCTCATACCTGATGTTGGACAGCGGTGCCCAAACCTCCATGTTAGGAGGGCGCTCCGGCTCCCCCTGAGTGCACGACCCGAAGAACCGGGTGAAGAAACGGTGCTGGAGGTCCGCTGGCGTGTAAATGCCCGTGCGCCTCCCGAACTCCCGGAGGTTGCACTCCCGGTGCACACCTCCCAAGCGAAAGCGTACCATTCTAGAGCGTGGGTCTCCCGCCCTGGGAGCGAAATGGACAGTGAAGATGAACTCCAGTAGCAGCTCCGTGTAGACCACGTCCTCGTCCGTGGCCATGATCCTGTCCCAGCCACGGCATGTGAATGATGCCTCCTCGTGGGTCCAGGTGCGATGTAGGAATGGCTCAATCGCACCCCAGAGCCCAGCGTCCCTCAGGATGTCTCGGTCTATAACCGTTGCCTCAAGGACCCGGCGATGAATCAAAGCGTCCCTCCGCGAGGTATACTCCACCGAAGTGTCAAGCTCTGCGGGAAACTGAAGGAAGGCATGGTCCAATCTGAACATCATCTGCAAAAGAAAATATAGCCACAAAACAAAAATTTTTGCAAAATCAGTCCTTTTCCTTCCCCACCGCACCGCGGCGCGGCCCAAGAGCAAGGGCGCGGCGCGGCGTACGCCTGTTTGAAAACCCGGGATCAAATCCCCATTTTAACCTGCTAAATATCAATTTAATGATACCACAAGGTAGCCTAGGTTCCGATTAGCTCATCTAGGGTGTCCATTTGGCAAAACAAACACCCTATGGGCTAGCATTAGTGATTCTAAGTTTTTGAACTTTTTGGAATAAAACCCTAAAATTAACTACCTAATAACTAGTTTAAACAGCTAATAGATAGTTAAAAGAGCGTACCTCGGTAGTAGAAACACAATAAGCAAGAAAAAATGCAAGAAATTTTTGATCACCAGAGCTCCGAGTCGTGTGATTTGAGTTGTGAGCCGCGGCTCACCGGATAAAGGCAAAAACCGTCTGATCGTTTCCCGCGGCGCGCATTTTCGTTTCCGCGACGCGCGTGTCGCTAATTCAACCCCTGCGCATCGGGTTGAGTTTCGAACCCGCGTCGCGCAATTCCAAAACCCGCGACGCGGTCTTGAAGATTTCAAAACCTTTTCACACGACCCCACACTTGCTTCAAACCACTAATACCATTTGACTCCACTGAATTTCAGTTACCACCGTCCCCTCGCTGACCCACTGCTCCTCAAACTTTCCTGGGTCGAATGGCTTGCTGGTTCTCCTACTGCTGCCAGGTTGCTGTCTTTTGATTAACTCCCGTGAATGCTTGGAGGTAGCTTTGAACCTCCAAGCTCGGTCCTTCCTTCGATATCTCTTCAAAATCACTGGCTTGACGTGAAGCGCGCCCAGTGCCGCTCCCAGTAGTTGTTTTATAGATCTTATTTTGCCAGTGTCCCACATATTATCTTCAGGTTGCAATTTTGGCTTGCAATGCCAGTAGAAATTTTCCAATCGAGTGGGATCGGAAGGCAACATATCAGGATGCTTCCATATGTCCTCATCGATCGTATTGATCACATCTAATTTTCCATTCAAGAACGGATCATGAGTGGTGATAAAATCATGTTTATTATTTTCAAAAATCAATTCGTCAGCATCAACTTCTTGATCATCGTCCAACAAGTGGGTCGGGACCAAGAGTGGGCGACTGGTTTGATCTGATGGTGGTACAAAGTCACCCATCATCAGATCCTTACTTTCAGATTTCTCAAAATTTTCAAAAATTATAGGGTCAGGGGTAATATTGTCATCTACACCCCCTTCCTCAAAAACATCAACAATTTCAATAAATTCGGGAATTGTTGGGCTGGGATCTGTACTGTCACTTACAGTCCCCTCCACAACATCCTCATCAACCAAATTTTCTGGTGATGGTATGGATTCACCCAACACCAGATCAACATTATCAATACTTTCAAAAACATCAAAAACTTCAAAGGTTGCTGAGTCAGAAGTAGCATTGTCACCTACAACCTCTTCCTCAACAACCGTTTCGACCATCTCAGTGGTCTCTTGACTTTCCCAAGGTGTATGCCCTTCCGTCACATATTCAGGTGATGCAAGTTCACACACATTATCATTGGTATAAAAATCACTCACCTCCGGTTCTGGCGAAGGTGGTGAACATTTCCAACTTTCCTCTAACCTATCTAAAGAAGCTTGCACTTTTTCAAGAGCTTCAGCCTGGTCCTTCTGCTCATGGTAGTTGTTATACATGAATACCCAAAGTTGGGCCCAAGTTACAGAATTCTCAAGCTGAGATGACTCCTCGGTCCGCCATCCATTGTCATCGAATGATCCATTGTAGCAACCATCCTTGTAATAAGTGTCGGCCGGATTTTCATAATCTTCATAATATTGATCCGAGTACATGTAATCACCCATTATAAGGATGTACACATACCAAAATTCAGCAAACTAAAATCAAACATCAAAAATCAGAAACTAAGTCCTACAACTCACCTAACCTAAGCGCACAGCTCCCCGGCAACGGCGGCAAAATTTGACGTACACGCAGAGGTCGTCATGCGGTCAAAAATAAGAAATAACCTAACATTCACTAGTATAGTGGAGTCAGGGTCGATCCACAGGAGCTACGTGGTTAGCCTAGATGAGAGATTACCAACTGATAGTGTCACGGCTATAGTCGGAGGAACTAATTTCTATCTTTCTACCTCAAAGTAATATTCAACACCCAAGCCAAGCTTAGCTATGTCCAAATAACCTAGTTACTTTCTGAACTCAGAAGTACATCTCTGAATCAGGAGCAATTGACGGCATTCAAACTAGCAAAACCAAGCACAGCATAAACTAGCTAATAACTAACAGTTCTATGAGACAGTTAATAGCCAAGATTTAATGCTCAATATAACTAAGTTAGCTACTGTTTTCAGCAAGGGAAAACCGTCCTAACCAAGCCACAAACAAAATCCAATCACAATCAAACAATCAAAACTCCAACAAGCATCCGAAATACCGAAAAATCAATATTTAAGGTAACCGAATGATTTCATTCACTCAAACCAATATCCAAACATCAAATCAGTAACCAAAACTACTAAAAACAGAACCTTAAGCTAGAATTCAATGGTTGTCACACCCAAAGATTCAACTCAAAGCTTACAAATGTTTAACTAAAATGAAATAAAATCTAAAACATGAAAATACCAAATTATAGCTTCTGAAATGGAATCCTCGAGTCAAAGAGCTTCTAGGTCGATGTTTACACCAGGTCTTTGCTAGGGTTTTCGGCTGGAAATGCCTCTATTTATAGTTGCAAATTTCTCGTGACCGCGCCGCGCAAATGTGAAATCCGCGGCGCGCGTACTTATCCGTTCCCCGTTTTTTCGTCATTCAAATGTGTTCCACCGCCTTACATCCGCGTCGCGCAGGAGATAAATCCGCGGCGCGCGTACGTCTTTCTTGATTTTTCATTCTTTCCATACTTTTTCCTTTTTGTACACTTTTAGTCCCTGTTTCTGTTCTTTTTCTCCAGACAAGTCCTGACACGAAAAGTGAGAATACCCATGCATATTTGATATAATTTGACCAAGAACAGGGCTCAACAACGCCTAAAATACTTGATATCACTAGGCGTTGTCACCATCCGACTTTAAGTCGAATGATTCCAAGATTCCTTCTGACTGGAGCTTGGCGATGCAATTCTTGTTTATATGGCCAAGAAAACAATGCCATAGACACGATTTACGTAAAACACTCTCATTCGAATCAACATTTAAGATTATATTATTATTCCTACTAACGCAAACAACACTTTCATAAATACCATTACAAGGACTAGATTTAAAACAAAAGCAATCATTTTTATAAACTAAAATGTCACCATTTTCATTGTCAAAAGCAAATCTAAAACCATTCTTGAATAAAGCATAAAATGAAATATTATTTTGAGCCATATCAGGCGAGTAGCAACAAGTCAATAACTTAATCGAAAAACTACTATCCAGCATCAGCTCATAGCTCTCAATCCTTGTAACAACAGTATGTCTGTCTTTTCATGATTAGGTTGAGCTCTCCATGCTTTAACTTCCTACTTTCCCTTATACCCTACATATCAACGCAAATGTGACTACCATATCCTGTATCAAGGACCCAAGAATTGGAAGTCATAGTACTATGTAATTCGATCATAAAAATACCTGAGGTACCACACTCTTTGACCCTGTTGTTCTTCAGATCCTCCAGGTACTTTGGGCAGCTACGTTTCCAGTGTCCCTTCTGCTGGCAGTAAAAGGATATAGCCTCATTCGGATAACTGGTTGGCGCTATGTCAAAATCAGTTTTTCTCTTAAAGCCTTGGCTACCTTTAGTTTTTCCGTTTCCCTAGGGATGAGAAAGTTTCTTCTTCTTAGCTCCACCATCATTAATGGCTAAAGATAGGAGCAGAGGAGTTAGTGTTATGGGACTCTTTTATGATGGCCTCAGCAGTCTTCAGCATACCGTGCAACTCCATCAGGGTATTGTCCAGGTTATTCATATTATAGTTCATGAGGAACTGTTGGTATGAACTGGAAAGCGAGTTCAGCACCATGTCAATGGCTAACTCCTTAGGAATCTGGACACCAAGGGTTTCTAATCTGTCTATGTACAATTTCATCTTCTGAACATGCGTACATACGAATGCTCCTTCTTGTAGTTTCCAAGCCATCAGGGATTTAACGATCTTAAATCGTTCTTGCCTTTCCTGATCTTGGAACATGTCTTTGAGTTACAGGTTTATGTCATACGCTCCAATGTTCTCAAAGCTCTTTTGTAGCTCAAAGGACATGGTCGCTAACATAAGGCAAACAACCTTATTTGACTCATCATAATGCTTATCATAAGCAAAGACATCTTTATCGGTAGCATCTTCAGCTAGTTCAGGGATATCAATATCAAGAACATACTCTTTGTTCTCAAATCTCAAGGAAATCCTCAAGGCACGAATCCAATCAAGATAGTTCGGACCTGTCAATTTATCCCTTGACAGAATGGAAAGCAATGAGATATTTGATGATTGTGGTGTGGGAGGAGGAGTAGGATCCGAGTTGTTTACACCAGACATCTATAAAATAAAGGTTTTTAATTAGTTTGATTTAATCCTTAAAATAATTACCCAATTATTATTTACTAAGGCTAGAATCCAAAATCTTCCACTTATGGTGTGAAGAAGGATGTCGTAATCACATCATAAAGGTCGTCAAGGTAGATAAAACTTTTTATCAATTTCAATCGGTATGCAATTCCTAGATCAATGAGATTCATTGACTAAGGTCGATCGGATGTTAATCTCAGTTATGCTCATCTCAATCCATGACATGGATACCGTGGATCATGGATCAGATGGTGAATGAACCATGCAAAAACCGTGTGATCCCTGGCTCCAGATACGCTTGGGAATAGCAAGTGCCACATCACCCTCAACTACAACCTAATTGACGTGCCAGTTAACCACACAACTCCGCTAACAAAGCATAAATAGAATGTGCGTTTTTCATGGGTAGCATAAGTTTCACGTTTATTTTTATTTAAAATGAGACTTTTTGTTAATACTTTAAGTTAATGCTTTTAACTTGAAACATTGCCTTATCAAACCCTTTCGGTAACTCCACTCAGAAAGATGTGGCAGACGGTGAGAGTAGTAAACAATGAATGCTATTTAGAAACTGACCTCATTAGGATTCATAAGAATCCTCCTTTCAAACATTCTACACATTTTATAGTGGGTGAGTCTAGTCATGGTTTGATCAATGTTTTTGTTTTAATCTTTAAGTCATACATATATAGATACAGTTCTAATATATATATATATATATATATATATATATATATATATATATATATATATATATATATATATATATATATATATATATATATATATATATATATATATATATATAAATTAATTTTAAACATTTTAAAATTGATATGTATCCATTTGTTGAAAATACGATAACTGATCTCCACGAATAAGGGTTTTTAAGCCGATTACTGTGTGACAGATATGTATTTTAGCTATAATATGCGGAATAAATAAGAGTTGCGGAATAAATATAAACTACAATTAAGTTACTGAAAGCTGTAAATAAATAAAATAAAGCGGTAAATTTAATCTAGACAATATTTAAATGGACAGAAAGCGGTAAATAAAGTAAATGTTAGAAGTTAGAGGTTAGATGTAACAAACGCCATTATCAACGATAAAGTTTTTTTACAATAAATAAAAGGTTAGAAGTTAGAAGTTAAAAGTTAAATGTCTCGGTTAGATACAGTCCACATATGTTTTCGTTGTCAAGGTTCAATTCGGATGTATTGGATATTTGGTACAGTTGATTTATAACAGTTTAAATAAATCAATAACGACACAGATAATTTCAAAAGAACTTATCGATAGCTGAGGAAGATGGTGTTTTCTTTGAAGCGTCGATTCTTGTTCTTTACGGTAGGATGAGGTTTGGTAGTTTTTGGTGTTTGGTGAAATGGGTTTTTGGTGTCAGTTTAATTGAGATGCACGGGGTTTTTGTGGTTTAGTTTTCGTGGTGTATGTATTTGGTAGAGGGTGTGTAGGTTTTGTAGTTTGGTATTCGGGTTGAGGTTGTTTAGAGGTTTGAAGTTTGGTGTCGGGTAGAGGTTTTGTTTTTTGTGTAGGGTAGAGGTTTTGTTTGGTGTCGGATAGAGGTTTTGTATGGTGTTGGGTAGAGGTTTTGTTTGGTGTCGGGTAGAGTATGGGTGTAGCGGTTTTGTTTGGTGTTTGTTTGGACGTGGATTTTCTTTGGTTGAAAAGAGTTTTCTAGAGAGTTTTGGCAGGTTTTTTGCACTTTGGACGTGGGGTAATCTTGATGTATTGGTGCTTGAATGGGTATGGTGTGGTGTAAGGTTTTTGCACACGATTGGCAAGAGGTGAGCTTCTTATTTATAGTTGCTGAAATGCAGGCTTCGCGTCGCGACCATGTGGCCGTCGCGTCGCGAGGGTGCTTGGCTGGAGGTCGGTGCGCTTTTTGTCGGGTCAGTGCGTCTTCGCTGGTATGTCGAGCTTTCCGTCGCGTTTCCTTTTCGTCGCGTTGCTTTTGGTCGCGTCGCGAAGATGCGTCGAGTGCTGCTTTTGGTCGTCTCGCGATCAAGAAGTTGGTGTGGTCGTGTTTGGGGATTCGCGTCGCGACCAGGTGTCCCGTCGCGTCGCGAGTGCTGTAGCTTCTGGATTCTTCTGTCTTGCTTCTCTTCACGTCGCGACACAGGTGTCTGTCGCGTCGTGATTGCTGTAGCTGGGTGATATTTTTGCATTTCTATTCTTTGGTTTTGAGCATCACTTCCTCGGGTTTGATTGTTTTCTCAAAGTTTCTTGGGTCTTGATTCATTCTTGTTTTTGATCTCGAATACACGCAACCTGAAATAAACTGATATTACTTGTCCGATAAAATAAAAACAGTTCATCTTATTTCAGTGATTGTCACATACAAAAATATTTTTCAACAATTTCCCCCTATGTGATTATTACTGAAATAAGGACAGATTAAAAGGTAAGATTGAAAATTCTTGAAATTTGGATAAAACATTTATAAAACCATATCACTTGTTTTGAAAAAGTGTGACTAGATTTTACTTATGTTTTGAAAAATGTTTGTCAAGAATATTTGTTTCTGAATCAAGGTTTCATGTTCAGTTATCAAAAGGTTTTTGTATATGTATTTTCATAATATTCCTTAAGATTTTATAACATTTATAAAGAGGATAAGTGATCTTAATAGGTCGATTCAGATGAACTCTCATAGGTATAACTCACACTTGACTGAGGTGTTTTGGTTGTTCTGGGTACAGAACTGGTGTATAATCACTAAAGATGAGTGATATCTCTCAGTTTGAAGGTGTTGACTTATGCTTAATATGGATTTATACCTATATACTTTAGTCACTTGGTCTTCATATTAGATAATCAATCACATAAGACTGGTTTCGGCATTACTCAGAGGGTTTCTTCATTCATGCCATTGATGTTCACTCTCTCTCTGTCGGGAGATACATGTACAGGGGTTTAAAAATTTTCATAGTGCAGTTTGCAACTAAGAATATTCAATTATGAAGGTTACAGTATCCCGGTAAATCTTCGGTTTTGACAGCTATATATGATAAAGCATTTGAGAATCCGTTGTTTGGAAAATTTTGAGAGATGTCTGTCTTGATGGATTGTTGTTGTAAATCTTTCTTTTCTTTGGTGAAGTGTTCACCTTTGTCTTTATCTTTTCTTAATTTGTGTGAATACACATTGTATGAAAGATATCTGATGTGGTTGCCAATTGTGATATGTTGACAGCATTTGTTGGAGATGACTTTGCACTTTGAGATTTGATTTCCATGTTTTCTTTTGGTTTTCTTGGATATGACTTGTCGTTTCTTCAATTGTGAGACTTGCTATGCAAGATGATAAATCTTTTCTTGATGTGGCTTGATTGAGGATAGGGATAGGTGATATAAAAGACAGTTTGTCTAATATATAAGAAAATGATTGTATCGTCCCTGGTCATTTTGATATCTAAGCAAAAATGAGACTAGCATCACGGTATAAGAGTATAAATCGTATAAGTCATAATGAAAACACCTTTGCTCACAGAAATGAATTCCACTTAGCAATTGAAGACGAGGCACAAATTCTCACATGGGTTTGGTTTTCATCTGAATCTCCTGATCTTATGTCCCTTAATAGATAAAATCGTTATAATTGAAATAAATTCAAAGGGAATAGGAGAATGTACATAACGAAAAATTTGAAATTTGAACCTTCACTTTAATTAAGAATCAATATGACTGAGAACATTCATCGAGCATAAGTATGTTTTTGGAAAATTTTGGTTATTTGAATGTTTTTGGTAAAATTTTTGTTATTTGAATGTTTTTGGTAAATTTTGGTAGAAAGTAAACTTTGAATGAAAAAGTTTTTTTTTTTTTTTTTTTTTTTTTTTTTTTTTTTTGGTTTGGGGGTGAGAATGGGGTAACGAGAGTTCCCCCATAAATGATGCACTGGGATCATTTTGGATAGGTAGATTGGGATTGTTTAAAGAGGAATTTGGTTTTGGTGGTTCTCCCATAAATGATGCATTGGGATCATTTGGCCACATGGATTGGGGTGTTTTAGGAGGGTTCTGGTTTTGGTGGTTCCCCCATAAATGATGCATTGGGATCATTTTGGATAGGTGGATTGGGTGTGTTTAAAGAGGGATTTAGTGTTGGTGGTTCCCTCTTGACTGGATCCGCATCATTTTGGTTTGATTGTGAAGTTTCTGCATCGGAGGTACTGTTGGTTTGAAGTCTCATAGAAAGCTCTGGTTTCCTGTCATATGCTTGGAGCAGCCACTATCGATATACCATGTGACATCCTTGGGCTCTCCAGCACAAAGTGCCTGCAATTAGACAGAAAGTTTAGGTACCCAAACCATGGTGGGTCCTGATTTGTTAATGGTTAGAGGTGATTTGAAATCATTATGGTTTCTGTTAATTGGACGAAGTGGTTGAGGCTTGATTTGACTTATCAGATTTTCCCAATTTAAGATTTGTTTTTGAAAACCTGTCATTTGGAAAGATTTCTGATTGTGTGAAAGGTATCCTTTATGTAATGACTTGTCTGATAACCTTTCTTTGTTTTTGGGATGAGGATGGTTTTGAAAATTTTTTTGTTTTGTGGCAAGGAGGCTGGTTTCAAAGGTTTCTTTTGGGTTTGTTTGAAAACTTTGGGTTTGCCTTGTTCCTTTTGAAGAGCAATTGGTTTAGAGGTACTGCCTTTCTCGTAAAAGGAGTTTGCTTTATTCAAAAAGTCTTTAAGTTTGGAGTTTTGGTTGGTAATTTGGATTTTGTGGGTTGAAGACCTATTAGTGAAAGATCTTTTGGAAACAGTGAAATCAGTATCATCTGGGTTACAGCTGATAACTGTTTCGTCGTCTGAATTTTCCTCATTAACAGATGTGGATAGATCTGTTAGAGTTGATTCAGAGTTTTCACTGTTAGTCCTGGTTTCTTGTTTGGCTTGTTCGATTTCGAAGGATTTTCTTCCTAATCCAGGTCTGTAATTTGTATCGATTTTGCCAGATCCTAAGGATGTTGCTTTGATGAAAATATCATCACTTAGCTTTCTAGCAAGACTGATAGACTCCAGTTTTCCTTGAAGTCTTTTATTTTTGGATTCAAGAAATTTGTTTTGTTTTGAAGAATCAGTCAGTGTTTTATTTAAACAATGGAAATTTTCAGTTGATTCTTGAAGGTATTGTTTCAACTGAAGGATTTCCATTTCCAAAACATCTTTTATTTCAGAAGAAATGACTGATTGATTAAAACCTTTTTCTGAATTAGGGCCTGATTTAATTGTTCTAAAATGTGATTACATTCTTCTGTTTTTTGTTCAACGTCTCTTTCAAGTTTGTCTCTAGTCCTTGTTGATTCTCCAAATCTGAGTTGCAAGGTTTGTAATTCAGATTTGCAGATATCATATTTGACTATTGTGTCATGATATAGTTTGAGATCAGCTTTCAAACTGTTCTCAATCTTAGTCATGTGGGACTCAAATGGTGTTTTTGAAAGACCGATTTCTGAGATCATAGACCATACCTGATCGATGACATATGGAGCTCTTGAGTAGGTTGTGGAAGACATTTTAGGGTTGTTTTTTTTTTTTATAAATTTTTTTTTAAAATTTTTTGTTTTGAAAGGATTTTGAACAAGTGATATTAAAATGAAATTTTTAAGGAAAACTTATTGGTGGTTTATAAAAACGCTACACAATAGTTTTCGACAAAAATTTCAGACTAAATCACACGAGCTCTGATACCAATTGTTGAAAATACGATAACTGATCTCCACGAATAAGGGTTTTTAAGCCGATTACTGTGTGACAGATATGTATTTTAGCTATAATATGCGGAATAAATAAGAGTTGCGGAATACATATAAACTACAATTAAGTTACTGAAAGCTGTAAATAAATAAAATAAAGCGGTAAATTTAATCTAGACAATATTTAAATGGACAGAAAGCGGTAAATAAAGTAAATGTTAGAAGTTAGAGGTTAGATGTAACAAACGCCATTATCAACGATAAAGTGTTTTTACAATAAATAAAAGGTTAGAAGTTAGAAGTTAGAAGTTAAATGTCTCGGTTAGATACAGTCCACATATGTTTTCGTTGTCAAGGTTCAATTCGGATGTATTGGATATTTGGTACAGTTGATTTATAACAGTTTAAATAAATCAATAACGACACAGATAATTTCAAAAGAACTTATCGATAGCTGAGGAAGATGGTGTTTTCTTTGAAGCGTCGATTCTTGTTCTTTACGGTAGGATGAGGTTTGGTAGTTTTTGGTGTTTGGTGAAATGGGTTTTTGGTGTCGGTTTAATTGAGATGCACGGGGTTTTTGTGGTTTAGTTTTCGTGGTGTATGTATTTGGTAGAGGGTGTGTAGGTTTTGTAGTTTGGTATTCGGGTTGAGGTTGTTTAGAGGTTTGAAGTTTGGTGTCGGGTAGAGGTTTTGTTTTTTGTGTAGGGTAGAGGTTTTGTTTGGTGTCGGATAGAGGTTTTGTATGGTGTTGGGTAGAGGTTTTGTTTGGTGTCGGGTAGAGTATGGGTGTAGCGGTTTTGTTTGGACGTGGATTTTCTTTGGTTGAAAAGAGTTTTCTAGAGAGTTTTGGCAGGTTTTTTGCTCTTTGGACGTGGGGTAATCTTGATGTATTGGTACTTGAATGGGTATGGTGTGGTGTATGGTTTTTGCACACGATTGGCAAGAGGTGAGCTTCTTATTTATAGTTGCTGAAATGCAGGCTTCGCGTCGCGACCATGTGGCCGTCGCGTCGCGAGGGTGCTTGGCTGGAGGTCGGTGCGCTTTTTTTCGGGTCAGTGCGTATTCGCTGGTATGTCGAGCTTGCCGTCGCGTTTCCTTTTCGTCGCGTTGCTTTTGGTCGCGTCGCGAAGATGCGTCGAGTGCTGCTTTTGGTCGTCTCACGATCAAGAAGTTGGTGTGGTCGCGTTTGGGGCTTCGCGTCGCGACCAGGTGTCCCGTCGCGACACGAGTGCTGTAGCTTCTGGATTCTTCTGTCTTGCTTCTCTTCACGTCGCGACACAGGTGTCTGTCGCGTCGTGATTGCTGTAGCTCGGTGATATTTTTGCATTTCTATTCTTTGGTTTTGAGCATCACTTCCTCGGGTTTGATTGTTTTCTCAAAGTTTCTTGGGTCTTGATTCATTCTTGTTTTTGATCTCGAATACACGCAACCTGAAATAAACTGATAATACTTGTCCGATAAAATAAAAACAGTTCATCTTATTTCAGTGATTGTCACATACAAAAATATTTTTCAACAATTTCCCCCTATGTGATTATTACTGAAATAAGGACAGATTAAAAGGTAAGATTGGAAATTCTTGAAATTTGGATAAAACATTTATAAAACCATATCACTTGTTTTGAAAAAGTGTGACTAGATTTTACTTATGTTTTGAAAAATGTTTGTCAAGAATATTTGTTTCTGAATCAAGGTTTCATGTTCATTTATCAAAAGGTTTTTGTATATGTATTTTCATAATATTCCTTAAGATTTTATAGCATTTATAAAGAGGATAAGTGATCTTAATAGGTCGATTCAGATGAACTCTCATAGGTATAACTCACACTTGACTGAGGTGTTTTGGTTGTTCTGGGTACAGAACTGGTGTATAATCACTAAAGATGAGTGATATCTCTCAGTTTGAAGGTGTTGACTTATGCTTAATATGGATTTATACCTATATACTTTAGTCACTTGGTCTTCATATTAGATAATCAATCACATAAGACTGGTTTCGGCATTACTCAGAGGGTTTCTTCATTCATGCCATTGATGTTCACTCTCTCTTTGTCGGGAGATACATGTACAGGGGTTTAAAAATTTTCATAGTGCAGTTTGCAACTAAGAATATTCAATTATGAAGGTTACAGTATCCCGGTAAATCTTCGGTTTTGACAGCTATATATGATAAAGCATTTGAGAATCCGTTGTTTGGAAAATTTTGAGAGATGTCTGTCTTGATGGATTGTTGTTGTAAATCTTTCTTTTCTTTGGTGAAGTGTTCACCTTTGTCTTTATCTTTTCTTAATTTGTGTGAATACACATTGTATGAAAGATATCTGATGTGGTTGCCAATTGTGATATGTTGACAGCATTTGTTGGAGATGACTTTGCACTTTGAGATTTGATTTCCATGTTTTATTTTGGTTTTCTTGGATATGACTTGTCGTTTCTTCAATTGTGAGACTTGCTATGCAAGATGATAAATCTTTTCTTGATGTGGCTTGATTGAGGATAGGGATAGGTGATATAAAAGACAGTTTGTCTAATATATATATGAAAATGATTGTATCGTCCCTGGTCATTTTGATATCTAAGCAAAAATGAGACTAGCATCACGGTATAAGAGTATAAATCCTATAAGTCATAATGAAAACACCTTTGCTCACAGAAATGAATTCCACTTAGCAATTGAAGACGAGGCACAAATTCTCACATGGGTTTGGTTTTCATCTGAATCTCCTGATCTTATGTCCCTTAATAGATAAAATCGTTATAATTGAAATAAATTCAAAGGGAATAGGAGAATGTACATAACGAAAAATTTGAAATTTGAACCTTCACTTTAATTAAGAATCAATATGACTGAGAACATTCATCGAGCATAAGTATGTTTTTGGAAAATTTTGGTTATTTGAATGTTTTTGGTAAAATTTTTGTTATTTGAATGTTTTTGGTAAATTTTGGTAGAAAGTAAACTTTGAATGAAAAAGTTTTATTATTATTATTATATTTGTTTTTTTTTTGGTTTGGGGGTGAGAATGGGGTAACGAGAGTTCCCCCATAAATGATGCACTGGGATCATTTTGGATAGGTAGATTGGGATTGTTTAAAGAGGAATTTGGTTTTGGTGGTTCTCCCATAAATGATGCATTGGGATCATTTGGACAGGTGGATTGGGGTGTTTTAGGAGGGTTCTGGTTTTGGTGGTTCCCCCATAAATGATGCATTGAGATCATTTTGGATAGGTGGATTGGGTGTGTTTAAAGAGGGATTTAGTGTTGGTGGTTCCCTCTCGACTGGATCCGCATCATTTTGGTTTGATCCGCATCATTTTGGTTTGATTGTGAAGTTTCTGCATCGGAGGTACTGTTGGTTTGAAGTCTCATAGAAAGCTCTGGTTTCCTGTCATATGCTTGGAGCAGCCACTATCGATATACCATGTGACATCCTTGGGCTCTCCAGCACAAAGTGCCTGCAATTAGACAGAAAGTTTAGGTACCCAAACCATGGTGGGTCCTGATTTGTTAATGGTTAGAGGTGATTTGAAATCATTATGGTTTCTGTTAATTGGACGAAGTGGTTGAGGCTTGATTTGACTTATCAGATTTTCCCAATTTAAGATTTGTTTTTGAAAACCTGTCATTTGGAAAGATTTCTGATTGTGTGAAAGGTATCCTTTATGTAATGACTTGTCTGATAACCTTTCTTTGTTTTTGGGATGAGGATGGTTTTGAAAATTTTTTTGTTTTTGTGGCAAGGAGGCTGGTTTCAAAGGTTTTTTTGGGTTTGTTTGAAAACTTTGGGTTTGCCTTGTTCCTTTTGAAGAGCAATTGGTTTAGAGGTACTGCCTTTCTCGTAAAAGGAGTTTGCTTTATTCAAAAAGTCTTTAAGTTTGGAGTTTTGGTTGGTAATTTGGATTTTGTGGGTTGAAGACCTATTAGTGAAAGATCTTTTGGAAACAGTGAAATCAGTATCATCTGGGTTACAGTTGATAACTGTTTCGTCGTCTGAATTTTCCTCATTAACAGATGTGGATAGATCTGTTAGAGTTGATTCAGAGTTTTCACTGTTAGTCCTGGTTTCTTGTTTGGCTTGTTCGATTTTGAAGGATTTTCTTCCTAATCTAGGTCTGTAATTTGTATCGATTTTGCCAGATCCTAAGGATGTTGCTTTGATGAAAATATCATCACTTAGCTTTCTAGCAAGACTGATAGACTCCAGATTTCCATGAAGTCTTTTATTTTCGGATTCAAGAAATTTGTTTTGTTTTGAAGAATCAGTCAGTTTTTTATTTAAACAATGGAAATTTTCAGTTGATTCTTGAAGGTATTGTTTCAACTGAAGGATTTCCATTTCCAAAACATCTTTTATTTCAGAAGAAATGACTGATTGATTTTTTATTTCTAAAACCTTTTTCTGAATTAGGGCCTGATTTAATTGTTCTAAAATGTGATTACATTCTTCTGTTTTTTGTTCAACGTCTCTTTCAAGTTTGTCTCTAGTCCTTGTTGATTCTCCAAATCTGAGTTGCAAGGTTTGTAATTCAGATTTGCAGATATCAGATTTGACTATTGTGTCATGATATAGTTTGAGATCAGCTTTCAAACTGTTCTCAATCTTAGTCATGTGGGACTCAAATGGTGTTTTTGAAAGACCGATTTCTGAGATCATAGACCATACCTGATCGATGACATATAGAGCTCTTGAGTAGGTTGTGGAAGACATTTTTGGGTTGTTTTTTTTTTTTATAATTTTTTTTATAATTTTTTGTTTTGAAAGGATTTTGAACAAGTGATATTAAAATGAAATTTTTAAGGAAAACTTATTGGTGGTTTATAAAAACGCTACACAAAAGTTTTCGACAAAAATTTCAGACTAAATCACACGAGCTCTGATACCAATTGTTGAAAATACGATAACTGATCTCCACGAATAAGGGTTTTTAAGCCGATTACTGTGTGACAGATATGTATTTTAGCTATAATATGCGGAATAAATAAGAGTTGCGGAATAAATATAAACTACAATTAAGTTACTGAAAGCTGTAAATAAATAAAATAAAGCGGTAAATTTAATCTAGACAATATTTAAATGGACAGAAAGCGGTAAATAAAGTAAATGTTAGAAGTTAGAGGTTAGATGTAACAAACGCCATTATCAACGATAAAGTGTTTTTACAATAAATAAAAGGTTAGAAGTTAGAAGTTAAATGTCTCGGTTAGATACAGTCCACATATGTTTTCGTTGTCAAGGTTCAATTCGGATGTATTGGATATTTGGTACAGTTGATTTATAACAGTTTAAATAAATCAATAACGACACAGATAATTTTAAAAGAACTTATCGATAGCTGAGGAAGATGGTGTTTTCTTTGAAGCGTCGATTCTTGTTCTTTACGGTAGGATGAGGTTTGGTAGTTTTTGGTGTTTGGTGAAATGGGTTTTTGGTGTCGGTTTAATTGAGATGCACGGGGTTTTTATGGTTTAGTTTTCGTGGTGTATGTATTTGGTAGAGGGTGTGTAGGTTTTGTAGTTTGGTATTCGGGTTGAGGTTGTTTAGAGGTTTGAAGTTTGGTGTCGGGTAGAGGTTTTGTTTTTTGTGTAGGGTAGAGGTTTTGTTTGGTGTCGGATAGAGGTTTTGTATGGTGTTGGGTAGAGGTTTTGTTTGGTGTCGGGTAGAGTATGGGTGTAGCGGTTTTGTTTTGTGTTTGTTTGGACGTGGATTTTCTTTGGTTGAAAAGAGTTTTCTAGAGAGTTTTGGCAGGTTTTTTGCTCTTTGGACGTGGGGTAATCTTGATGTATTGGTGCTTGAATGGGTATGGTGTGGTGTAAGGTTTTTGCACACGATTAGCAAGAGGTGAGCTTCTTATTTATAGTTGCTGAAATGCAGGCTTCGCGTCGCGACCATGTGGCCGTCGCGTCGCGAGGGTGCTTGGCTGGAGGTCGGTGCGCTTTTTGTCGGGTCAGTGCGTCTTCGCTGGTATGTCGAGCTTTCCGTCGCGTTTCCTTTTCGTCGCGTTGCTTTTGGTCGCGTCGCGAAGATGCGTCGAGTGCTGCTTTTGGTCGTCTCGCGATCAAGAAGTTGGTGTGGTCGCGTTTGGGGCTTTGCGTCGCGACCAGGTGTCCCGTCGCGTCGCGAGTGCTGTAGCTTCTGGATTCTTCTGTCTTGCTTCTCTTCACGTCGCGACTCAGGTGTCTGTCGCGTCGTGATTGTTGTAGCTGGGTGATATTTTTGCATTTCTATTATTTGGTTTTGAGCATCACTTCCTCGGGTTTGATTGTTTTCTCAAAGTTTCTTGGGTCTTGATTCATTCTTGTTTTTGATCTCGAATACACGTAACCTGAAATAAACTGATAATACTTGTCCGATAAAATAAAAACAGTTCATCTTATTTCAGTGATTGTCACATACAAAAATATTTTTCAACACCATTAATTCAATTAATACTTTGTTAATAATTAACTTAAAGATAACCCTAACTATTATGTTCAGATATAAGGAAATATGGTAAACTTGGAAGCTAAGCAAGTTAGGAAACTTGCAAGGCAAGCAAGAATGTAACCCTAGCCGCCAATATCATGCAAAGGCCAAAGGGTTTCTATCTCTAAACCTAATTTTTGAAAATCACAAGGAGGCACACAAGAAACCAGTGAAAATTCAGTATGCATGTTTAACCAAGTTTCTGGCATAAATCCTAAACATATAATCATATCATGCATATTCAAAACAAATTCTAGCATCAATCCTAGAATTTTTGAAAACAAAATCAAGCATGCAAACAAGCCCCCCACCCTCAGCGAGAATAGTTTGGCTTTTTAGGTTTTAGAAAACTGTTTTATTCTTTTTTTTTGAGTTATTATATAAGAAAATAAATTGTATCAAAAAAATTGGTTTTTTCAAAACCAAAAATTGAACTATCAAATTTTCATTTTCAAATATCCTATTTTTTGGTATGGTTTTGATTTTCTTTTTAAGTTTTAGGTTTTAGGTAGGGCCGGTCCATATGTTTTGCATGCCCCTGACAAAGAGACCTAATAATGTCCTATAATTTTACCATACAAATACTATGCAGAAATTTCATCCGTACTGACCAAAAAACAAGCATAGGTTAAAACCATATGCAGTGTTTATGGTGCCTACTACAATAGAAAGTAAATTGTCATAGCAATCTCTAAAGTCTTCTATATCCCGCTAAAAAAAGAGAACGAAAATTTAAAAAAATTCAAGATGAACATGTCAAGATAATAGATATCACAATTCACAAGCTAGAAATTGTCTATGAATTCTATTGCAACTTTACTGAAATGACCTATTAGTTGCATAAAAATCAACAGAAATTGACTTGTATTATTTATGAAGTATCAAAGAAATATTTATTTTATAACATTTTATTAAACAATTGAGAATCTATAAAAATTGCTAGAAATAATATTAAACAAAACCCTACCAACCTCGAGAGAACTCATATGCAAATTTATTAGTTATGGAGTAATAAAACCACAAACAATTACCAGAAAGATACAATTTTGGGCACTGTAGTAAACCTAATTGGCTGAAAATGTTATATTATACACAGATTTTTGTAATTGTCATTCATTTGTTAACAATGAACTCTTTCATTCTTACTTAAAAATGGTCCACTTTACTATGAACTTCTAAATAGACATGGGCATTAACCTTTTGATTAAAAACTTGGTAACTTATTGAAGTCTGTAGCAAACACCCATAAACAAAGAGTCCATTGGATCATATTAAAACAAATTTATATTAACTTTTCCATTTGAGAAACGCAAACATCAATACTGACCACGAGATTATAAAGCTGGTGTTGATTATACGCATTTAATTTTAGGTTCCTGTGATAACTACACCAAACATTACTAGCATTTAAGATTAAAATCTTTTTGTTGTAACTTGATGCAGTTATTTGACATCTCAACCACAGTTTATCCTAGTTATGTTATCTTTTGAAATATATAGTTACAATTAAACCAATATGAAATCATTCACCATCTATGCTATTTTTTGAAATATGCAATTAAGAAACTAAAAAACATGTATGAAATTACTATAAAAGATTGTTCCAGGATAAAACAAATTCACCAACAATACCTGATAAATGAATACCCATCTTTCAGGGATAAAACAAATTTGGGCCTAAACTATGATATACCCATATCAGGTGGACTAAATCTTATGCTGATTTCACTTGATGATGCATATCGGCGGGTATCTTGTGATTAAAGACAACATAAATTTTGTGGGTAATATGATTTGGAAAAAATAAAAATACCAAAACCAAACCAAAAAGTTAAAGTTAAAAGAAAAACATTATTCTTGAGGGTTTTATCTGTGAGCATGCACATTTTTATATTAGAAACTATTTAATTTTAGAAAACCGTAGACCTAAAAGGCTAAAACATATGCGTCTTATTCTAGTATACCACATGAAAGAAGTCTTACTAATCTAGTTTTTCTTTTCAGCATCTTTACAAAGTTTTTTTTCACAAATCATTTTTCAAAATATTTAGAAAAATGAGGTTTTAAATATTTTTTTTCAACATACATATATGAGAACGAATACGCTAAAAAACCTAAAAATTTACTTCTAAAAACAAATTATAAAACCACTAATATGTATTATGGGAAATTTATAAAAAAGTATGGGTCAAACAGTTTTTTAAGTTTAAAAAATTAAGTTTTTATACACCTTAAAAAATGAGTTTACTCTGCAGACATTAAAAAAATTAGTTTTTACAAGTAATAAAATCCTATGTTTAATGTTTCCATTAGTCGCTTAAACTAATCATTACAGCACATTAAGCACACAAAATGAATAATATAAGAGTTAGGATTCGGTAAGAAGTAAAATTTTTGGTAGGACGGTAAGAAGTTACTTATTTATATGTTTTTTCGGCGAACCAACAAAATGAATCAATTGATGATTCAAAAATAACATGATTCACAAAAAAAACTCGAAAAAACAACTCGATGATTCATTTTTACGTTGATTTTGTTGTTATTCACTAAAATTGTCCGTAACGTGAATAAAAACTTGATTTATCAATATGTTTTTTCAGGAATTTTTGTTTATGAATCATGTTATTTTTAATTCATCTGGCGATTCATTTTGATGATTTGTCAAAAAACCAAATAATTAGAAAACTTATTACCATAATTTTTCTTCTTATTTGATCATTCTTTATAATATAAATAGCATAATAATTTTATTTACAAAACAATCATTAAAATAAGAAAGAAAATATGGTTAATTATTTGATGGATATGTGTGTATATATAAGTGTGTTAACTTTTTATTTAATGAAAATCAAAATCAAACAAATAATAAGAGAATAAGAGACATAATATCGAAAGATGTCAGGCCAATCTATTCCACCCCAATCTTTCATCGATCCGATAAGGGATATATGTACGAATAGCAATACACTTTTTTAAACTTGCGTCAAAAATTATGATTATGAAAGTTGATACCTTTTGCCTGGTGTACAACGGAGACGATTTCGCAGTTGGTATGTCTTGAAATGTAATAAAAGAGATAGATACAGCCACTAAAAGACAATTAATATAAAATTTGTTTCTAAAATAATGTTAGTTCTTTCAAAGAAGTGAAACTATTTTTATATAGAGATTAGAGGCATCGTCCAAATATAGAACATAATTCTGACATGATGATGAAAAATAAAAATAAAAAAAGATTTATTTTAGAACGATTAAAAACCATTTAAAAGTCCTTATCGTATGCTTTATAGGTTGTACTATAATGGACTATATAACAGACTTCTATTGTATGCTTTATAGGTTACTATATACATTGTATATTTTAATACGAAAAACCAGTTTGAAAGGTTCAAAACCCAGATATCATTAAAAAGCCTTACTTTTTATTACTTACAATTTCATATTAGAAAGTAAATAAATGTTGAAAGCGAAATACTGAATTTATATTTTTTGAAAACTAATAAAGAAAAAGGAAGTTACCATGCATACGATTCAATGGACTTAATTCTTGTTACCAAGTCTCAATCTCTCATGTTGCCTCAAAAGATTTCTCCATCGCGCATGTGCTATCAGGTTGCTTTTATTGTCAAATTAATGTAATTTCCGATACATAATTATGATATAGATAATTATTCAAAAGTATCATAATCCATGATTAAACTAGTATAATTATAATCGAGATATTGTATTTTTTTTCTTTAACTTTTATTCCTACTTATATTTCTATCTATGTTATTATATTTTTATCTATGTTAAAGTATGACACGTGTCTTAAAATATTATTAATTTTATAAATGTGGCACTTGTCATAATTGAACATGATAGGATGATAAGTAGGAATAAAAAATAGTAATAAATACAATTTTTCATTATAATCATGTCGAGGAAAAATCATTCAAAGAATTCAATTGTTTCGTGTTGTCGTTGCCCTTGCATACGTACACTGTTAGAAAAAAGTGCGGATTTCTATGACAAAGTTCCTAGGGAATTCCACGGAAACAGTTATTTTTTAGGAATTTGTGAGAGATTGTCATTTCTTGGAAAAATTCTCCTATCAAAATGCTTTCGAGGGATTTTCCACACAATTTACGAGAAAAAATTATGAGAAAAACAGTTTATAGGAAGTTACAATGCTTTTCCTATACCCAGATTACTGGGAAGATTTCCTAGGAATTTCCGAGAAAACTGGTTCTGAGGAATTTATGAGGAAATGGGTTCGCCCACATGAGCTTCAAGTTGTGTTTGTCGTTCGGCCATTTGAGTTTCACGTCGTTATTATTGTTTGTTTTGGAATTGTATTTGGGCTTGCATTTTGAATTGTTGTTCGGCAATTAGGGCTTCCATTTGAGATTGTCTTTTTTACAACTCCGGAGCTGAAAAAAGTTAAAACAAACATAAATAATTTTAGTAAACAAAAAAGTTAATTAGTAAAAGGAAGCATATATATTAACAATCATTTATCTATTATAGAGACATTCATTATATCAACATAATAATAGGAACGGACTTTACATTTTATTTTTACTAATTGTAAGACCCGTTTCCGGAAATAAGATTAAGTTTTAAATGATTAAGTTCTAAATGAGGTTAAATATTTTGTGATGGATAATAGGCAGACAAATAAACTTAAACTCTTAAGTTCACATGCAACATAAGGATCTATGTTTTCTCTAATTGAATCTATAACTAAGAAAATGCTAAGGTATAATCTAAAATTCTAAGAAGGTTTTAGAATCACATATCTTTTGTTGATCTCTTGGAAGCAAGCACCACAAATGTCGTGCCTCTAATGGCTCACACCCAAATTACCAGCAAGTAGGAAAACCAGAGAGAGAAGAGAATCTCTATGAGAATGGCGCATGTTATGGGGATCCTGAGACTCTCTATTTATAGCCCCAAGATGATAAATGATAAGGCTTATACACTGCCTTATTTGAATTCTGATATGATAAGCCCTTTATCATATAATTCAAACTCCTTTTCATTGCCATATATAACCAATGTATCCATATATGTGTAATTCAAATTCCATAAGGGTAATAACCCTTATTTTCTTCCACCATATACATACCATAATTGTCTATTGCTAAACTATTAAACAATTACAATTCGGCCCATGTACTTTTAATTAATCCAATTAATCCTAAAATTAATTATAATTAATTTTTGATTAATCATTAATTAAATATCATTATTTCTAATTAATATGTTATTCTCATAATATATTAATAAATCAATCTCTCTCTCTATAAGTCATCCTGCCTATTGCTGGGTTTGAGGGCAACCCAAAAGGACTGTGTTGCTATCAATTCAAGTACTTATATCAATTATAGTTATGGCTTAGACACCTAATCCAACAGTCTCCCACTTGGATAAGTCTATAACTATAACTCCTAGTACAACTTCTAAATTGATCAGCAAATTGTAGCTTCCAAAAGTCGCTGCCGAACTCTAACCTAGTCAGTTACGCGTGTCCTAAGATAAGTGATCATATGATCCTCCGTTCTACAAGATATCATTCGGAAATGAGACATGGATTGTAATCAATCTCATTGTCCAACATTTTGTTTCCCGATTTTTGACTTGTGATGATATAAGACTTCTAATTGAACACATCAATTCAGTCCTGGCTGGGCCCAACATTATAAGTCAACACCAAATCACCGAGGGGCCCAAAGATATCGCTTTTCCCGTTAGGGCAAAAGGAACGAATAAACTTTGACTCATATGCTTGTATCCTTTACTCATCAAATCGCACACAATAATACGTTTTATGACATCGAGTTACCGATGCGTTTACGCATTATCAATGTACAACCGACTTGAAAATTACAACTCATATTTCTCCGTTTCAAGATCATAAGATATTATCGTATCATAATTACTCGTGATAGAATCCATGAAGTAATTATCTGAGAGTGGATTTGTCCAATACTCAAATCCCCCTTTCTAAGTACTCATGAACATTACAGTAATACTATTGCTATGTCTAACTCCTTAGACAATCTACAATTCAATTCATGACAGTCTTGATTCACTACTTACTTCTAATAGTATGAACAACTGTGGACCTTTGAATAATAATATTCATTGGGAAGTAACACATGCAATGAAACACAAAGTTGGAATGATCTGACAGGTAGCCACTCCTACTTATTATCAAGTCTCCATGAGATAATCACCAAATTAGATCTAATGAAACACAAAGTTGGAATGATCTGGCAGGTTGCCACTCCTGCTTATTACCAAGTCTCCACGAGGTAATCAGCAAATCAAATCTATTATAATATTGTTATGTGTTTATTGGTTTCTTTTAAACTTACAATTAAGATTTTATATGTCTATATACCCAAAATGACCTTCATTCTGTCTATGTATCCAAAATGTTCTTTATCTGTCTACGATACACATCATTGCAGATAATCCGACCAGACACTCTTCCGATGATATCTCAATATGTCATCTTGCTTTTCTCTCCTAACTTTATTCCGGAAATGGTGGTGTGTATTGTGACTTCTCATGGTTCTCGGGTTCTTTAGTCCAGGTGACTGCACCCTTTGGTGTCAAGAAGATTTCAAGGTGTTTATGATGTCGAGGACAACTATCAATATACCGACGAAACTCTTCAACCATGAAGTCCCTTAGCATCACCCACTGATGTTAATAATTTCATATTTGAAACTCTTTTCAAATTATTAATACATTCACCCCAACCATTTCTCTATGATTTCTCATGTGTGCTTAAATAATCTGTCCATTATCCTTAGCCAGGTTGTGTCTCGAATCCAGTTTACTATGCTTCAAGCATTAAGTTATCAGGATAAGTTCATGACGCTTATGATCGATCCAATTAACAGAAGCTCATGGGATCCTATTTATTCCATTCCGAACCCTTTCAGAATCTGAGGATTACTCATTAACCCTGTGTCATGACTTTCAGAAATTGTAAGTCCACGATCCTCACAAGGTATCAATCACAAACGTGATTAGTGCAGAATCCCAATCAAGTAATCAATCAACCACAAGAACACAAGGAGATTTCAATCTTCAATGCACACTTTTTGATTTCTTTAAGGCCTAGTACATAAGATCTTGATTGCTTGAGTACAAGAAATTCTCTCTCTATCTTAGCACACTTCCCAAGGCAATCCAACCACACAAATGACGGCTCAAGGAGCCTTAAATACTCTACAAAACCCTAGCTAAAACCCTAAGCCCATTCCATAAAAGTCCACTGAAAAACCATTACAGCGCAACCGAAAAACCAAGTGTTTCGGTTATTATCACCGAGAAACCCACTAGTTTCCTGTCCAAACCGAAAAACCAAATCAGCCCCTAAATTATATATATTTTCTATTTTAATCCCTATTAAATGCAAATATTACACCACTAAAATAATTCCTAACAATCTCCCCCTTGGTTTAATGCTTTCATTTAATCTTCAGACTTCTCTTGGACTTGCCTTCGATTGAGCACTGTAGCAACATTTCAACAATCTTCCCTTTTGCATGACAATCTCCCACTTAGCAGGTGACGAGTATAGATGTTGATAGCTTTCAGCACATTGCAGAGACAACTTCATCTTTGATATTGGACTGTCTTCAGGTTTGACATTGTAAGTTCATAGGGCTAGCCGGTCTTTAGCGTAAAACTTGAATCAGCACATCCAGTTTTTTTAATTTGACTTTGACTTTGGCTGGAGTCTGAATCTTCAAATCTTCACTCTAGATCACATGAAGGTGCGAATGTAGCAACAGACTGACTGAGGAAGAATTCAAGCAGCTTGTCACATGGAATTAAGCTTCGCCTTCTTCGGGAACAAAATGTTCATGTCGAAACTTTCAAACTTCACTTCTTGCCGACGCTTCTCGATACGAACAATGACCGCAAATCCTGTGGGTCTCGGAGTTATAAACTCTCACCACAATTGTTCAAGGATTCATCCATAGCTCAGAATGAGACTTTTCGCAGTATCAGTGTGAACCCGGGGGAACGCACTGCGATTGTTTGAGTATCGGTGAACTACTTGTGGCCGTTTTGATTTTGGCCCCTGCATATCCTTGATCAAAGATCTCAATGCAGTTGACAAGTCAACAAGTTGACTTGGCTCTTGGCTAGACGTTCAATGGTATCCAAACTCTGCGAGTGTACCATCCTAGTGCCAATTTTGAATCCGGTAAAGTTGTTGGAGTCTCATAGCTATTGTGGTAATCAACAGCGATCACTGACCCAGAGTTTCGGTGTTTCATCAATGTGAGGTAAAATCACATTGAATCACGAACATCTTTATTAGAAGAAGTATAGGGTCAAGAATGGTATGAGCGTGTAATATGTCTTGGTTACTGGACATACCCATCGGCTAGACTTTCGAATTGTCATCAATGTATGGTTTATTACATTGAGTCATCCAACTCTTGAATTAGAAGCTTTGTAGGTAAGAATAGTTGTCGATGCCTCACATCTACTACTGGTGTTGTAGCAGAGATCACTGGCATAGAGTGTCGAAATATCATCACTACTTGGTTTAAAGTAATGAATCGTCTATTTCTTTCAGCAGAAAGTTAGAGGTGGTTGAGAATGCATTGGTGCGTGTGATAGATTACGGTACGCAATCTAACCATCGGCGCAGACTTTTTAACTCTCGACTCTGAGTGCCTTTACTCAAAGTGTCTAGAGTTGGACATGAAATTTTGATCTGTATTCCTGATTGGTATTTATCATGAACATTGACGATTGTGCAAATATATAAAAGTACAATATTTTTTGTAGTTTTTTATTTTCTGAAAGGAAAGATATGAAAATTATAAAAAATATTTTTGTATTTTTAAAGTTTTGTAATTTTTGTTTTGTTTTTCTTCTCCCCCTAAATTTGTGCATGGGAGAGAGTGTTGAAAATAAACCATGAACAAATTTAACTAGAATATGTACAAAAATTTATAGAACTGATTTAACAGTCAGTGAAACGTATCAAAGAAGTTCAGGACGAAGTTGCATTTTCAGTTTTCAACACATCGTTAGACACGAACCCAACGTGATCATCTTTTCCTTTCGTCCCTCCCACAAAGGACACATACTCTCTATCAATGATCTGAATGTTGTGCAGTTGAGAGATGTCTCATGTTGTGTGCCTGGAACAGCTATTATCAACAAACCAGGGTCTGATGATATTCCTCCATAGCTGCTCCTGCACAACATGCAGGATTAGTTGGTCTTGGGAACCCAGTCCATTTTGAAACTGGGTTGACCATTGCTATCTATACACTTTACTTTCTCCAAGATCATATCATGCTTATCAAATAAAGAACATGAAGAATTAGCAGGACAATTAGATGATTTGGAATATTGGCCTTTGGGTACCCATCGGTAGTTTGGCTTGAGTCTCTTGTTGTTTGACCGGATGGGTGTATCAGCACTTGAGTTTGAAGCAGCACTCCCCCTTGACTTGTGCTTATGTTGCCAGTGTGGACTCGAGGACGATCTTTGAGATGAACTCGACCTTACCGATTTCGATTTCACATAGTTATCTTTCGAATCGGTCTTCTTGTCTTTGGTGGCCTGCTTCTTGGCCTTTGCTGCATTCCAATCACTGTCGCGTGATCGTGACCTCGAGGGTTTTCTTTTGCAAGATGTCCCTTTTGGCACGTTCTGCCAGTATTGCACGTAGAAGGGAACATATGGGCGATATGGACAGTTTCTGGCAATATGACCTGCGATGCCACAGTTAAAGCACGTCTGCCTCTTCAAATAGATGAGATTGTGACTTGGTCCTTGTCTAGATGAGTTTTTCAAGGAATTTCTACAAGTACAAGCACAACCACATTTACTGGAACTAGGTCTTGGCCCTAAAGGAACTTCCCCTTCCTTCACAAACTTCCGTGGCTTGAATTTCTTAACATTAGGATTTTTAGACTTTAATACATCGCCACAAGAAGTTGCAGAATCCGAAGCAACGGTATTGGTGCAATTTTTAGAAACAGGAGAAGATGAAGCATCAGATTTTGACAAGTGTTCAGTAGAACTAGGACCATCTTTGTTCTTCTCGCTTGCATCTTCCACTATTATTTCATTCTTAGCGGTGCCAGACTGATCCTTTTGAACGAAATTAGAGAAATAACATTCCTCAGATTCCTCAGTTTCAAGAGATGAGATATAGTTATGATTAAACGGAGGTGCAACAGTTTTGAATCCAAGACCTTCACTATCCGTAGCTTCTTTAGTTTTTCTTGATTCATCAGCTTGACGTCGAGCATCCATGAGCTGATCAAATTCATCACGCTTCCTTCTTTTTTGTTTAGCCTTTTCATGCAAGCATGACTTGATCACAAAGTCTTAAACCCGGAGGATAATCTTCATTACACGGGGTTGGCACACTTTTATACCCCAAACCCTCGCCCTGCTTGTTTTGCCACTTAAGCTGTTACTCAACCATCGATTCGACCACCGCACTTGAAGCATCAAACTTCTTGATATTAAAATAAGCGTCTTTGTATTTGGATTTTAATGCTTCAAGCTCGGCAGTTAGACTGGCTATCTCTTTTTTGGCGAAACAATATCGAGTGGCCGCTGTACTCCAGTCCTCTTGTACCCTTTTATAATCAGATGTCTTAGCGTCTAGTTTTTCTTGCAGGGGTTTCAAGTTCTTTTTAGTATTATAGACAAGATTTTCATATTCAAATATTTTTTTAACGAGGTTATCGTTGTGTTCGCGAAGTTTGGCAATTCTCTTTTCACAATCTGGAGAACATGATTTTTCACAAGCGTCTTTTTTTTGCCATTTTGAAGGTTCAAGTGGACCGAAAAAAACCTTCAAATGCCAAAATGTTGATCGAAAACCCCAAAAAAAAATTTCTCCGAAAAACCAAATTTGACCCAGTGCTTTCGAAATTTTTTTATCCCCCTTTTTATAGAGAAAACACTATAACTCGATAATAAGGACCGAAAAACCCCTGACCGAATAGTAGAACCGAACAACAAATACACCAAAAAATAGCTGGACTAAACAACCTACACCGAACAACAACTTATCAGCCGAAAACCTCAAAAACAACTGAAATACTCAAACCCTAAGGATACACCGAAAAACCCTTAGTGGGCTGACCGAGAAACTTCTTACTGGACCGAGAAACTAACAAACCCTAACCGAGAAACTATCAAAAATCCGCCGCCACCAAACAACTATGGAGCGTGACCGAACAACCCAGATCAAATCTGAAAATCGCACTAACAACTCGTAAAGACGCCGTTTTGGATCAAAAACTCAGTTTTTGATGATTTTTGCTTGAAGATCACCAAGAACACCAAGAACAAAAACACCCAAACAGCCCAGAACTCATTCAAACAGATCAAAACACCCAAAATCTTCAAAAATCTCCAAGATCTAAGCAAAGGAAATGATAAGATTGACACCAAAACACCCAAAAACACAAGGTTTGAGGCTCTGATACCAATTGTAAGTCCAAGATCCTCACAAGGTATCAATCACAAACTTGATTGGTGCGGAATCCCAATAAAGTAATCAATCAAACACAAGAACACAAGGAGATTTCAATCTTTAATGCACACCTTTTGATTTCTCTAAGGTCTAGTACATAAGATCTTGATTGCTTGAGTACAAGAAATTCTCTCTCTATCTTAGCACACTTCCCAAGGCAATCCAACCACATAAATGACGGCTCAAGGAGCATTAAATACTCTACAAAAACCCTAGCTAACACCCTAAGCCCATCCCATAAAAGCCCACCGAAAAACCATTACAGCCCAACCGAAAAACCAAGTGTTTCGGTCATTATCACCGAGAAACCCACTGTTTTTCGATCCAAACCGAAAACCAAATCAGCCCCTAAATTATATATATTTTCTATTTTAATCCTTATTAAATGCAAAGATTAAACCACTAAAATAATTCCTAAGAGAAACTCTCTTTCTTGAAGTCATGCATCTTGAATCTTATCAAGGTCATACTCATATTGGCAGGGTCTTTACTGACGATTTTATCTATCTGATAGATGCTTGTAACCACGTGAGTACGTTGTATCTCCTTTAGATATTTCATGGCGAATTATCTCTTAATTCCAAGTCATTACACTTTGTAATGATAAGAGATATTTCCTAGAAATAGTATGTAATTGATATACATTGACAGGAATATCATAATGATAAGTTCTGACATAAGTATAGGACTCTTTTAGATTATCACAAAATCCAAATTCTTGGCATATTTTAAGAATCCAAGATCCTTCCTTGCGAGGTGCTCGTTAGATGAATCTCTGGAGCCATGTACTTTTCTGATTGGATATATCGGCATGTTCTAAACCCCTTTGGTTGTGTCTTAGACGCAACCCTTGTGTTTTCCATTTAAGGAAATTGGTTCAGATCTTCCAATCTTGCTATGACTCACAGATTGCAGTTATAGCAAACAATATCTCTTTAGATTTATTTCAGCTTTTGTTGAGAGCGTTTCTCTTGGAATCAATTACTTGACTCTGAGTATCGCCTCACTCAACCAGTCTGCTTTGAATGTAAGTACATTTCTATCTATGTTTCTTTCTTTTGATGATTCAATTACTTCCACTGGTTCTTTATGACATGAGTAAAATCAGTCAAATTATCACATAAACCGAGTCTCGCCCTTAGGTTCTCTTATTTGGTAGCAATCAGGCTTACCAATGCTTCCAAGTAGTAGGACTGCTTATACGTACCAACTTAGTGTTTTACCAGTAATTGATATGTCACCTAGATCATAACACCTTATGAAGGTGACCAATACTACTGGTCATGCGAAGAGAAGAGTATGTCAGGTTTAACAGGAATCCGATCCCTGGTTAAGTCCTGGTGTTGACTAGAGGTTCTTTCACTTGGCTAATCCTTGAACCCTTTCAGGATAACTCCTACTCCCACTAGTTCCTTAGAATATGGGCTCTTTCTAAAAGGACTCTTCTTTCATAGGTACATGTGGGATGACCAATGAAACGACACTACTGATCAGGTTCAAGCTAGTTATGAGGTTCGGACGAACGCTACATAACCCTGGACCCTCTTTGTGCACAAGTAGGGGCAAACCATGTTTTACACTTCAGATGGTGTTTGTGCAACCTACTTAGTCTAAGATGTGGTATCTAACTAGTTGAATATCTAATTTATCAAAAAGTAATTGGAAGTGAATCTAATACATTGAGGATCGAACCATTTCGACCAATGCACGATCTTATTCCTTAAGACACATTATAACCATTTAATGTTCTTTGAAAGAGGAAAAAAGTGTGAAACATTTTCTCAGTTTATGTTTTTACTAATATTTTGTTGATCTTATACTTCCTTTAAAGTCTTTGAACAATTCAAGGCTTCAATCAATCGCTTATTCTAATAAGCGAAGTCACATTTGTCATACTGATTGTCAAATATTATGAAGTATAACTAATTGTGTTTTATTTGTATATTCGAGCAATTAACAATAACTAATGTGTCTGTTGCCCATAATCTTAATGCCTTTTACGTCTACATGTAAATTTACGAATTTGTTAATTTGTTCAAGATATGCATTCATCACCTGACTTTAAGTCAATTGAGTCCAAAATCCTATCCATTGGATCTTTGGGTGATTCATTTCTTGTAACAATTAGTTTTATTAAGAACTCTATTCATCATGTACCTCCAAGTCAAATGATTCCAAAGTCCTATCCACCTGGATCTTTTGTTGAAGCGATTTTACTTTAACAATCATAAAGATAAAATCATAAATCCAACACACTTTGGATGCATCAACATTCAAGTTATTACCATTTATGCTATTAACACGTTCATACAACATTGCAAGGATAATTTAAACAACCATGTTTTAAAGAAAAGTCAACACTTTTATTAAATCAGAAATATCCTCAAACATTGTAAGATATGAAAACAATGTCATATGCATCTACTAGCTAATAAAAAAATCAAATATCTAACTAAACATCAAAACTGCATGAGCCCGTGATCCAATCTGAATATGCTTCTATGCATCACTGCCCTGCATCCTACCGAGTCCCTGCATACAGAGCAAATGTGAGAAACACATCCTGTATCAAGGAATTAAGGATCAGAAGTTTTGAGTTGTAGATATACCTGAGTTGCCAAACGATTTGGCTTTGGAGCATCTTCCAATCTTTCTGTGACTGTATCCGACCCTGTGAATCCCAGTTTGAGACACCTCAGAACCGGTCCAACGGTCGACCTAGACCATTTCTTGATGTGTCTCAACACCGGACTCAATTCTGAAGTAGCTGAATCAGTGGAACTATGTATCTCTATGAACAACTCGTACAGAGTCAACATCGAATGCATTTCCATGATAGTCTTGTCCTGGTTTCCCTTCCTGTACATCTGGATGAACAGATCATACCGGCTAGTCAACGAGTCGAGTAAGATGTTGGTGCTCGACTCCTGATTAATAGGGTGACCAAGTTTATACTGTTCGCCAATTTATCCCTCAATCTTGAGAACATGCGAACCGATGCTTCTTCCTTCTTCTAGCTTGCACCCTTCAAGTTCCTTGAAGATCTTAGTTCGTTTCTTTTCAACCAGCTCTCGAAACCTTTCCTCCACCAGCCGTGCTAACTCATATGGCCCCAAGAATTCAAAATCCCTGCGGATCTCGGGGTCAATGGTCAATAGCATAAGGCTACAAACTTCCTCGGACTCATCAATCAAGAACTCATGCTCATCACAAAGCTGCCGTGTGATGCCATGCTTTGGTAGAACGGGGAGCGGACACTCAATCAGATATGGCTTGCTACAAAACTCAGAACTACTTTCCATTGGCGAAGCCATTCCACATAGTTCAACCCAATCAGCATTTCCATATTCAACAAATACTTTCTGAAGCTCTTAGAGATGGGTGATGGAGGAGAAGGAGGAGAATTGACACTAGCTTCAGACATCTATAAAATCAAAACTTATTAGTTTAATTTTAATCCTTTTAAATAATTACCCAATTATTATTTAACAAGGCTAGGACCCAAAATCTCCCAACTATGGTGTGAAGATGGATGCCGTAATAACAACATAATGGTCATTAAGGTAGATATACTTTTATCAATTTCAGTTTCTATGAATAGATCTGTGAGAATAATTGACCGAGGTCAACGACATGTTAATCTCGGATTATGCTCTTCCATTTGTGACGGGGATACCGAGGATCACAAACAAGATGTGAATAACCATGCAAATGTGCTTGGTAACCTCAATGTCATTTATCATCTCAATTGATGTGCCGATAAACCACACACGCTCCATCAACAATGATAATTTATGAGATACCCATTACCACTCTCTATGAGTCCCCATTAGTGTGCTGGTAAACCACATGCGCTCCACTAACGACTCACAAATTGTAATGTACAATTTCATGGGTTAGCACACTTTTCACATTTTTCCTAAAGTAACTAGATTTGGGATGTTGTTAAAGGTTCTAGTACTTTCTTTAATAGCATTATACTTTTAATGAGATTAAGCAGTCTTATCAAATCCGTTCTGCTAACGACCCTCCACTGATCAAGGAAGCGGTGGGTGAGAGTGGACACTCATTCAACCGCCATTTTATAGGCAGTTTCCTTATACCCCCTTATAGATCAGCTTCGTGAATGAGGCATACTAGTGATTTGACTGACTAATTCTTATACATATAGATATTAACTTTTAATAATAATATATAAAAGATGTATTTTAAACATTTTAAAATAATTGGTTTGTCTTTTTAAAATTTTTTCAAATTAAACAATTTAATTTAAATTTAAAGTCAAACCCGAAATGATTTAATATATGTCCTTTAATTAAAAATTAATTAAATGAATTAAATTAGATAAGGATTATCAAATTAATCAAACAATTAATCCTATTCCTTGGCCACTAAGTATTTCCAAAAAACAAGGGTAAGAGTTTCCATTTATTAATTAATCATAATTACCGAAAATAGAAAAACCCGAGAATAACCTATGCAAATTTTCGAAAATATGAGGTGGAGGCTAGGGTTTCTGAAACCATAGCCCGAAGTCAACATCATAGAGGCAAGGGTTTAAATTCATTAAACCCTAAGATAAATTCCAATGATAGTCATTCAATAGAAAACAAACAAAATCTCTGATACCACTGATGGATAATAGGCAGACAAATAAACTTAAACTCTTAAGTTCACATGCAACCTAAGGATTTATGTATTCTCTAATTAAATCTATAACTAAGAATCGTGCTGCTATCAATTCAAGTACTTATATCAATTATAGTTATGGCTTAGACACCTAATCCAACATTTTGGTCTTTAGTGACGCCATCACATAGGTGATCGCGATGCAAGGGAGATTTTTAAATGATCAAGTTTTACACGAGGGCTGATATTAGTGTTGCAAATGTCGCTAGGCGCTTCCAGGTCGGCGGACTAGCGAGTAGCGAGTAATCGGCTAGGCGGGGACTAATCAGTGAGTACTTGTTTGATTGAGGTTGACTAGTGAGACCGAGTTCCACCGAGTACACCCGAGTCAGCTGAGTTAGAGCGAGTTTGATCGAGTAGGACTGAGTCCGAGTTTTATGGACGATTTTTTAAAAATCACCAAGGTATATAGCCGAGTCCTAGTATTCAGCCGAGTTGGCCAAGTTTTGCAATATTGTCTGGTATATAGCGATGTGATGCGCTCATCGCGACTTGATATCTCAAACCTATGATCAAATCCAAACAATATGTACTTCATAATCATTGGTATCTCAAAAAATGCAAAGATGCGTATTTTTATAGAGTTATAACAAAGACCTATGTATCAAATATGTATATAAAGAACATATGAGTACATGCATGAGTTTAATGAAGAACACAAAGAACATGAGACCAAACATCCAACCTTTTCACGTTTTACATTGGGTAAATTGCAAAAAACTCATTAAGTTTACACAAAATTTCGATTTTGACACTGTGTTTATTTTTTTGGCAATTAAGTTATCAAGTTTTTCAATTTGTTGCAGTTTTGACTATTTAACCGGTCAAACCGGGTGTCAGCTATGTGACATGACGATGTTTCAGTCTCTAGTGATGTGGCGCTAAATTGGCACTGACATAACTATAGTTTATTTGAAAAGTAAGATTTAAAATAACATTTATAAGGGATAGAGTATTTTATTTAGTTTTTTAAGGATATAAATACAATATTTTGAAAATAAGATGATATACGGTGATTGTATATATATATATATATATATACAATATACTAATAATTATACAAAAAAAATTTAAAGCATGCTTTTAAAAATTGATTTGAGAGTAAGATAATCTACGGTGATTGTATATACTATCCACTGATAATTATGTTAAAAATGTCAAATATATATATTTAGTAGAAGTGGTAATTATGGTTTATATATGTGTGGATTTGTTAATTGGGTCGTTATTTATCCTAATAGTCAAATACGTAAAAGTAAAAGAAATTATTAGCTAAAATAGAAAATATAATCATGCAACGTCAGTACCATGTCATCAAATACTACACATCACCATACCACGTTAGCTGAATCAGGATAATCGGTCAAATGAACAAAATTGCAATAATTTGGAAAATTAATGACTTAATTAAAGATAATAATAAATACAATTTTAAAATTAAAATTTATACATTTATATAATTCCCGTAATTTTCATCATGATGGTGTACGTTTTTTTTGTGGCTTGTGACACACGGGTCATCTGCCGGACACAGGTCGGATATCTCTGGTGCGGGTCCGTCATTCGTTATCCTCTCCACCGCTTTTCCTCCAGCGTCCTTCCCAGTTGACGAAGGAGATGAAAGAATCGCTTCCAGATTCGGCGTCATCGCATTCTTCTCTCGCGGTCATCGCCATCGCTTTCATCTTCTCCACTCAACCCTTCATCCTCTGCATCCAATTTATCATTCTTCTTTCACGGTTTCAATAAAATCAGGTATCGATTTCTCCATCCTTTGCTTCTATTCTTGGTGGTACTTCCTTTTCTTCCCCTTTGTAACGTTCGTTACATGTGACATGCAGATGTTCGTGGATCCGGGTCGCCTTTGCGGATCTGGCTGTGTCTTTGTCTTCTCCGTCACCGATCTTATACACTACCGCTTTCATCACTCTCGATTTTGCATCACCCCTCACCTACCGAGTACTCCAGACTGTGTGGAATTTCCGTCTGTTAGCAAGGATAAAGGATTTGATTTTGCAGAGACGAATTGTAAGTACATGGATGTCGATTTTATAGGAGACAGAGACGTAACGTTTTTCCGGCGACGCTGTGGTTTCCGACGGCGACTGTAGCGGGGGGTAGCGGCGGTTGCTTTTGGTGGTAGAACACCGCATCGGAGATCACATTCCCGACGAAGAGGCTTGACGGAGATGGGTATGGCGCTATGACTGTGGGGTATGCTATGTTTTTGTGTTATTTCTCTGTAATTGCATTCACAATGTACATTTGCTTTATTGCACACTGCATTTGAAGTTGGGACCGATCTTAAATTCACTTGACTTATAATTTGCTCTAACTAGTACGTCATATTGAAGTGTTTTCTTTTGTTTAATTGCAATCGTTAATCTGATTAATTGTCGTATGTCTGTAAGAACTCGATTAGAAGAGTTGCATAAAAGCAAAGGAATGCAATACGGTTCTGACCCTCGGTTTACTGTTGCCGTGAAGGGCAAAAAGGTCATGCAGTTGCTTGGGCTTCCTATCTGTAACACACTAGGGAATCAATCACACTGTAGGTTACAATTAAGTTCCAAATCCATCCTACTTGTAAAATCGCACTCTTTATTTCAAACATTGTTGCAAATCTTGGTGTCAAAGTTAAAGAGCGAGCTACCGGTTCAGATATGAATTTGCGTGCTTGGGATAGGTAAGAAATAGCAAATGTACTTTCCATCATGTTATAGTATTACAACTTATTCATACCCACGAATTATAATTTTTTTTATTTTTCTTTTTTGTATACCAGTGGTGTTGCATGGCAGTTGACACTCAATCGTCCGGTTGATTCAAATTAAAATGACCGACAATTTTGTATTTTGATGTTTCGATCACTCATTAGTTCTGATAAACCAGTTATTTCCATATCCCAATTTCTTGAAGCTTATAACTCTTTAGATTTTTGTTCTTATTGATTTTGGTAAGCAGTAAACAATATGTATATATTTTAAAAAATGTATGTATGAAATGGAGTTCATAAAGAAAGGAAGTTTTACAGGTGAAGAGCTTGATGCTTTAGTATTTGTGTTAAAATTGGCGGGAGTGGGACAAAATAGGAGTATGGATAAAAGTAGAGATAATGCACGAAATTCATCCATGGATAAATCTGTCACAAGTCTACAAGGAATGGGGGTCAAGATTTATGGAATTAAAGAACCAAAATTAGAGTACTCAAAATCTGAAATAGCATGGGAAAACATTGTTGGATATAATCAGCAAAAAAGGTAAATTCAATTCCAAGTATATGATTAATTGGCAAATATAACCCCCAAACATCTCTTCACTTCCTAGATTTTTTTAATTATTTATTTATTTATTTATGTATAGAGGTATAGAAGATACAATACTACTAGCACTTCAGAGTCCTGAGGTTTATGATGAAATTTCCCGTGGGACCCGCTGCAAGTTTGAGACAAATAGACCCCATGCAGTACTCTTTGAAGGCCCGCCAGGTTTTTGAAACTTTTTTCTTTTTAATTTTATTAAATTTGCTATCTTTTTATATAATCTATCTTGGTTTAATGTCAGGTACTGGGAAGACATCTTCTGCTCGTGTTATAGCAAATGAAGCGGTAATTTTATGTCTCTCATTTTGCCAATAATTACTTAGAAAAAAAATCAACTAAAAATATCTTTTTTATAAAGGCTGCCCCTTTGTTATATGTGCCATTGGAGGTTATCATGTCGAAACATTTTGGTGAAAGTGAAAAGTTGTTAGGGAAAGTTTTTCACGCGCCAATGAAATTCCAAATGGTGACATTATGCTGAAAGTAAACAATGTACAAACGTAGTTAAATAGTAATTATACTAATGTACAGTGATATTATTATTAGTATTAATTCTTTTCTTTCTTTATAAGAGCTCGAAATCATGAGGAAATATGTAACAAAATTAGGATGCTATTTAAATGATTAAATTGTCCAACACAGTAAAAATGATCATTATAACAGAAAAAAAGAAAGTAAAAAAGCCACTGACAGTATGATGTTATAAATAAATTTTATGAAAGTATGATCATTAAAATATTCTATTTATCACATAACATAAGTGTTTGTAATTTAAAGAGAACGTAAGTAAAGTATAGTAAACACATGAACAATCACCTATTAACTTTTTAAACATGATAATAGGATGTTATAAATAAAATTTATGAAAGTATGATGTTATAAATTACAATGGCAGAAAGTAGATTGTTTATAAATTGTACAGGTAAGCTTCCATTCATTTTGTGTAGTATAGCATTTGTGGTTTATGAGCTTTCAGATGACCTTGGAAAGGGTAAAGTTTCTCTTTTTGCAGATGACCTTCTCATCCCTTTAGCAGTTGTATGCTTCTTTTCCAATCGTTCGAGCTGGCGCCACGACATTTGGGGTATGGATGCTTGGATCTCTCCCGGCAATTTCCATAAATGGCAATGTACTTTAATTTTTTTAGCATCCTACTTTCGTTTCTTTCCGTTACAGTATTGCACTTTCATGTTTCTTTTTGTGTTTTGAAAACTGTATCTATTTTCAAAAGTCAACCCAATTATGACATTGCTATTATTCGGCAGAGTACGCTGTTTTTTCTTGCATTTATCTGGACCCGTGCTCCAGCAATCCGGAACCCGTGCGGAGCACGGGCTCCCGCTAGTTTTATTTAAACATAGTGATAAATTTACTTGTAAAATGACAATTGGTGAGATATATAGAGTTCACAAATTACAATACAAAAAGGATAGGAACAGTCTCTTAAAAATATGAATCTATAGAGTTTATTGTAAGAAAAGTATTTATGATCATGATGTTGATCGATAGACTCACTTCAGTCCAAAGTTCTCTCTACAAGCATACACCAACCTCTCAAAGGGAAATTTCGCTCAAAAGGTATGAAGGTGTAAGAAAATTATAATAGAAGGTACAAGGGCTCTTTTTAATGATGTAATGTCGTAATGGAATCGGCTATTATAGGTTTGGAATGGTGGTATGTGAGAAAAGTTCATGAATAGGATTATGACATGTGTCAACAACTCATACTAACCAATTTTTTCAGCACTTTGTGAAATTTGATTCTTCTATTGAAATTATTTGCAGCTTTGAGCAACTCAAAAAATTTAGTCATTTTCTTGAAATCCTTTTCAACCAAAAAAATCCAATAAGATATGTTAGACAATTTAAAACAATTCCAACATTTTTTAGTGACGATCACATACAAAGTATATTCTCAAACAATATTGTTCTCACAGTCCGATTTCAATAAAAGCTACCTATTGACATACTTCCATATTTATTGTGAGACTGGAATTTTTATCTTTTTCTTCATATATGAATTTCAGAAAACACTTTTTTTTAGAGTCTTTAGATTTACTAAGACAAAATTAGTCAGACGTTATCTTCTTCAAGTATATAAGAACTCCATCAGATATATTTGTACCGAAGATCGTCAAATCATAGGGTTTATTCAAATCATAGGGTTTATTCCAAACACATATTACCTGATCGTGTGTCACCAGCTTTGAAATATCGTAGAAGTTCAAATGTAGCAAACATTCCATAGCCCTTGGACTTTCTTTCCGCATTGTTCCCAAATGTGACATAATATGATAAGGTTTTGTTGGAACCAATTATCTTTCTGGAACATGCGTTGTTAATATCATATGAAGTCATTTTCTATACAAGAAAACAAACAATTTAGATGTCGTTTGGACATGACTTGGAATGGATTTGATTGATTTCAACAAAGTTAGAGTTTTGGTTGAGTTTATAGATTTTAAAAATTATTAATATACTTAGAAACCTGTATAACTTTCTTTTTCTTTGATTTGTAAATGCAATTTTTTATAGTTTTTTTTTTTCTCTTCGCACAAAATTGCCTCCTGTTTCTACCATACCAATTGTAATACGTTATTTTTCAAATTTTTGTGAAACGTGATTTTGACAAGGGCAACTAGTGTGATTAGCATTTTATTTAAAATCTAATATCATGGGTCTTTTTGAAAACAGAATCTTAAAATATTGTTGAAATCATGTAGAAATTAATCTAAGTAATTTGTATTTGGAGGATCAGAGTTTTTTTAAATTTCATGTTATGCTTTTTGCTCTAGATGATTAATAAATAGAATTTGTTCTTATATCTCTCATCTTTTTTCCAAATAACCATCTGTGTATTGCAAAGTAGGAGCAAAGTAATATATGTTCACTTGTTCCAAGAGGTTGTAAAGTCTAGAAATCATCAGCTAAATCAGTATCTATAAAATCACTACTAATAACTTTAATGGCATCTTGAGAAAATTGATCATTGATTAACTGAAAACATGTTTAGAAAGCCAACCACGACATTTCGTTGCAATAAAGGCTCGTTATTAAACAAATCCATTTCATGCAGCAAGTTTTCCATTTAAGAAATTTTGATTAGCTAGACCAGCTCATATCATTTTGTATTTGATAATTCCGTTTTCGTAAAAAAAATATATTTCCTTTTCTAGGGCAAAAAGGCTTAAAAGGCGGATCAGACATAGATATCGGCGCTATCCCTTAAGGCTATCTCGAGATAAAGTCAATCCGCTAAGATTTGAATTTCAAAAGCATGGAAATCGAGGAAGATAGGGAGATAGCAACGGTATCTCTATAGATAACGACGCTATCTCATGGTTTTTCACTTATAAATATCGCATTCCAGTCCGACTCTTAGAGGATCCCGGGGCATCACGAGGGGATCCAGAGGCTCGTTTTTCGTTCTTTTTCGGTTCCTGTTTGATAGTTTGGTTGGATAAATTGGTTTACTAGTTTTTATATCAACTCGGTGTCCGAGTATTCTGCATTCAGGAATTTCTCTGATTACTAGACGTTGAGTTTAGATCTTAGATAGTACGAGTTACTCATGTAGTTTGGTTAGTTTGAGTAGTTTGAATATTTGGTTTTGAACGATTGTTTGATTTTTGATTTTTATAAAGAAAGTTATTTTCGGTTTTATATTGTTCCAGATCTGCAATCAGATTTGTGTTTTATTTTGATTTCTTTGGGTTTCGGTTTGTTTTCAAGTGTTAGTAGTTCGCCTGCTATAGAGTGACGCTATAGTAGGTTTTTTTCGACACAAAGTGTCAACCACGAACACCACGGTTTGACCCTTACTTACCCTAGCTATTGGATAGTAAGGTTAAATCTAGTATCTATGTCTGCATCAACGACTGCCACGTGTTAGGTGAGCCCGAAGGTCTTAAAAGAATGATGCCTGAGCGGGTGAGCCGTAAGCCTAGTCGTTTGGGGTGATCCCAGAGACTATTATGTTCATGCCTTTATGTGATGGATCATGTGGTATTTTGAGAAACTCACTAAGCTTTGTGCTTACTCTTTTACCCTGAAAATTTTTCAGGTAATTTGCAAATAAAAGATTGGAGCGCAGCGTGACTATATCCAATCAGACATTTTGGTGTTCAAGTCTTCCGTTGGTCAATGTTTTGTACTTATTTTAATAACTACGGCTTAAAATGTTTTACTTATTGAACTTGGAATGAATGGTCTATGTTTTCGAACCGTTTTTACGCATCTGGCCTGTTTTCAAAAATGATTTTTTTTTTTGGAAATTGGGACATTACAAGTTGATATTAGATCCCTTGGTTTGAGGGATATGGATGAACATAAATGTGATTCCAAGGATTTGGATGAACATGAATATGATTCCGAACTCAAACAATGAACTTGAAGATTTTCTTAAACGATTTCAAAAGAAACCAATTTAACTTAATTTCAAAGGAGTTAGGTAGAATACAATGTTGAAAGCTCCTTTACATGTTCTAGTTTGATTGGTTCTTGGGGGCTTGAAACAAGGTGTGAATGTCTCACTTACATTTTTTAATGGTTAAATGAGTCTTAAAAGGGATGGGATGTGATACATACAATCGCCCAAACTCGAGTAAGTGGTTTAATTCCCAAGATATCCATGAATTATGTGTTGATGGTAAGTTGTATGCTAGAAAGTAGGCTAAGCATCCATTCAAGAAATTGCATGATAGAATTGGCCTAGATCATTAGGATGCCTCTTGCCTTAATTGTTGCTTACTATGTGCTGCTTGTGATGTACCACTTGGACCTATACTTGTATCGTTAGGAAGTTAAGTGAATGTTTTGGGATTATACATAGTAGGATTAGATAGCCTTAGGATTCTTGATCCAGTCTTTAGGTTGGGTTCATTTATTCGACTGTCAATCTTTTCTTATTACGTACGATTGCGTATTCACGAGACGACCTGACGACATGAGCAGAAGCTCTTTCGGTACGGGTGAGGTGTGGAATCATAGATGGACTAGGAGGAGTGTTAGAAACTTCAATGCAAGGTCGTATAATGATATATGAATACCCATTAGAAAGGACTGAGGCGACTTGGGTAATCGGGACGATTTTCGAGAAAAGTACGAATAGTACAAATAGATGTGAAAGGTAGTACAAGGGACCATACTATTGGAAGCACATGATTCTTACTTGGAACGAAGGGAGACCTAAGGGACCTAAGAAGTCTGTAGACAAGGGAATCGTGCTTGCAGAGTGCGCTCGTGGGTGTAATAACCTGTTTCTTTGACTGATTTTAGAATGAGGAAGGCTGATCTAAGGGGAGATGATTTGGAGCTCGGGTCGAGCTCGCATGTCCGGGTTGGGTCTGAGTTGATTAATTAGGATGTTCGAGAATTGGTAACTACATAGGTGATTAGGACTGTGTTTGAGATGCTCGATCCTTTGATTGATATGATCAAGACATAAATACTAGCTATATTCGATGAGCGGTACGCTGCAAAAGAGGAAGCAATGATGGCTCCGTCCCAGGCTATGATGAGGAAGGAGATAAGCGGGTTCGTGACCGTAGTTAGACGTCAGACTTTTGCTGAGATGGAGTCTGCTGATGCGTCGAGGGAGATAGAATTCGAGGCCCAGCAGGGGCAGAAGAGTCAGACTCAGGTGCAGGTGCAACCATCAGTGAAGAGGTTTCAGGCTACAGATTCAGGTAGAATGGAGGATCCTTAACATCGGAACGGTAGACCGGATGTGAGGATTTGCGTCCTGTGCAATCAGATAGGCCATGTTAGGGCGAGTTATGTCATGTTGTCAAAGGAATCTGGTTAGAATTCGAATTATGTTACTCTGAAAAGCATGTGAGTTCGTCAGGTGAATATGGAGGACCCGGAGGATGAAAACAAGGTTTAGCAACTTATGGCGAAGAGGTGGAGCCACATCGGATGTTAATGGTATGTATTCATGGTTATATTTGTGTCATTTTTATTTAGTTTAGCGTTGGAAGTGGATAGCTTCTGTCACGAAAGTGACTTGGTCTTTTAGACCCTATGATTGGGGCACGAAATCCCGTAAGCTGCATTAGTTTGCAAATCTTGCATTGCATACTTGCATTTTGTACGAACTATGTTAACGTGTAAAAAGGAAAGAAAATTTTCTTCTACTTAAAAGTGTTATTTGTATGATTCGACTTGGAAAGAAAGAAACACTTATATGAGTTGATTTTGCAAGGAATTCTTGTAAGTAAATGCCATTTATATAACTTGGCTTGTAAATAAGTTTTTAGAAAGTAAGGGTCATGTATATGACTTATTTGCAAGGGATTTTGAAAAGAATTGTGACAGATTTATGATATCGATTGTAAAATCTTTTCAATAGTATTTTTAGTCTAAAACCCGTGTAGCTCACGAGACAAGTTTGTCTTACGTTATTTGTTTTTAATGCCATGTACCTCAGGAACCGATTACCTAGCATTAGATAGAAGGATTGGAGGATTTACAAGTAATATGGAAGTTCTTTGATAGAAATGACGATTGGGTGATAGCTACATCCCTAGTTACTATGATAGTGCATTATATTAAGAAAGAGTTGTATGATGAATTTAGCAATACCCTTTTAGTTATGTTGTGATGTTTATGCCATGCCCCAAGATCCTTTTTCGGGCTTTTGCTTTGGAATTGAGCCGGTTTGGATCATGTCCAATCACCCAAAGGTCATGCTGAAATTTCGGTAGATTTTTATGAATGGATGGGGCATGTGTGCATGTGATATATTATGTTTTCTATGGTTTAGTTTTGATAGGAAGTTGTAACCCCCGTGGTTGTCCAAACATTTTTATAGCTTAATTTTTTTTGTTGGGACCAAGATTTTTTAAAAATACGACTTAATGTCATGAACGAAGCAACGCTTTTAAAATATGAGATTTTTCAATATCAAGTTTTATAAAATACTACACCATTTAAGCTGTATGAAAATCGATGCGTTATAGTTTTGACCCATAATTTGATGCATTATTTGAAGAGCTCAATACCAAGTTATACATTGGTTATACCTGGATGTCTTTCCTAAACTTTATAGCAGAAATGATGCACATTAAAGCCATCAACAAATGGACAGATATTTCATTTGACCAACTTTTAGAGTTTCTTAGAGTTGTGTTCCCGAAAGAAAATAAGATTCTAGCTTCCCACTATGAAGCTAAGAAGACGTTGAGAAAGATTGGGTTAGGATATCAATCTACCCATGCTTGTATTAATGATTGTGCTTTGTATTGGAAGAAGAATGTTTCATTGCATAATTGTCCCGTCTGTAAAGAGATTAAATGGGTTGACAAAAACACAAAAGGGAAGAAGGTGCCACAAAAGGTGTTACATTACTTTCCTTTGACTTCCAGGCTTCATCGAAGGTATATTTCCAGATTCGCTGCAAAGAAAAGACTTGGCAGAACACTGGGCATTAAAATGATGGTATGATGTGTCGCCCGGTTGATGGGAAGGCACGACAAGAATTTGACAAGAGATATCCTGAGTTTGCCAAAGAACCTAGGAATGTGTAATGCCGTAATACTTTCAGTAAGTAAGTTTGAGTTATTCTTAGTATAGTTAAGAATATCTAGGTTGTTATATGAATTAGAAAGAATAGAAACCAATTAGGAGAAGTTTAAACCTTTAAAAATGTCAAAAGAGGTTACACGGGTCGTGTTGGAGTCACACGGGTCGTGTAGAAGGCCTTTTGGGACTATTTGGGCATCGAGTAACTTACACGGGTCGTTTTCTAATTACCAAAACCATCCAGTAACTTACACGGGTCGTGTTTCATGCAGACCCATTTCGAAAGCATCCACTAAGTTACATGGGTCGTGTTTTATGAACACGGGTCGTGTTATGCGTGCAGACCGACTTTTTAAAGTCGACTTTTCTTCATTTTGGGGAAAAACCAATTCGTATAGACACTCTCAAAAACCCTAGAAACTTAATTCTAAACCTCTAAACTCGATTTGAAGCCCATAATTCAGGAATTGAAGTTAGAATTCAATACCTTACAGTTAAAAGGTAATCTCTTATGTACTAGCTTCGAATTTCTAGTTGATTATTGTTGGGTTCGAGTTAGTTGTGGGTGATATGGATGAAAACCTGCAACTAGTGTGATTTGAGTAGGTTTACTTTAAATTGAGCCAAGAGTTGTCATGGAAAAGCATAAGGAGTCGAGTCTAACACCGTGAACATGTTCTTAGTCTCTAAACTAACGAGGTGAGTTGATTTTGGGTTTTAGGGTTTTAAACCCTAGTTGTTAAGTTGTGAAATTTATGTTATTTGTTACATAAGATGTTATTAGGTTGTTAGTATAAGCTTCTTTAGCTATGAATGTGATATTGATTGTATTTTGTGACCACTAAATGAGAAAAACCTGGAAATTTGGAGGTTGCGGTTTGATAGAAATTGTCATCCACTGTTTGTGACATTTGTTATCTATTGATTTCTTGGTTCATTGAGTTAGATGTTATTGAGATATCTGATGATGTTTGAGATATGATATGTGGTGTAAATTTTTACAGCTGATACACATTGGAGGAAAGGAGATACCCGAGGCACGGGTGGATCACGAGTTGAGCAAACATCAGGTGAGTAGTTCTAATTCATTTTTATGAGTGGACTGTAATGTACTTGTGTTACTTGAAATTCTAATTGGTTGAGATAACCAATTAGTATGAGTTATACAAGATTGAGAATTTCTTGTTATACATATGAGTATATAGTGTGAATGAACACACTATTTGACTGAGATAGTAGAAGAGAATGAGATTAATGAGTTTACATGTTAGTAGTTATTGAGTATTATAATAATTGTTGGAAAAGTTATGGTTGATTACAAAACTTGGAAATTTTCTCACTGAGCTTAATTAGCTCATAAATATTATTTGTGTTATATGTTTTATTGGTGACAGGGGAAAGAAGGTTGCAGAGGGATAGATTGACTTGACTTGGGACTAGACCTTTCGGTTTTTGTTTGATCTATAAAACACTATTTTGAAACTTGTGTATAGCTTTTGTAAAAATGGTCTTTTGTAGCCCGGTTTTTGGGACATGTTTGTATAAATACTTGTTCTTTTGATAACTACTTGTGCTTCTATTGCTTAACTTTGATTACACCATAAACCTTTGTGGTTATTTTGAGTTACAAGTTGGTGTATTTTGGAGATAAAAAACTGGGTGTTACAGAATATCTGCTTGGGTTTGGCTTTCGATGGCTTTAATCCATTTAGTAACATGACTAAGCCTTACAGTATGTGGCTTGTAGTATTGACAACGTATAACACACCAACGTGGTTATGTATGAAAGAGTCTTCTTTCATGCTGACACTATTAGTCCCTAGCTCTTAATCACCAATAAAAGACACTGATATTTTTTTGAGGCCTCTGGTGGACGAGTTGAAAACTTTATGGACCGAAGGAGTCTAGATGAGAGATGCATCAACCAACACTCTATTCACGATGCGTGCAGCATTGTTGTGGACGATCAACGATTATACAGCTCGTAGCAGTTTGTCTGGATGGAGTGGTCAAGGTTATAAAGTATGTCCCACTTGCAATAAGGACACACCATCGTGTCGTATAACTAGTAAGATAACTTATGTTGGTCACAGACGATTCTTACATGACAACCATATATGGAGGGACAGTCTGTTGTTTAATGGCCAAAAAGAGTCAAGAAGGCATCCTAGACTATTTAACACATAAATATTAAAGCAAATGAAGTGTGTCTCCGTCCGTACTCCAAGGAAACATCCTAGCTTTAGGGGTAAGAAATCGAAAATAAAGCATTCCGAATTATTGTGCAATTGGAGCAAACGCAGTATCTTCTATGAGCTTGAGTATTGGTCTTCTCTCGAACTAAAACACAATTTCGATGTCATGCAAATAGAGATGAACGTGTCTAAGAGCTTATTGGGTACGTTAGTGATAAACGACAAATCAAAAGACACTCACAAAGCAAGAAAAGATTTAGAAAATTTGGGTATTCGCGAAGATCTATATATGCAACAGATAAACAACAAGACTCATCAACCACATCCTCCTTACTCTTTTAAATCAATTGATCGAGCATATTTTTGTCAGTTCATTAGAGAGGTGAGACTACCCGACGACTTTTGATCGAACTTTATGAATAAGGTGCCTTCTAATTATTCAAATGTCATTGGTTTAAAGTCTCATGATCATCACGTACTCATGAAATGATTGCTACCAATATGGGTCCGAGCTAGTCTGCCTGCAAATGTTTCAACAACTATCTTTGACCTTTGTACATACTTTAAAAAATTTGAGCACGATCAGTGGATGTGAAGACATGTATAAGGCATATAATGAGGTCATAAAGATACTATGTAATTTGGTGTTGATATATCCACCTGCATTTTTCGACATAATGGTCCATCTAATCCTATATTTACCTGAAGAAACTATTCTTGGAGGGCATGTGTATATGAGGTGAATGTACCCTTTTGAGAGATACATGAAAAATTGAAAGCCTATGTTAGACATAAAGCCAAACCTGAAGGTTCGATAGCAAAGGGTTATGTTGCAGAGGAAGCATTGCCATTTTGCTCCATGTACCTTGAGGGTATGCAAACCAAATTCAACGGACCTGATAGAAATACGATGATGGCATTCTGAAGAGGCAGTTTTCTGTGTTTTCATCACAATGTCGACCAATGTCCAAAAAGAAAATCATTACTATTTCTGAAGAGGCCATCAAAGCATTACACTGGTTTGCACTATACAACTGCGATGAACTAAAAGGCTATTTGTCGTAAGTATTTTATTTATTTGTAGTTTCATTGTTGGTATTGTCATAAACTAATTTGTACATTTTTCCGGCGTACAGCCAATATAAAGTTAAACATCCTCACACTGATGAAAAAGTAAAATTTCCGTCATGGTTCAGTGATAAGGTGAATACATTATACAGTATTATATATGAATCTAGAGTAGAATATTATTTAAATTATCAATTTTATATTTTTCTCTAGGTATATCGTCTACAAAAACAAATGTCCCCGAACTGTACCAACGAATTAAAGGCATTGACACATGGCCCGTTGACCGCATTTTCTTACACTACTTGCACCGTCAACGGTATTAGATTTTTTGTGCACAGCCGCGATCTACGATGCACTACGCAAAATAGTGGTGTCGTTACAATAGAAGAAGATGGTACACCATTTTATGGTCAACTGGAGGATATCATATAGTTGAACTATCTAAGTGGTTACTAGGATGTACTATTTCGTTGTACATGGTGCAACACATCGGGGAAGAGGCGATTAGTTGAGAAAAACGGTATCATTGCTATCAGCCATGAATGGTATGTCGGTAATGCATGGTACGATACTCAACAATACATTTTTGCCATACAAGAAAAGCAAGTGTTTTATCTCCAAGATCATTCTCAAAACCCAAATAATTGGAGGGTTGTGGAAGACGTTCACCATCATAAAACTTTGGGATCATCCAAGTATCATTGTTGTTAATCATGTAGATGTCTTGCATGACACTCAATCGTCTGATTATGACTTGGTTGTCGACATAGGCGATGTTGGTGAATTAGGTACGGTTGTTGAGAGATTTGTCGCCCCTGTTGTGGAAGATCAATCATTTCATTCTAACTTGGTTGTTGAATTAGGCTATTTGCCTATGCAGGTAAGTTTAGATGAAGTTGATGAATTAAATGATGCTCCTATTCCTGAGGATGAAAATTTCATTGACGATGATGAAGAAGATGGTGATATGTACCCTTCAGAAGACGAAATCATTGTTGATAAGGATGATAGCGATGATGATGTAGATGCATGTTATTCTAGTGATGGTTCCGATTGAATGTAATGTAACATTTTTCTGTATGTTTAATGGATGATGTTTGTTAAATTGCTTTAGTATTTTTTTATGTTTTTAAGTACCATTAATGACAACTGATTAAATGTATTAAATTTTTGCTTATAATATTTGTTAAAAATATGTTTGTTATTTATTCAGTTGAAGGTATAGCAACACGTGTTGCCAGAGGTCATGGTGGAGACGGTGAGGTTGATCCTCCACGAGGCCCACATAGGATCCCTTTGACTTGCGAGTCATGTAAGTAACTTGTTCCAATTTAATGTATGACTTTATATTGAATATATTTTTTACTTACCAACTTATTAATTACATGTATCAATGCAGCCAAACCTAAAGGGAAGGCTCGTGTTCTCGGAAAAATATTAAATATTTATGACGAGTTCCAAAAAAACAACGAGAGGCCATTGCCTCTTCAATTTGATGGTCAGGAAAAAAAGTTTAAATTTATCGGAGATAATTACTAGTTATTTATACGCTTGATATCGAATGAGGTTGGGAGAAGAGTTCCATTCCATTATCGCAGTTGGAAAGATGTTCCTGACTGATACAAGAGAGACATTTATCCAACATTCCATGTAAGTATAGAATATAATGTTTTATTTTTTTTCAATTTTATAATTTCTAAATGTCTTCTAATCCTTTGTTTTGCAGAATTATTTTGATCTTGACAGTTTTCGAGACACACCTAATTGGAATGGAATTGTGCTTTGAATACAGAACGATTGTGCCAACAGTTACAAGAGACGAAAACACGAATTGAAACGACATTTTATTGACCATGGAGGTTACGCGGATGTTGAGAGGGAAATGAAGCATCCCTCGCCTAGACAGACTCCCAAGGCATGAGGGAAGGTCATTGATAAGTTGTATACCATTGAAAAGTACAAGATCCGGTCCGAAAAAATAAAGACAATAGAGAAAAACAATCGTATTCAAGTTCTCATGAGAGTGAATCGTATGCACAAAAGCGATATAAAGAAGTACGTATTTTTTTTAATTTTTTGAGAAGTTATTATACATGTTATGAAATTTTATTAAATATTATTGTTTATAGGTTCAAGCAACTGGGAAGAATAGCCATGTAGAAGGCTGGAAAAAAGCCACTTTAAGGAAGGTCATGGTTGGGTGAATGATCATGCACAAGCTGATTGGGTAAGTAAAATATATAGAAATATGTTTTAGTATGTTTTTATATTGTGGTTGGGTGAATGATCGTGCACACGATGATTGTCTATTTTGCTATTGAAAAAGCATTGCATATATTGAAATATGAGAAGTGTTATTGTTATTATTTATAGGTAAACAAGTTGGTTATCCATTTTATAGCAGTTATGCTGCCGAATTTTGGGTATAAAAACTAATGTACATTTGTTGTTTTGTTTAATGTAGGATAAAATCCAAGTTGAGTATAAAACTATGTTAGAGGAAGCTGGCGGTAGATGAGATTGAATGCTTTAAGCGTTCACTTGGAGAAAGATGTGGGCATACACGAGGAGTCGGTAGAAAGATGTGGGCATACACGAGGAGCACTTCATCATCAACCCAAAACTTCAATCAAATGACCCGGCAGTTACTCAACAGTTTACTTAACAATTAACTCAATAGTTGACTCAACAATTTAATCAGCAACTACAAACAATGTTTTCCCAACAAAACGTTCAACCACCATTTCAACCATTTCAATTTCAATTTGATTCAACACAACTCCAACTTATAAACTTTCAAAATCCAAACAACCAAGGTGATGATGATGATGAAATTACCGAAAACGAAAGTGATAATTAAGGAGGTGATGCCGGATATGAAATTGAAACCGAAAGTGATTAAAACAATTTGAACAACATTTATGTAATATTTGGATGGTATTTTATGTATTAATGTTATGTGTTTCGGTAGATTATATAATTATGCGTTATTTGTATGTTATTTTAAATATTTTGGTATTCAATTTTTATATTTTGGTGAATTGTATTGTATATATATATATATATATATATATATATATATATATATATATATATATATATATATATATATATATATATATATAATTTGAAATGTTTTGGAAACCCAAAAAACCTGTACAGGGTCTATAGGGAGGACATGTCGTCTCTAAAAATCCATCTATAGAGACGACATGTCGTTCCCATAGACCTTGTACAAGTTTTTAAACACAGATATGGCTATGACATGTCGTCGCAATAGGTCTATCTATAGGGACGACAATAGGATTTTTAAAAATATCATATTAAACAAATAACTTATCATGTTAATTAAATGTTATTTGGAATCGAGATAAATATTTTTTGCTAACCAAACAACAAAATTTTAGAGACTATATTTTTTACTTATTTATTCAAAGATATGTTAGATTATATTATTTTTTTATTATAAGTTCAAAGAGTAAATGAAAAATTATAACTAACATAATTAAATATACAAATGGATTAAATTTTTTTGAAAATATATTCAAATGTTTACAACCTCTATATTTATAATTATCACATAATTATTTTATTTGAACATCCCGTAATTTTTCACATGTTTTAGTGTCAATAACATTTTTAATAATAAGTAATAGTTTTTAAGAGTCTTCTGTAACTTTTTAATTATAATAAGTAATTCTTAACAAACAGTAATAATCGTTGATATCTAAAATAATTATCATATGATCCAAATTAAAATATTTCCAATAAGTAATATTAAATTAATTAATTGTAACCGTTGTTAAAAGTATCATTAAATCAAAAACATGCTTAATTTAATTAATACAAAAGCCGCGAATCAACCTCTTAGACTAATATTAGTTAAAAGAGTTGCAATTTATATATATTAACTTAGTATTCAAATTATTATTTCATAGTTAATTTTAATGACAATAATTTTCAATAGCATATTTGTCAAAAATTTAACTATATAACATTCGATGTTGTGCATTCGCTGTACAAGAGCGCAAGTATTCGTATATTATTATCAGAATCTAATACATTTTAAACGTGATGTATGAAAAGTTCGATTTGATATCTATTGGTGCTTGTCGGTGGCATGCAACTTTATGTGTTCTACATGACATCCTTCTAACCTTCCTTACGCAACAGGCCAAATTAAGCGATAAAATGACTTAAAAGCCTTAATTTTTTTTTTTTTTTTTCTTTTCAACATATACTATAAGCTAGCGGTAGTTGGTTAAATTTCACATGTTCAATGTTGTCGGTTGATATAGTATGTAGGTATAGACTACACATGACCATTAATACTACGTAGGTAAGTGCAACAACACCGTACACTTGAAATTTTTTAAAATTTATACTAGTTCAATCCTGGATTTTGAAATCCTTTAAAAGTAGCTACAATATTAAGTATAAAAATATGCATTGGAAATTACATTAATTTGACAAATAACAACCTGATAGCACATGCAAGAATCAAGATCGAGACTTGCTAACAAAAACTAAGCCCAATAATTGAATCATCTATATGCAATTATGCATGAGGAGCTCCATTTCTTTAGTAGTTTTCAAAAATATTTATTTACTTATTTTGCCTTTAATCAATATTTTACGTTATAATAAAAACTTGCAAGTAAAAAGAAGTAAAGCTTCTTGATGATATCTGGTTTTCGAACCTTTCAAACTGTTTTTTCGTATTTAAAGAATATGTAAGGTACAACCATGCAATACACACCTTTTCTATTGTTATCGACATTTCTTTTCCTTCTCATAAGGCTGAAGGGAGTGAGAGTAATTTTTGCCGGCGGCATCCAATTTGGCGTACCTTGCCGGCGGCAACACCGCCCCCCGACCGCGGCATCGTTCAGCGGCAAGGGTTCAGCGGCATATCCTTGCCGCGTTCTCTCTCCTCCGTCTTTGTCTCTCTTCTCCCTCTCATTCAGCTTGCTCTCTTTTCACCTTGCCGCCAACTATCGCCGGCACCACTCCTCTCCTTTCTCTTGTTGGCGGCGAATTCAGTTTTGGGGGGAAAAAGCTGAGGTGGAGGTGGGTGCCTCCGGCACCACACCGTTCAGCCTAACAAGATCAATACTCGTTCTTCTACGACTACGACTGGTGACAAAACGAAAGTAGATAATATTGTATAATTGTGAGGCCATTTAATAAATATATAATATATTATTATATAAAATCGAAATTAATATATAATATTATTTAAAATTGTTGATTGATTGATTTTAAATATTAGATCAACATTATCTACTGTTTATATTGTGAGTTGAGTTCCCGATTGAATCAAACTTATCTTTATCCCCTTGAAACTCTCACATTCGGTTATATCTTCATTTATATAAACACGTGACGAGTAGCAAATCAAATATACGAAAATGCACACATAAATTGGTGAGGTTATTTGTTGAAGGGTTTAGAGACAACTTTTGAGGTCAACTATAATATTAACCCTACTAGCATATCTGAAAAACTCAATGGAAGAAGATATGTAATATTCGTTTTTTTTATTTCTTTTAATCAGATTCGAAATCATAACTTTAAGCTCCGCGTTTTGTTTTTCAATTTGGTTGTTAAAAATAACCAACAATTGGTATTAGAGCAAACTCGAATATGTTACTAGAAATTTTTTTATTGGTTTCAAATATTTAAAATCTTTGACTATAAAAATAATAGTATATATACCTCGATTTCTTCTGTTGCCATCGTGAAGATGATACATAAACTTAGTGTCCAAACATTCTTGTTATATACATAGAGGAATAAATTACAGATATGGTCCCTGAGGTATACCAAAACTAACAAAGAGAACCCAAGTATTCGATTTTCACTATATGGGTTACCAAGGTTTGCAAAATCCTACAAATTAGTCCCTGGTCCATATAAAAAGACATTTTTGTAGAGAGAACCCAAGTATTTGATTTTTCACTATATGGGTCACCAAGTTTTGCAAAATCCTACAAATCGGTCCCTAGTTCATATAAAAAGACTTTTTTGCCCTTTTCATTTTCTTTTTTCTTTTTCTTTTTACCCTTTTGTTTTTTTAATAAATAGAAAATAAAAAACCACCCCACCCCCACCCCCACCCGCACGTCTCTCTCTCTCTCTCTCTATATTCCATAAAATCAAACACATAGTATCGATATGAAGCACAACAATGGTGATGGACCTGTTAGAAGCTTTTTAAGATCCACAACCAGAAATATTTCATCGACACGAAGGTTGAGAACGGTGATGAAGATTATTCCGATGACAATGAAGGCAGCTGCACCGATGGCAATGAGGGTAGAAACGGAAAGAAGTATTATTTTGTGTGTGAGAGTTGGAGGGATTGAGTCGGGGTCTGTTCTGGTTGAGTTGGGGTTGAGGACGATTGGTTTTGGGAGGACAGCTGGGCAACTTTTGTTGACTGCTGCACCACAGAGAGTTGGGTTTTTGGCGACTGAGGAGGGAGATATGGTGTTGAAGAAAACTCCGGCTGGGACTTCACCTTGAACGTCGTATCATACCGAGTCGATGCAACATCGCCGCCCGAACAATTGGGATTTTGGCCCAGTATGTTAACATGTCTGGATGGAATAAGACGTTGTTGTAGAAGATACCGTAGCCGTGAATCCGACAATAGTGGGTGAGGTTGAATTTAAGAACTCCGGTAACAATGGTGTGGTTTCTATTGGGAAATATTTTGTAAACTGTAAGCTCTGGTTCTGAAATTGATGGTTTGGCGGGGAGAAATCGAAGTAAAAGTGAAGCTGATTACCGTCCAGAAAGCCCATAGTAGTAGCTACTGTAGTTCCGGCGACCATGGGGATTCCGTTGGAGAAAAACGATGAGTGTCTCCGATTATGCATGGTGGGAATTTGAATTGAAGCAAAACAACTCAATCAACACCATTGGGGATAATTCCAGATGCTGTTTCTTGGATTTTCTAAATTAAGGTGTCGATGAAATATTTCTGGTTGTGGATCTTAAAAAGCTTCTGGCAGGTCCTTCACCATTGTTGTGCTTCATACCGATACTATGTGTTTGATTGTATGGAAAATAGAGAGAGAGAGAGACGTAGGGGTAGGGGTGGGTGGGGTATTTTTTATTAATAAAATAAATAATAAATTCAAAGAAAAAGAAAATAGAAATTAAAAAGGTATTTTAGTCTTTTTACTTTACACAGATACCGATTTGTAGGATTTTGCAAACCTTAGTTGCCCATATAATGAAAATCGAATACTTGGGTTATCTCTGTTAGTTTTGGTAAACCTCAGGGACCATATCTGTAATTTACTCTATATAGAGTAATAGTTTTCTTATGCATGGTTATAAATGTTTTGTGTGTAGACCTCCAACATCGGAAACACCTAAGTTTATGATCCTATTATTTTTCAGTTTGGTTTTTATCTTTACATGCGTTTTTTTTATCTAATTTTTTTTTTGAAATGGCGTCTCTTGTTCGAGCCTTGTGACGGGTTTTTTTTATCTAATTGATTAAAGATATCAAGAATACTGCTTTTGCCTTAGACTACGACACCTAACGTTTACCCGATAGATTAATGATATGGTTAAAAGAGCTATACAGGTGTGTTGTCTAGACTATGCATCAACAAACTTAAAGTATCTCAATTAGCAATCCAACTCAACCCACATTTTCTATTAAAAAATTAATTTCTTACTCTTCAACCTACACAACCTAACCCAACTCAAATTTTCACTCTTATTAGCAACTCAACCGAATTCTATATTTCAATTAAAAAAAGTCGCAAAATATTATCATCTCATTTTGTAAAGAATTTTTTTACATATTTTAGTGTCTTTCATTTATTTTTTAGTAAATGTTATATTTATATTTTAATAGAATAAAAGTTAAAAAGAAGAAAAGAGAAAAAGAAAATTAAAAAAAAATGAAGAGAGAGAGGTGGCGATCTGGATCGTATGGCCGGCTTAGTTTGGAAAGGATTGGCTATTTTTCTTTTTCTTTTTTTAAAAATTATCCCATGAGCCGATCGGCCAAACGACCGATGGGATTGTTTACCGGTGTGTCCACAAAATAATAAACTAAATTCAAAAGACTAAATGTATGTCGTTTTTGACACACCTCTAGAGTATTGTATTATTTAATTAAATTTATGATTTTGATTATTAAATATTGTTAAATTATAGTTACCAATTACTGGATTTGATTCACGCCATCACTGATTGTATTTTTTTTGCTTATTTGCATATTAAAGGTTTATTTTATTTTTTTTGTGGTAAAGAAAATATAAAGAACAATGTGATATATGATATGTATTATCTAATCAATAACGACTGTGTACTGTATTATGGGAATTTTCAAGCCACACGGTACATGCATGGATATTTTTTTCAGTTAATGTATTTGTTATGTTTCTTTTTATATATTTGTTCCTATCTTGTGGAAAAGGAGATATTATGTATTTATCGGTTTATCTATATAGTGGACATAACCATTTAGCACCCGCAACTGTTAATTAATAATGGTATTTACTTATTTTTCATGATCATGTAATTTTTGATATTTATGTTTATGATATTTGATGAAATTATGTTATCAATATATTTGATATCAGTTCATTTTTGTTCGTTGTCAATAATTTCAATTGTGACGTGGTTTAAGTAAATTAGTTTTTGGTTATTGATAAATTTCACTTATGACATTTATTTTAGCAATAAACTAATTGACACAATATATCACCAAAATGATATTTTTTCTAAAAATTAATTTATAAAGAATATAAATATTATTATTTATGTGTTTATTAATGCGAATATTATACGACCCCAGGATATGTTATATTTGGTCGGATAAATACATATGTTGTGGTAAACATTTGAGATTTTTCGGTTCTATATGATTAATAAGTCGATCCAAAGATGGACTAGTTGATTGACATAATTTGTTATCAATGTTTTATCACTAAAACAATATATTTGTTGCAAGTTAATATTATTGTCCGAAGACTTAATGTTAATGTCGTGTTGATATGTGACAACCAAAAATTTTGCACGTATGGATAAAGTTTGATACTTAAACGTATTATGGAAAAGCAAAATAGTCCAATGTGGTAAAATTATGGATATGTAAGGGTCAAAACCTTTTATTAAGCTATGATGTACCTCAATTAGAATTTGGTTTTGGCGACCCAAAAGCAAAAAGGGGAATAAAGGACCAAAAGTAAAAATTCTACTGAACAATCTTTAATAATTAATACCTTAAAATCTAAAAAGAAATGAGAAAAAGTCATCAAGTTGACTTTTGAAATATTTGAGATAAAAAAAATATAGGAAAAAGATTCAAGCTATTTGGAGTTTTCACGAAGACGTTATGAAGGTTTTAAAATGGCCCAAAAGTGACAAAAATGACCAACGATTCCTTTTCAAGGGTTGATAGCAGACAATCTATTAAGATTCAGATTTAAGTCAGTAGCAGAAAGTTGTAAAGCTCATTCTAAACTTTTAAAAGTGTAACACCCGGTGTAACACCCGGTTCCTCAAATTTAGGATATACCAATTTGTTTAGTCAAACATAATATCATTAGAGGTATAATCCCAAAAAGAGTAACAAGTATACACAAGGTTGTCATCAAAAGCTTAATTCAAGTCCCAAACTATTACATCAACTGTTTACAACTATTAAACAGAACCGGGTTTACTTTATATTTTAAAATAACAAAAGTAAATCTAATTCAAAGTCCAAGTCCAAGTGTAGCTATCCCTCCATGTTCCGCTTTCCACGGTCACCACTACCAGAACCTAACACAAATCATAGTAACAAATAATTTATGAGTTTTGAAAGCTCAGTAAGTAATTTAAGATTAGTTGAATCGCATCATTTATCATCTCATTTGATTGTATCTCAATGGACTATTTCAGTCCATAGTGTGTCTCACACACTATTCCTCTTTCTTCTATATACTCAAAATTTAGTTATAATCAACCAAATTAAACATAGTTTACTTCTTATTTGTAAATAACATCATAATAATGTATAATCATACAATAATTAACTACTCACCTGAAGTTGAGTCGATATGTGGAACTCCCAAACCTCGTGTGTGTTCCTGTCTAGCTTTAGCTGTAACACAATGACTCAAACTCAATATTCAATTTCAAGAAAATCTCAAATCATGCTCAATATTCATATCAATCAAGGAATTGGAATCATAAGAGAGGGTTACAATCAAAAGATAGCAATACTATCCTAATTGTAACATCCAATTTCACAAATTTAGCACATATAACCCTAAGAACACAATACAAGTGTTTTACTAACTTGGGTCTCGAATTAAAACTCCATCACACACACTAATCCAAGTAAACTCACTCTAATTCATACTAGTAGCAGGTGGTTCATCAAGACCACTTGGAACTATCTCAAAACGAGAAATCTAACCGTCAAAACGAAGTAAAAATCAAGAAGAATTACCTTTCAAGCTCAAAGTGTAAATCCCTAGCTTCAATTCAAAAGAAACAAGCCTTAATCTCGACTTTGGAAGGTTGGAATCAAGTTTTTAGGGTTAAAAGAAGTTCTGGACGAAATGGGTTTTATCCCCAAATGAAAGAAAATTCCCCTTTAAAAATACCCTGTTGCGACACACGACCCGTGTGGAAATCCACACGACCCGTGTGGATCCACCGCCTCAAATGAAGTGGAAACTGCCGGATTCTACACGACCCGTGTGGAATCTGGCACGACCCCGTGTGATAACCTGGCACGACCCGTGTGGATCTGGCACGACCCGTGTAGAATTTGGTGCTCAATTCTTTGCTCACTGCCTGATTCTACACGACCCGTGTAGAATCTACACGACCCGTGTGAATCTGGAACTCAACTTTTGCTCACTGCATGATTCTACACGACCCGTGTAGAATCTACACGACCCGTGTGATTCTAAAACTCATCTTTTTAAACTTTAACTTCTTCCAAATAAGTTTCTAACCCTCTTAACTCTTATAAAAACTTATCTAATCTTATTTACACTAAGATTAACTCAAAAATCTTTAAATTTTAATAACACGGTATTACAAGTACTCAAAAATCCATGGGGACACTTTCAACATTACCATGTCCCCAACATTAAACTCTAACAGCTTTCTTCTTCTATCTGCATATTGCTTTTGGCGGTTTTGGGCTACCCGCATATGCTCACGAATGCTTTGTATCTTCTCTTCAGTTTCAGCTACAATTTCCGGTCCCGCCAATGGTTTCTCTCCCATCTCTGTCCAGCAAGTTGGTGTTCGGCACGGTGCACCATATAAAGCTTCAAAAGGTGCCATCTGTATACTGGAGTGATAAGTGTTGTTATAGGCAAACTCTACCAAAGGCAGATGATCTTCCCAACTGCCTCCAAAATCAATGATGCAGGCTCGTAGCATATCTTCAAGTGTTTGTATCGTTCTTTCCGACTGTCCATCCGTCTGGGGATGATACACAATACTCAATAAAGATTTTGTACCAAAATGCTTTTGGAAACTCTGCCAGAAATGTGAATTGAACCGATTATCTCTATCAGAAATTATTGAAGTTGGCACTCCATGTCGTTTCACAATTTCTTTCGTATATATCTCAGCTAGCTTTGTTACTTGATAGTCTTCTCGGATTGGAATGAAATGTGCCGACTTTGTTAATGTTAGAATACGATAGCATAAAACAACGCAGCGGAAACAGAAATCTAAATCGCATTCAACCAGAATCACAGAATCATGCACACTTTTGTAACTGTAAAATCAAGAGGGTTCAAGACATACCTTTTAAATCTCAGATCTGATTTTGTTAGGATGACGAGAGCCTAAAGTAGAACTCCTCTAATGTAATCGCACCTAAGACAACGATCCAGCACCCGTTGATGTAGTATATACCTTTGCTTGAAGTTTTAGCACGTAATACCTAGGGTTTTGAAAGAAATCGGTCGTATACCGAGAGGGGGAAGGAGGGTGACGAAAATTAGGGTTTTGGCAGCTCTTACAACTCAGATCTAGGGTTGTATTTATAGTGCTCCTCATCCTTATCCCCTCCTTTATGGATATTTCACTTTAGTCCTTAATCCTTATTAAGTTTCTAATTAATATACCTTTTAATTGGTATATTAATAAACTTAACCATTAACTTTCTAATTAATATACCTTTACTTTGGTATATTAATAAACTTAACCCCTCAAGTTTATTTTCGATCTCTTTTAGCTAAATCGTCTCTTGCGTGTAACCCAAAAGGACCCTACTATTTATAATAATATTACCAACTTGTTATAACGATGGGCATATAACCAACAGTCTCCCACTTGCACTTGTTATAACAACTGTATGGTCTAATATTCATTAACCTAGTAAGGTGTATGTCATCCTAGACAAATGCCGTGTTCATCTAATGAAACAGTTCTTAGGCAAGTGATCAAATATTCCTTTGTTCTACAAGATATCCATATGAACGTCTGACATGGAATTCTGTCAGTCTCAAACATTCAAGATTATGTTTCCCGATAGAGATTTGTGATGACCACAACAAACTGCACTTATTGATTCTATATCAATTCAGTTCGAGTACGGCCGTACATTTGCTGTCAACACCAAATCATCGAGGGGCCCACGGATATCGCTTCTCTTGTTAGGGCAGAAGGAACAAATAAACTTTGACTACACGGATCTCGCCCACTCATCATGTCATATCTGGAAATTCTCTGTATGGCTGCCAGTTACGGACAACGTTGGAGAAAACCAAGACATAACAGACTGCAGGACTAAGAATCAATGCATCTCCGCTTGAAGAATATAAGATATTACCATCTTAGAATTACTCGTGACACATTCCATGAAGTAATCTCTAAGTACAGGTTACTCCAATACTTAATCCCTATTAAGTACACATGAGAATTAGCGCATCTCTATGCTATGTCCATCTCTATGGACAATTTACTAATTCCTCATGTCAGCCTTGAATCAATACTTACTCCCAAAAGTATGACCGACTGTGGACGTTTTGAATAATAAAATAATTATTCAGGAAGTCAATAAAACATGCAAAATTGGAACACAATGATAAACTAATGAAATGACTGCCTTCATGCATATATTAAGTTCTCCACATAATAATCTTCAAAACAAATAGAGTTTCACATTGCTTGAGTTCCAAACACAAATCAAACTAAATTAAATACACTTAAACCAACTCATTTGCAAATCTAATGCCCATCGACCTAGTATGAGAATCATGGTTGGCCTGAGATAACGGTTTAGTGAATGGATCAGCAAGATTATCTTCTGATGTAACTCTACTAATCGTGATGTCTCCTTCTTCAACGAGCCTCCGGATATAATGGTACTTCCGGTGTATATGCCTTGTGCGCTTGTGAGCTCTGGGTTCTTTTGCCAAGGCGACTGCACCCTCATTGTCACAGAAGATCTCAACTGGACCATCAATGCTAGGAACAACACCGAGATCCCTGATGAACTTCTTCATCCACATGGCTTCCTTTGCAGCTTCATTAACTACAATATACTCAGCGTCCGTTGTCGAATCAGCTACTGTTTCTTGCTTGGTACTCTTCCAAGTTACTGCCCCACCATTCAGTAAGAACACGAATCCTGACTGCGAACAGGAATCGTCTCTATCGGTTTGGAAGCTAGCATCACTATAACCACTTACAGTGAGTTCTTCCATGCCCCCATAGACCAAGAACACTTCCTTCGTCCTCCGAAGATACTTAAGAATGTTCTTGACTGCGGTCCAATGATTTTCACCAGGATTGGCCTGATAACGACTCGTCATACTCAAGGCACAAGAGACGTCAGGCCTTGTACATAACATGGCATACATGATCGATCCCATTGCCGAAGCATATGGGATTCGACTCATTCTCTCTCGTTCATCACTAGAACTAGGACATTGGTCTCTACTCAATGTCATACCACGTTGCATAGGCACGAATCCTTTCTTGGAATCCTGCATCTTGAACCTTTTCAAGATTTTGTCTATGTATGTACTCTGGCTTAAACCAATAAGTCGCCTAGATCTATCTCTATAGATCTTTATACCAAGTATGTATGCCGCTTCTCCCAAGTCTTTCATAGCGAAACAATCCCCAAGCCAAGTTTTAACACTTTGCAACATTGGGACATTGTTTCCTATGAGTAGTATGTCATCAACATACAGCACAAGGAAGACAATAGCACTCCCACTAGCTCTGACATATACACATGGCTCATCTTCACTTCTCGAAAATCCAAACTCTTTGATTTTCTCATCGAAGCAGAGATTCCAGCTACGAGATGCTTGTTTGAGTCCATAAATCGACTTCACAAGTTTACACACTCTATTGGGATATTTGGACTGTACAAAACCCTCTGGTTGTGTCATATACACATCTTCTGAAAGTTTTCCGTTAAGGAAAGCGGTTTTTACATCCATTTGCCATATTTCGTAGTCATAAAAGGCTGCGATGGCAAACAATATCCTAATAGATTTAATCATTGCCACTTGTGAAAAAGTTTCCTCATAATCAATCCCTTAGGTTTGAGTATAACCCTTTGCCACCAGTCTGGCTTTATATGTGTGTACTTTCCCATCCATGTCTGTCTTCTTCTTGAAGACCCATTTACACCCAACTGTTTTAAGGCCAGGTGTTTGATCAACCAAGTTCCAAACTTGGTTATCATCCATGGATTTCATCTCGCTCTCCATAGCCTCCTTCCATTTGGCAGCATCTGGGCCTGCCATTGCTTCCTGATAGCTGGTAGGTTCATCGTCACCTACCATTGACTCATCACCTTCAGTAATATGTAAACCATAAAATTCAGGTGCATGACGTACTCTATCAGATCTCCGGACAGGAGGTGGAGGTATGTCAGATTCCCCAGCTGTACTTGGCTGAGGCTCAACAGGTTTTTCAACCTCTGATTGAGAGCTAGTGCCAACATCAGGTCCTTTATTGGTTGGTTCTTGAATTTCCTCAAGATCAATTTGGCTCTCACTGGCCTCTTGGTGTATCAGCTCCCTCTCTCGGAAGACTGCCCTTCGTGCAACAATCACCTTGTTTTTAGAAGGTTTGTAAAACAAATACCCAAAAGAACTAGCAGGATAACCAATAAAGTAACACCTCTCTGATCTGGGTTCTAGTTTGTCGATGGCTTCACGACGGACGTAAGCCTCACAACCCCAGACTTTCAAATGCGCCAATGAGGGTTTAGTCCCATTCCATATTTCAGAGGGTGTCTTGCTGACCTTCTTAGTTGGTACAAGGTTTAGGACTTTTGCTGCAGTCTCCAAGGCATAGCCCCAGAAACTGATTGGAAGCGTAGCACGACTCATCATGGACGGAACCATATCAAGTAATGTTCGGTTCCTCCTCTCAGCTACACCATTATGTTGTGGTGTTCCAGGAGGAGTCAACTGTGAAAGAATTCCACAGTTCCCCAGATGATCGTAGAATTCTTGACTAAGATATTCTCCACCCCTGTCGGATCGGAGGATCTTAATCCTATTGCCCCGTTGATTCTCTACTTCGTTCTGAAACCTTTTGAACACCTCGAAGGTTTCAGACTTATCTTTAGTCAAATAAACATACCCATATCTGCTGAAGTCATCAGTAAATGTGACGAAGTACCTTTCTCCATGTTTTGTGGTTGATTTGAACGGTCCACACACATCAGTGTGTATGAGGTCCAACAGATCCTTGCCTCTTTCAAAGTTCCCTGTGAATGGCGCTTTTGTCTTCTTGCCTAATAAACAAGACTCACATACATCATCAGACTTGAGGTCGAATGATTCCAAAATCCCATCCTCTTGGAGTTTGGCGATGCGTTTCTTGTTTATATGGCCAAGTCGACAATGCCATAGACATGATTTATCCAATACACTTTTGGATGTATCTGAATCAACATTTAAGATTAAGCTATTATTTCTTCTAATGCTCACGATAGTTTCATAAATACCATTTGTAGGACATGCTTTAAAGTAAAGACAATCATTTTTGAAAACCAAAATATTTCCATTGTCAAAACCAAAATCAAAACCGTCTCGATACAAAGCACTAAAAGAAATAATGTTTCTAGCCATTTCTGGCGAATAGCAACAATCTAATAAATTAATAGAAAATCCAGTAGAAAGCACGAGCTCGTAATCCCCAATCCTCTTGACAGCAGCCGTATGTCTATTGCCCATGATCAGGTCAAGCTCCCCATGCCTTAACTTCTTACTTCTTCTTAGTCCCTGCACATCAGAGCAAATGTGAGTACCACATCCTGTGTCTAGGACCCATGAATTAGTAGTAGAAGTATTATGGAGTTCTATCATGTATATACCTGAGGTACCAGACACTTTGGGCTTGATCTTCTTGATCTCCTCCAGGTATTTAGGACAGGTTCGCTTCCAGTGTCCCTTTTCTCCGCAGTGGAAACAAATGGCCTCATCAGGGTTTGGTGACGGCACTATCATAGAACCAGCCTTGCCCTTGTTGCTAGGGTTGGTGTTGGGGTTACCAACTTGACCCTTCCCTTTGCCTTTAGGCTTCTTGGTTTCCTTTTCTTGATTGTCCCTTCCCTGATTGCCAATACCGGAGCTGTGGAGCTGGAGTTTTTAGACTTAGACATATTTGCCTCGGCAGTTTTTAGCATGCCGTGTAACTCTATTATGGTCTTTTCCAATCCATTCATATTAAAATTCAGTGTGAACTGACTGAATGTACTGCTCAGCGAGTGTAGGATGATATCCGTAACCAATTGCTGAGCGATCGGAAATCCAAGTCGCTCCAATCTGTCAACGTACGCTTTCATCTTAAGCATGTGTGCACTGACAGCGGTTCCCTCCTGCTGCTTGCAATCTAGTAGGGAGATCATAGTGTCATATCGTTCCTGTCTAGCCTGCTCTTGGAACATTTCCTTGAGCTGGTCGGCCATGTCGAACGCCCCAGCGGTCTCGAAACTCTTTTGGAGTTCCGGAACCATGGTCGCCAACATGAGACAAGCAACCTCATCCGACTGATCTTTATGCTTTTGCCAAGCATCCCTAACAGCTCTAGTTGCATCATCAGCTGGAGCCTCAGGAAGAGCTGTGTCCAGGACCCATTCTTTCTTATCATACCGGAGGGCGATCCGAAGGGAACGCATCCAGTCCAAGTAGTTTGATCCGGTCAGCTTATCCTTAGAGAGGAGTTGCATTAGTGAGATATTTGTAGCCGAATTCGAATTTCCATTTGTGTTTGGAGCCATCTATATGAAAAGTAGATTTAATTAGTTTGATTAATCCTTAAAAAATTAATTACCCAAAACAATAATTTTACTTAAGGCTAGAATCCATATTTCATTTCTGGTGGTGAAGAGGTATGCCGTAGTCACCCCGAAAAGTTATTTAGGTGACACGCCTAGGTCGTCGTGCGATCAAAAATAAGAGAAAACCTAACACACACTAGTATAGCGGTAGTCAGGGTCGATCCACAGGAGCTTCGTGGTTAGACTAGATGAGAGATTACCAACTAATAGTGTCACAGCTATAGTCGGAGGATTTGGTTTCTATTTTCCTATCACTAGCAAATGAGACAATGCTCAAACACTCAAGCCAAGCTAAGCTATATCCAAATGTCCTAGTCACTTTCTGAAATCAGAAGTACATCTCTGACTCAGAAGCAATCAAAGGCATCTACACTAACCAAACCAAGCAAAGCATAAACTACCACTAGTTAAGTCCTATGGAACAAATACTAGCCAAGGTTTAATGCTTACCAAATAACCTAATTAGCTACTGATTTCAACCAAGGAAAACAGTTCTAACAAGGTCCAAAACACAATCCAAAACACAATCAATCAAACAAACCAAACACAAATACTCAAAACACCGAAAAGCTAAGATTAAATGTAACCAAATGCTTTTCATTTACCAAAAGGAATTCCAAGTACAAAATCAGTAACCAAATGTTTCTAAAACAGAACCTAAGAGCTCAAATCAGTGGTTGTCACTCCCAAAGACTTTAGCTACAAAACTACTTGCTACTAAAAAGGAAATTAACTCAAAAATCATAAAATACCAATTGAGAGTCTTCTGAAATGGAATCCTGGAGTCAAAGAGCTTCTAGGTCGATCTTACACCCGGTTCTTTGCTAGGGTTTTCGGCTGGAAATGCATCTATTTATACTTGCAAATTTCCCGCAACCGCGCCGCGCAGAAGTGAAATCCGCGGCGCGCGTACTTATCTTTCCCCGTTTCTTCGGAATTTAAATGTGTTCCACCGCCTTAAGCCCGCATCGCGCAAATCTCAAATCCGCGGCGCGCGTACGACTTCTCTTGATTTTCCATTCTTTCCATATTTTTTCCTTTTGTACACCTTTAGTCCCTGTTTTTACTCTTTTTCTCCAGACAAGTCCTGGCACGAAAAGTGAGAATACCCAGACATATTTGATATGATTTTATCAAGAACAGGGCTCAACAACGCCTAAAATACTTGATATCACTAGGCGTTGTCAAACACCCCACACTTGTGCCTTGCTTGTCCCCAAGCAAGAGAGTTTTTAACAAATTATAATAGAGAATCAAACAATTTCTGACTGTGTTCAGTTTCAAAGTTTATTGCTCTTTGAGTTAGAGTGGAATAGTTCGCAAAAACATAATTGAATTGTTCTTTGGAATTCATGGCTTTCTAGAGAACCCTTGATTACAAACTTTCTGTCCACAATGAAGTGTACTTACTCATTCAGATTCTAAAGGCCATTAAGGAATTGTCCATGACTTTCGATGTTGTCCGTGTAGCGAGCTTTCAGAAATACCATCCCAGACCAGACGATCTTAGGTGGTAAGGTGCATAAGGCCCACCCATTTTAGACCTACCGGCTCGAACAACAAAGGCCACAGATTGACTTTTCCTTCCTAAATTCCAATCTAAAACAGCTCAATCTTCTAAACTCGTAAAACTCAACTTATTTGACTAACTAATAGCATGATCACAACTAAACAGTATTTCTTGAAAAATACTAATGCTATCACAATCACAAACCATTCATTTTAAAATTGCAATTTATTAAAAATTTTGAAAAGTTGCTAAAAATTTGAAAAATTGATCATTTCTGCAAAAATTTCAAAAATTCTTTTTCGACCGTCCATACCCCACACTTAAAACCGTACAACGTCCCCGTTGTACAAAATTATTTCAAAGCAAGGGAGAAAGAGTTACCCCTTTTTGGACGATAGACTGCTTGGTGCTCAATATCACAGGTATAATGCGTACAAATGGATTCTTGATTTCATATTCTGGAGTTGTAGCGCTACAGTGAACACGCCGGTGGTCGAGACAAGTGGAGGGGGCACGGTGACCCCACACTTGTCTGAGACAACTCCCTCTCAGATTGGTATATCATGCATCACTCAACAAATAAATTAAAAACATACATGACAGAAATATAAACAGTAAAATATACAGAAAGATGTGTCATAAGTTTATACATATATCCCAAAAAGAATAAAAAAGAGAAAGAAAGAAAAAGGTACATTAATCACTACCAGGCGGCCTGGAAGGTCCGGCCTCATGATCATTGGACCGGGCTGGGAATGGTCGGGGACGGTGGCCCTGGGCCGATGCGGTCTGAATAAGTACCTCCCCGATCCACTCGAGCTGGTCCAAGACTATCGTGAGCTGACCCTCAATCCGCGTGACTCTGGCATCCAATCGGCGGAGGGCTGATGGATCGACCTGCTCCGTCTACGGCAGTGCCGGCTCTGGTGCTGCTGGCTCTGGTCTCCGGCGTCTCCTGCCGGGCTGGGCGTATGCAGGCTGGGGTGCCTGAGGAGGCTCGGTCGGTACCCGGATGTACTGCCCGGGCGCTGCAGCTCAATGAGCCGCATCCTCTCCAACGTGCGTGCTGTAGTGCGCGATGGAGGCAGAGCAGTCAAAGAAGCTGCCACGGGGGCAGTAAGGATGCCATAGGAACGGGCCAGGCGGGTGATAAAATACCCCCTGGCTAGTGGACTGCTGGTGGAGGCGCCGGTAGAGTGGGTGGAGAGAGCGGTCGCAAGGGCGAAAGGGAGGTGGAGGAACCGGGATGGGTCGAGGAGAACCCACAAAAATGTCACGTCGTCCCCCGACACCTTCTCGCCTCCCTCCCGCTGCATGATGGAGGTGGAGACGATCCGGTGCATGAGGCGGTGGAGTGGATCGCGTAGGTGGCTCTCCCTCGAGGTCCCCGCCTCGTACCTAACGTTGGACAGTGGTGCCCAAACCTCCATATTGGGAACCCTTTCTGGCTACCCCTGAATGCAGGACCCGAAGAACCGGGTGAAATATCGGTGCTGGAGGTCCGCGGCAGTGTAGATGCCTGTGCGCCTCCCAAACTCCCGGAGGTTGTACTCCCTGTGCTCACCTCCCAAACGAAAACGTACGAGCCTGGAACGCGGGTCTCCCGCCCTGGGAGCGAAATGGACCGTAGACAGGAACTCCAGGAGAAGCTCTGTGTAGACCACATCCTCGTCAGTGGCCATGATCCGGTCCCAACCTCTGCACGTGAATGACGCCTCCTCGTGGGTCCAGGTGCGATGTAAGAATGGCTCGATCGCACCCCAGAGCCCTGCGTCTCTAAGAATATCTCGATCAATGATCGTCGCCTCTAACACCCGGCGACTCCTCAAAGCATCCCTCCGCGAGGTGTACTCGACAGAACTGGCCAGCTCCGCGGGGAACTGGAGGAAAGCGTGCTCCATTCTGAACATTATCTGCAAAAAGAAAATATATCCACAAAACAAAATTCTTGCAAAATCAGTCCTTGTCTTCCCAGCCGCACCGCAGCGCGGCCCAAGAGCAAGGGCGCGGCGCGGCGTACGGCTGTTTCCAAACCCCGATCCCATTTCTCAATTTAACCTGCTAACACTCAATATAATCACACCAAAAGGTAGCCTAAGTGCCGACTAGCTCATCTAGGGTCTTCATTTGGCAAAACAAACACCCTATAAGCTAGCATTAGTGATTCTAAGTTTTTGAACTTTTTGATTAAAACCCTAAAATTAACTACCTAATAACTAGTTTAAACAGCTGATAAGTAGTTAAAATAGCGTACCTTGGCAGTAGAAACACAACAAGCAAGAAAAATTGCAAGAAATTTTTGATCACTAGAGCTCCGAGTCGTGTGACTTGAGTTGTGAGCCGCGGCTCACCGTATAAAGGAGAAAACCGTCTGATCGTTTCTCGCGGCGCGGGTTTCCCTGTTCCGCGGCGCGCGTGTCGCCAACTCAACCCCTGCGCATCGGGTTGCGTTCCGACCCCGCGTCGCACAATACAAAAATCCGCGGCGCGGTCTTCAAAAATTTTCAAAACTTCTCAGTTGACCCCACACTTATTTCAAACCACAAGTACCTGCAAAAGATTGATGTATATTTTTGTATTTTATTTTAAGAAATATATCCTAACTTATGACACGATGGGTTGCCTCCCAACAAGCGCTAAGTTTAACGTCTTCAGCCAGACGTTCTACTCCTAAGCTGCATCTTCTTCCTCCTCTTGGCCTCTTGGTGGCAATTGCTGGAACTCTGGCATGAAATTATTGGCCATCATTGTCATAAGAGATGTGAGTTGAGTCATTCGATCACTCACACCGCTTATCCATTGTTGTTGGGATTTCAAGAGCTCGAAAACATTCGCCTCTCGTTCTCTAGATTCCTTTTCGTATCGCTGATGCCTTGCTTCCATCATCTCTATCATATCCAGCAATTGTTCCTTGTCAATGGTGGACAATGGGTGGTTTTTGGTCTCCTTTAAAATTTCTTCCTTTCCTCCCTCCCCCGTACGTGTCCAGATCTTCTCCTTACTCCTTATCCCTGGCTCCATTAATGTTTTCCTATCTGCTTGTTTGCCGTTTTCTTCCGAAGGTAACGAAATTGGGTTCCCAAACATATTCAATCGTCTTTTCCTGGTCCCAAAGAAAATATCCATATCTCCAGTCTTGCAGTCGATCACTGAACCAGCAGTAGCTAGGAATGGCCGTCCTAAGATGAGCGCAGGCGCATCGTCCGGACTTTCATATTCCATCACCAGAAAATCCACGGGGTAGAAAAAGTCCCCAACTTTGACTATGACATTGGTTAGCTTTCCCCTGGATACCTTAGTTGATTGGTCGGCCAACTGCAGTACAACTTCGGCTGGCTCGATTTCTTCATTCTTGTATTTGTCATACAGATATCCCGGCAAGATGTTGACACTTGCTCCCAAATCTAGTAAGGTGTTTCGAATAACCACGTCCCCTACGGTTGTAGTGATCAATGGTGATCCGGGGTCCTTTTCCTTTTTGGGCAGTGTACCTAATAACGCCTCGCTAGCACTCACAGTCAATCTCACCGTTTTCGGCGTAGGTGTCTTACTCTTCCCATGTTGCTCGCACATATATTGTAAAATCCTGGTGTCTTCAGGGGCATCCTTGAGCTGGTCCCATAAGGGCTGATTCATTAAGGGTCCCGTTGATCTAGATGCTTCCTGCTTCTTCTTTTCTTTCTTACTTTTCTTTTTCTGCTTAATCCCTGCGATCATTGGTTGCTCTTCCTTTTGGACCTTTTCATCTATTTCTGGTTGAGTGCCATTCTCAACCGGAACTCCTCCTTCTTTACCTTCCTCGCCTCCTAAAACCTTTTCCTTTTCCTCCGGTCTTGCTTCACTCCCTACTTCAAACAAGTCCTTCAGAGTGACCTTTCGCCATCCTGATTCGACAGTGTTGACTTGTTCCTTCCCTGGACGTTGATTATGAGTAGGATTGACTTCAGTAGCACTCGGCAACTTGCCATTATCTCTCTTTTGTTGATCTGCAGCCATTTGACCTATTTGTCGCTCCATATTTGCGATGGCCTTTGCATTCGCTTGAGATTGTTGTTGTGTCGCCGTGACCATGTCATACATCTTAGCGATCATCTCTTCTTGGGTCCCTGGGGCATTGTTGGTAGCATTGGTAGGTCCCCTGTTGTTGTTGTTTCCATTGTTTGTAGGCTGATGGTTTCTAGGTTGACTAGTTGGTGGATTCTGATAATTGTTTTTCCTGAAATTTTGTTGTTGTCCTTGGTTGTATGGCCTGTAGGGTCGTCCATTGTTGTGCTGGCCTTGACCCTGGCCGTAGACTTGATTAGCTTCCTGAATCTTAGGTCCTCCTTGACCTCCTTGTGATGAGTTTGGTGGTCCATTCTGCAGTGTGGACATAAGCCTGTCGAACTTTTTGTTCAATTCACTGATTTCCTTTTTCACTTCCTTTTTCCAATCAGCATCGACTCCCACCGCTGCTGCCGTACCTGCAGTCTTCCTAGTTGAAAAGTTTGCCTTGGAGCCATTACTTAACTGCTCCAAAAACTGCCAAGCTTCCTCAGGATCCTGCCACATAAATGTCCCACTGGATGAGGCATTTATCATGGCCTGGTGTGTCTCGCTAACTCCCTCGAAGAATAACTTGACCAACTGCCATCTAGGAATCTCATGATGTGGACAAGATCGCAACAACTCCTTTAATCTGTCAAAAGCTTCATGAAAAGCCTCTCCAGGCTTTTGCTGGAAATCCTGGATAACTCTTCTGATTTCGGTTGTCTTGCTCGCTGGATAAAATTCTTGAAGAAACTTCGCCTTGAGCTGATCCCAACTAGTAATACTATTTGCTGGCAACGATGTGAACCAATATTTGGCTTTATCCTTAAGGGTGAACGGGAACAATCTAAGCCTAAAAATATTTCTGTTGGTGTTTCTAGGGTTATTCGCATTAGCGATCGCTAAGAATTCATATAAATGATTATAGGGATCATCCTACTTATACCCTCTAAACTCTGGTAATATTCCTAATAACTGAGGTCTAATTTTTACTTGCGAGTCAATGTTATCAGGAATATAGATTGGCGACGAGTCATCATATTCCCTAGGTTGGAAATGTGATGCAACCGATTGCCGTCTCGGTTGTGCAAAATGTAAGGGTTGAGCGGGGTTACCGTAAGGATGATCATTGTACTCCCGCTGACCTAGTGGTGGATATTGTGGTGTTCTTCTGAGAGGTCCCCGACCTCGGTTCCATTGAGGTTGCGGTGCTGGTGGCACCCATCCTTCATCTTCCTCGTCATACACTTCCTCCGTCTCTGGGTATTGGTATTGCGGTTGAGGCGGTTGTTGGAAATGTATAGGTTGTGTTGGTTGGTATGTGGGTTGAGGTTTAAATAGGACTGGTTGTGGTTGAGATGTTGGTGTCTGCTGTCTAGGAGCTGGGGTGCCATCTCGGGTCGGCTCTCCCCAAGACATAGCAGATGTAAAGGGATTGGTAGATTGTGGTTGAGAAGCGGGTGTAAATGGTGGAATAGATGGCGGAGTGCATGATGGTATGGGTGCAGGGGCTGAAACTGCACCACCAGACACACTCGAACTTCCAAATTGAAATTCTGATAATGGGGGAATAGAAAACCTCCCCGTTGCCTCACCTAATGGTTCCTGGGCAACACTAACCGGACTACTACTAACTTGACTGAAATTCATGATATTCAAACGCCTACGGGCACGGAGTTTGCGCGCCGTACGCTCGATCTCAGAATCAAACTGCAATGGGGATAATTGCTCTCCCCTGCGGGTACGCATGCACTAGTGCAACACACCCACAAAAAATCAAAAATCAAACTTACCCAAAATGAAATTTCAAAAAGCAAGAAACAAGTTCCTACTACTCACCTATTCTAAGCTCACAGCTCCCCGGCAACGGCGCCAAAATTTGACACGCCTAGGTCGTCGTGCGGTCAAAAATAAGAGAAAACCTAACACACACTAGTATAGCGGTAGTCAGGGTCGATCCACAGGAGCTTCGTGGTTAGACTAGATGAGAGATTACCAACTAATAGTGTCATAGCTATAGTCGGAGGATTTGGTTTCTATTTTCCTATCACTAGCAAATGAGACAATGCTCAAACACTCAAGCCAAGCTAAGCTATGTCCAAATGTCCTAGTCACTTTCTGAAATCAGAAGTACATCTCTGACTCAGAAGCAATCAAAGGCATCTACACTAACAAAACCAAGCAAAGCATAAACTACCACTAGTTAAGTCCTATGGAACAGTTACTAGCCAAGGTTTAATGCTTACCAAATAACCTAATTAGCTACTGATTTCAACCAAGGAAAACAGTTCTAACAAGGTCCAAAACACAATCCAAAACACAATCAATCAAACAAACCAAACACAAATACTCAAAACACCGAAAAGCTAAGATTAAATGTAACCAAATACTTTTCATTTACCAAAAGGAATTCCAAGTACAAAATCAGTAACCAAATGTTTCTAAAACAGAACCTAAGAGCTCAAATCAGTGGTTGTCACTCCCAAAGACTTTAGCTACAAAACTACTTGCTACTAAAAAGGAAATTAACTCAAAAATCATAAAATACCAATTGAGAGTCTTCTGAAATGGAATCCTGGAGTCAAAGAGCTTCTAGGTCGATCTTACACCCGGTTCTTTGCTAGGGTTTTCGGCTGGAAATGCATCTATTTATACTTGCAAATTTCCCGCAACCGCGCCGCGCAGAAGTGAAATCCGCGGCGCGCGTACTTATCTTTCCCCGTTTCTTCGGAATTTAAATGTGTTCCACCGCCTTATGCCCGCGTCGCGCAAATCTCAAATCCGCGGCGCGCGTACGACTTCTCTTGATTTTCCATTCTTTCCATACTTTTTCCTTTTGTACACCTTTAGTCCCTGTTTTTACTCTTTTTCTCCAGACAAGTCCTGGCACGAAAAGTGAGAATACCAGACATATTTGATATGATTTTATCAAGAACAGGGCTCAACAACGCCTAAAATACTTGATATCACTAGGCGTTGTCATTAGGTAGGCAATACTCTTTGCCAACTTCAATCTCTATGAAGCTTCTAGATCTTTTGGGATTCATTGAATCTGATTAATGGCATGTTTAATCCCATCATGCTCATCCTCTCTCTCGTGACGGGTATGCCGCGGATCACGAGTTTGGATGGTAAATCGACCACGAAGGACCCACGTGACACCCGGCCCATGATTCATGAGTTATCGCGAGTATCACATCATTTTGACCGAGTCCAATTCGACGCGTTGGCTATGGCACTTCCCACGCCGGAAGGGCCCGGTTAAATGTGTGGTTCTTTGTGGGTAGCATGAGATTTACATTTTTATAAAACGGGATTTTGTTTCGTTTTTGTTAAAACATTTTAACCTTTTAATTGGCATAAGGGTCAATTTAAACTTTTAAAACCGGTTTGAAATTGCCAATTTGACTTTTTGAAAAAATCTATTAACTTTTAACAAATTTTTCTTACTTGTGTATTTTCAGTAATACTTTTATCTTGAAACACTGTTCTATCAAACCCTTTCGGTAACTCCACTCAATAAAATGTGACAGGCGGTGAGAGTGGTAAGCAATGAATGCTATTTAAAAACCGACCTCATTAGGAATCAAAGAGACCTCCTTCAACCTTCTACACATTTAGAGTAGGTGAGCCTAGTCACGGTCTGACCAATGTTTTTATTTTAAGTTATACATATAGATACAATTCTAATATATATATCATTTAAAATTTTAAGTATTCTTTGAAAATTATGTTTAACTATTAATTCTATTAAACACGCAAGGATGCAGTGTTAATAATTAATTTAAACAATCATCCATTAAATTTTGAAGCATTTTAAACTTTGTGTTTAGCTATTAATCCTATTGAGCATGCAAGTATTCTATGTCAATGATTAATCTAAACAATCATACAATACTAAAATCACCATTTTATAACAAGAAATCTGATTTCAGAAAAATAAAACATCACGACCGCCGCGACGCGTAACACGAGAAAACGCGACGCGGTAATCAAAAGAAACCGATCATGACAAGAACGACGCGGCGCGGAACACTAGGAAGCGCGACGCGGCAAAACCCTAATGATCGTAACTTTAGAAAAACCCGCGACGCGATATTTCTAGTACCGCGGCGCGGACGTCGATCAGATTCGATAAATCAGAAAAAAACGATTTTTAACAATTTTAATCGAATCAAAACAGTACAAAATCATGATAAAGCGGCTCTGATACCACTGTTAGAATACGATAGCATAAAACAACGCAGCGGAAACAGAAATCTAAATCGTATTCAACCAGAATCACAGAATCATGCACACTTTTGTAACTGTAAAATCAAGAGGGTTCAAGACATACCTTTTAAATCTCAGATCTGATTTTGTTAGGATGACGAGAGCCCAAAGTAGAACTCCTCTAATGTAATCGCACCCAAGACAACGATCCAGCACCCGTTGATGTAGTATATACCTTTGCTTGAAATTTTAGCACGTAATACCTAGGGTTTTGAAAGAAATCGGTTGTATACCGAGAGGGGGAAGGAGGGTGACGAAAATTAGGGTTTTGGCAGCTCTTACAACTCAGATCTAGGGTTGTATTTATAGTGCTCCTCATCCTTATCCCCTCCTTTATGGATATTTCACTTTAGTCCTTTATCCTTATTAAGTTTCTAATTAATATACCTTTACTTTGGTATATTAATAAACTTAACCATTAAGTTTCTAATTAATATACCTTTACTTTGGTATATTAATAAACTTAACCCCTCAAGTTTATTTTCGAACTCTTTTAGCTAAATCGTCTCTTGCGTGTAACCCAAAAGGACCCTACTATTTATAATAATATTACCAACTTGTTATAACGATGGGCATATAACCAACAGTTAACCTGTCAACAATCACCCATATAGAATCATATCCTCGAGGAGTCCGAGGCAACTTTGTAATGAAATCGATTGTGATCTCATCCCATTTCTTCTTTGGTACTGGCAATGGCTGCACTACTCCATAAGGCTTTTGATGATTAGCTTTTACCTGAAGACATGTCAAACAGTTCTCTACAAATCGTCCCACATCTCGCTTCATACCCGGCCACCAGTAGTACGGTTTTAAGGTATGATACATTCGTGTACTACCAGGGTGAACCGAATACCTAGTACAGTGAGCATCCTCTAGCAACAATTGTCTCGCCTCGCCATGTCTCGGAACCCAAACTCGTCCTTGAAAAGTCTTGATTCCTTGTGCATTTTCCACAAGTTTCTCTATATAACCAATCATCCTTTCTTTCTTCAAGTCATTGGCTTCGACTTGGCATCTACGTATCAACTCTGGTAATCGACTCACAATCCCCATTCGAGCCGATACGACTCGAATAGGCGGCTCCTTACGGCTTAGTGCATCCGCCACCACATTGGCTTTACCAGGATGGTAAAGTATTTCACAATCATAATCTTTTAGTAGATCCATCCACCGTACTTGCCTCATGTTTAACTCTTTCTGGTCAAACAGGTATTTCAGACTTTTATGATCCGTATAGATCTGAAATCGCACTCCATAAAGATAATGTCGCCAGATCTTTAATGCAAAAATTACTGCCGCCAACTCTAAATCATGTACTGGGTAAGCTTTTTCATGTGGTTTCAGTTGTCGAGAGGCATACGCTATCACTCGTCCTTTTTGCATCAACACGCATCCAAGACCATTTAAGGAGGCATCGCTGTAAAGAACAAAATCCTCCCCTCCTTGCGGTAAAGCCAACACTGGAGCCTTGCATAAGCTATCTCGTAGTTGTTCAAAGGCTGATTGTTGTGCCTCAGTCCAACTAAATTTCTCCGTCTTCTTGGTTAATTTGGTTAAGGGTATAGCTATACGAGAAAAGTTTTCTACAAATCGTCGATAATAGCCTGCTAACCCCAAGAAACTACGAACCTCCATTGGACTCTTTGGCGGCTCCCAACTCATTACGACTTCAATCTTTGCTGGATCTACCTTTATATAATCTTCATTTATCACATGGCCAAGAAATTAGATCTCCCGCAACCAAAACTCACATTTTGAAAATTTTGCATATAATTTCTCGTCTCGAAGAATATCTAATATTTGTTGCAAATGAAATCTGTGCTCATCTCGACTCTTTGAATAAATCAGGATGTCGTCGATAAACACAATTACGAATTTATCAAGAAAAGGACGACAAACCCGATTCATCAAATCCATAAAAACGGCGGGAGCATTAGTCAAACCGAACGGCATGACTAAGAACTCGTAATGGCCATACCTCGTACGAAAAGCTGTCTTCGGAATATCAGCTTCTTGTACCCTCAATTGATGATAGCCTGATCTCAAATCAATCTTTGAAAAATACGTGGCCCCATGCAGTTGATCAAATAAGTCATCGATCCTCGGCAACGGGTAACGATTCTTTAAGTGATCTTGTTGAGCTCTCGATAATCTATACACATTCTCATAGATCCATCTTTCTTTTTCACAAAGAGTATAGGCGCACCCCACGGAGACGAACTCGGACGTATAAACCCAAGTTCCAATAACTCTTGCAACTGTCTCTTTAATTCTTCCATCTCGGATGGTGCTAATCGATAAGGTGGTCGAGCTACCGGCTTCGCCCCCGGTATGACATCGATTACAAATTCAACTTGTCTACTTGGTGGTATGCCTGGAAGATTTTCGGGAAATACATCGGGATAATCACAAACCACTTCTACTTCTTCTATTTTGGAATGTTTTGACTCAGCACTAATCACATGTGCCATAATCAATTCACCCCCTCTTTCTATATATCTTTTAGCCGTGGCAAGTGACACTATCGGTACTTTTCGGGAACGTCGTTCACCTCGTATCAAAATTCGGGAACCACTCGGTGTCTTTATGGAAAGTGTTTTCTCATGACAATCCATTTGACCTCTATTATCATCCATCCAATCCATCCCGACTATCACATCAAACTCATGATTTGTGATCGGCTTCAGATCTATAGGGTACGCAATCCCATAGATTTCAAGCCGACACTGTTTATAATGACTCTTTACAAAAACACATCTCCCATCTGCTACATCTACTATTATTTTCTCATATAAATCAACTAATGGAATATCTAGTTTAGAAGCAAAAGACTCTGATATAAAAGACACAGATGCACCTGAATAAAAAAGTACTCTTGCTTGAAAAGAGTTCAAGCTAAAGATACCTGTGATAACATCGGTCCGATCTCTAGCCTCGTCGACAGTTAATTGAAAAGCTCGCGTTTTCACATGACCACCACCCCAATATCTTCGATCATCTCGATCTCGACCTCCTCCTTAACCAGTCTTTTGAAAATCTCTTTGTGGCTCAGATTTCATCTTTGGGCAATTTGGACGAATATGCCCGCTCTCCCCACAATTGAAACAAAGGGGGCGACTCTCAGTACACTGGCGAGCCATGTGTCCCGACTTCCCACACTGGAAACAAACTGATGGAGGGTTTCGGGAATCACATTCTCCCATGTGTTTTCGCCTACACTTCTTACACCATTTCTCTTCATTCTTCTTGGTTTCACCACGGATTTGAGAACCCGTGGTAATGGGTCTCTGAAAAGTATCTACAGCCTTACCTTCCCACTTTCTCTTAAATCCTCCAACTTCTCTTTCGGTTCTTCTCTCCTCCTCTTGTCTTTGCAACTCCCTTTCTCTCGATCTCGCTGCTTCGGCCACCTGTTGAAAGGTAGTATATCTGGAACTCGGCAAAAACTCTCGGATTTGGGTTTTTAAACCCCACAAGTAACGATCCATCTTACGCTCCTCGGTATCAACTTGATGTTGTGCAAATCTTGCATTCTCATTGAAATCCAGTGTGTATTGTTGCACTGTTCTCGACCCCTGTTGTAACTTCAAAAACTCTTCCTCTATTCCCTTCATAGCATTATTGGAACAATAGTATTCAGTGAACTTCAACTTGAATTGTTCCCAGCTCAGTGTATACGCCAAACTCTCTCCTATCTCCATACACATATTCTCCCACCAGAACTGTGCATCTTCCTTTAACAAGTTTGTTGCAAACTCCACTTTATCTGTCTCGTTGCATTTACTGGTGCGGAACATCTTTTCAACATGTGTTAACCAATTCTTGGCTGCTATGGGATCATCTTTCCCATAGAAATCGTATGGCTTGCACTTCTGAAAAACATCATAGGTACACTTCCTTGTCTTCTCATGTATTTTAGCTCTGCCCGCTTCAGTATAGACCTCTTCACGATCCTCCCTGTACTCAGGTTAAACCGGTGGTTGTCCCGAAGAACCTCTAGTTGCAGTCTCCGTCTGAGGCCTCAAATAAGTGGGTAGTAATTCTTTAAGTGCTTTGGCTACCTCAGCAGCAATCATAGCTTGCATATTACTCTGTGTCTCGGGAGGTCGCTCTCCCTCGGGTTGATGCTCTTTACCCGAATCTCGTGATCCCGATTTATCTCTTGATGGATCACCTCGCTCTTTTTCTTTTCCAGCACTCATTTTAACTGAAAAAGAAAATCAACTCATTTAGTAATCACCACCATAATACTCAATATGGTGTGTAATCAACTCAATTGTATAGCACTATAATACTCAATATAGTGTATAATCAACTCAATTGTATATCACTATAATACTCAATATAGTGTATAATCAGCTCAATTGTAATTCTTTATTTTATTTTTTTTTGTGGTAAAGAAAATATAAAGAACAATGTGATATATGATATGTATTATCTAATCAATAACGACTGTGTACTGTATTATGGGAATTTTCAAGCCACACGGTACATGCATGGATATTTTTTTCAGTTAATGTATTTGTTATGTTTCTTTTTATATATTTGTTCCTATCTTGTGGAAAAGGAGATATTATGTATTTATCGGTTTATCTATATAGTGGACATAACCATTTAGCACCCGCAACTGTTAATTAATAATGGTATTTACTTATTTTTCATGATCATGTAATTTTTGATATTTATGTTTATGATATTTGATGAAATTATGTTATCAATATATTTGATATCAGTTCATTTTTGTTCGTTGTCAATAATTTCAATTGTGACATGGTTTAAGTAAATTAGTTTTTGGTTATTGATAAATTTCACTTATGACATTTATTTTAGCAATAAACTAATTGACACAATATATCACCAAAATGATATTTTTTCTGAAAATTAATTTATAAAGAATATAAATATTATTATTTATGTGTTTATTAATGCGAATATTATACGACCCCAGGATATGTTATATTTGGTCGGATAAATACATATGTTGTGGTAAACATTTGAGATTTTTCGGTTCTATATGATTAATAAGTCGATCCAAAGATGGACTAGTTGATTGATATAATTTGTTATCAATGTTTTATCACTAAAACAATATATTTGTTGCAAGTTAATATTATTGTCCGAAGACTTAATGTTAATGTCGTGTTGATATGTGACAACCAAAAATTTTGCACGTATGGATAAAGTTTGATACTTAAACGTATTATGGAAAAGCAAAATAGTCCAATGTGGTAAAATTATGGATATGTAAGGGTCAAAACCTTTTATTAAGCTATGATGTACCTCAATTAGAATTTGGTTTTGGCGACCCAAAAGCAAAAAGGGGAATAAAGGACCAAAAGTAAAAATTCTACTGAACAATCTTTAATAATTAATACCTTAAAATCTAAAAAGAAATGAGAAAAAGTCATCAAGTTGACTTTTGAAATATTTGAGATAAAAAAATATAGGAAAAAGATTCAAGCTATTTGGAGTTTTCACGAAGACGTTATGAAGGTTTTAAAATGGCCCAAAAGTGACAAAAATGACCAACGATTCCTTTTCAAGGGTTGATAGCAGACAATCTATTAAGATTCAGACTTAAGTCAGTAGCAGAAAGTTGTAAAGCTCATTCTAAACTTTTAAAAGTGTAACACCCGGTGTAACACCCGGTTCCTCAAATTTAGGATATACCTATTTGTTTAGTCAAACATAATATCATTAGAGGTATAATCCCAAAAAGAGTAACAAGTATACACAAGGTTGTCATCAAAAGCTTAATTCAAGTCCCAAACTATTACATCAACTGTTTACAACTATTAAACAGAACCGGGTTTACTTCATATTTTAAAATAACAAAAGTAAATCTAATTCAATGTCCAAGTCCAAGTGTAGCTATCCCTCCATGTTCCGCTTTCCACGGTCACCACTGCCAGAACCTAACACAAATCATAGTAACAAATAATTTATGAGTTTTGAAAGCTCAGTAAGTAATTTAAGATTAGTTGAATCGCATCATTTATCATCTCATTTGATTGTATCTCAATGGACTATCTCAGTCCATAGTGTGTCTCACACACTATTCCTCTTTCTTCTATATACTCAAAATTTAGTTATAATCAACCAAATTAAATATAGTTTACTTCTTATTTGTAAATAACATCATAATAATGTATAATCATACAATAATTAACTACTCACCTGAAGTTGAGTCGATATGTGGAACTCCCGAACCTCGTGTGTGTTCGTGTCTAGCTTTAGCTGTAACACAATGACTCAAACTCAATATTCAATTTCAAGAAAATCTCAATCATGCTCAATATTCATATCAATCAAGGAATTGGAATCATAAGAGAGGGTTACAATCAAAAGATAGCAATACTATCCTAATTGTAACTTCCAATTTCACAAATTTAGCACATATAACCCTAAGAACACAATACAAGTGTTTTACTAACTTGGGTCTCGAATTAAAACTCCATCACACACACTAATCCAAGTAAACTCACTCTAATTCATACTAGTAGCAGGTGGTTCATCAAGACCACTTGGAACTATCTCAAAACGAGAAATCTAACCGTCAAAACGAAGTAAAAATCAAGAAGAATTACCTTTCAAGCTCAAAGTGTAAATCCCTAGCTTCAATTCAAAAGAAACAAGCCTTAATCTCGACTTTGGAAGGTTGGAATCAAGTTTTTAGGGTTAAAAGAAGTTCTGGACGAAATGGGTTTTATCCCCAAATGAAAGAAAATTCCCCTTTAAAAATACCCTGTTGCGACACACGACCCGTGTGGAAATCCACACGACCCGTGTGGATCCACCGCCTCAAATGAAGTGGAAACTGCCGGATTCTACACGACCCGTGTGGAATCTGGCACGACCCCGTGTGATAACCTGGCACGACCCGTGTGGATCTGGCACGACCCGTGTAGAATTTGGTGCTCAATTCTTTGCTCACTGCCTGATTCTACACGACCCGTGTGAATCTGGAACTCAACCTTTTGCTCACTGCATGATTCTACACGACCCGTGTAGAATCTACACGACCCGTGTGATTCTAAAACTCATCTTTTTAAACTTTAACTTCTTCCAAATAAGTTTCTAACCCTCTTAACTCTTATAAAAACTTATTTAATCTTATTTACACTAAGATTAACTCAAAAATCTTTAAATTTTAATAACACGGTATTACACCCGGCTTTTAAAACAAAACACCCCTGAAAATTTTTCATTTAAAAAAAAGGTTTCAATACGTAAAACCATAATAAGAGGGGTATATTATATTAAAAACGGGTACAAGTGTATCAAGGAGAGTATAAAATACCGTAATCTCCTTTGAAGCCGGGCTGCTACTGACAGCATTGAAAGTCCCACTTCTTTAGTCACGGACTCTATCTTTTCCCTTATCAGGATCATGCTAACCTGCAGGGACATTTAACAAATAACATGAGCTATAAAGCTCAATGAGTAATCATATCTGCAAATAACATGTATAGGAAATACATTCAAATATAATTCCCTATATATGATGAATCTCTTTGGACTCATCTTTTCAATACAAGATCCCATTTTATAGCCTCTTCCGGCTAACCGTATATATGTTTGGATATCGGATCCAGACTCTTAGCCTTACTGGCTGATCGTATATCTCTTAGGATTTCACATCCTACTTCATAGCCTTACAGGCTGAAACATAATAACCTGTAATTATCAAGCCACGTCAGTTATTTGCACATTTAATCATATCTAACCATTTCTGTCCCATGTTTCTTAGTCACAATTGATTGCACCATATATCATGGCTATATAAGCCGCACCATGTGTCATAGCTATATAAGCTGCACCAAGACATTTTCAATATACAAGTCATAACCCTAAGGCCGCACCAACAGTTTCCTCATTAATTTCATAGCCCAAAGGCCGCACCAACTGGGTTCAATAACCCGATATCATGGTCATAGGACCGCACCATTTGGATTCAAGTTCAATGTCATAGCTATAAGGCCGCACCATTTGGATTTAATCATCCAATATCATAGCCATATAGGCCGCACCAGTTTCCATATAACAATATCATAGCCATCTAGGCCGCACCAGTTGGATATAACATCCAATATCATAGCCATATAGGCCGCACCATTCAATAACATTTTATTTCGTAATCATTTATGGCTCACGGCTCCGTTCTTGTCATTTCATTGACTCACGGCTTATCCGATATTGCCTTTTCATTATATCTTTATAATTATCATTTTCGTCCCCCAAAGCTGTTTCAATCTGTAACAATCCAACCAACACATATCATATGTGATATAAGTGAGATTACTCACCTAGATACTTGCTGCAATTGTATCCTGTTAGTCTTTGCATTCTTGCACCTTTATCAATACACTTGTCCGTTACCTATTCATTTATATATAAATTGACAATAGGTTAACAACCATTTCGATTGACTCTATTACACAAGAGTCCAATATAATACAATTGGGGACCATTCCTAGATGATAACTTTCACTTAGAATCTTTCTATAAATTATACATTTTCCCGAAATACGCGTATTTTGCTACAGTACTTTCGGGAGGTCGTATACGTATTCCGACAATTTTCCATAAAGTTTCACATCATATTAGACCTATGTTCAAAATTTGAGGTCAAACGGACAAGTCTAGCATCAAGTCCCAAAATTGGACCAAACCTTAACAGAAGGCAGGAGCAATCTGCTCATTTTCATACTGTCGCGACTTTGCGTCGCGATCCACCATGTGGTCGCGTCGCGATCGCTGAACAGCAGGCCAGAAACTCCGATTTTTATGCTACAAAATCCCATTTTCTCATATTAAGCCCTTAATACACGACTTAATCAGTAGGGGTTTGTTCGAGGACAAAACCCTTCATTTACTTCAAGTTTTAAACCATAGAATTGGTGATTTCAATCCATTTCCAAAAATTCCCGTTTTTCACATTTTTGGTCCAAAACCGAAATTATTCAAAATTAATCACTTCTACTGATTATTCTCATCTCTAGAAACATTTGGAACTCATTAAAACCCATTAGAATCCACTGGATCATATAAACATGTATTCTAGGGTTCTTGAGCAAAGTTCCAAATTTTCAACAATAACAACATACTTTGATGTTTTACCCATATGCTTACAACATAAACATGTTGAAGCTTAAAAATCATGTGAACCTCTTGGATGATAACTGGAATTTCAGTTTCCAATCCATCCCGTGAAGAACACATCAATTTCTTAGGTTAGAGTTTCAAAGAACTAACCTTAATTGCTTGAAAACTTCAAGCTCCAAACTATTAATTCGATTCCACACTTCAATCCTCATGAATTCTGCAGAAATCGCACCCAAGAAACCTTCTCGATGCTTCTCTATGTTCAGCCACAATTATGAGAGATATTTCTCTCTTTTATATTTTCCAGTTTTACAAATTTAGTCCCTAAGTTCCATTTCTTGAACTTTTGGCACTTTTCTCAAGTTTTTTTTTACAACAAAACTTTCATTCCTTATCCTTTTGCCATAAGCAACAATGTTTTACATGATTGTTCCTTTACATGGTCAAATGACCAAATTACCCTTCTAAGGTAAAATGACCAACTTACCCTTTTATTATATTTACATATAAAGGGTATCTTGGTGTTACAAAAAGGTATAAGATTTGTAAAATTTGAATGTGATACGTAGAAGTTTTGGCTAAGAGAAAATCAAGATAAATAATAAGAAAAAGTTGGAAATTTTTCTAAGGCAAGATCTAAGGGGTATTTTTGAAAATTTCCATCACAGCCCAAATCAACTTTAGAAATCGATTAATTACAATCATGCATCCTCATACTCAAAATCAGAAATCGGGGAGAGGGTTCGAAAATACAAAACACGTACAAAATATGTGATTCTCGAAGATTAAAGAAGGAAAACCGATTATGGCTTGAAATCGGTCCTTGTAGGTCGCGTTTTTCTTCAAAGCAGGGCTGGTGTGCGTGACCTATAGATCGAGAAAGGGAGAGATTCGAATAAATCCTTGTGGTTCACAGCATTTTAGCAGCAGGAGAGAGAGAGAGAGAGAGAGAGAGAGAGAGAGAGAGAGAGAGAGAGAGAGAAGAGAGGGATCGAAGGAGTTGGCGAATCAACAAGTGTTGAAGAAGAAACAAGGGTAACAACATGTTGTTACTGCTGCTAATGAACGTCTCTGTCGGAAAAACATTTCGATGGCGACTTCAGGCCGCCGGAAACCGCGCTACCAGTGACTGTAGTGATGGTGTGCGACGAGGAGTCAATTGTGGGTGACGATGGTGCGTTGTGAAGGTTCGATTTGTGCAGAAAAGTACCCATCATCTTCTGATTTCGAGATTTTGGGACAATAACTCAAAGGTATAATTGATTTTTAGGAAACCGTAGTGTTAAATCTGAATTTTTGTTCATGCATGCTGGAATTTAGCATGGATTTTGATTTCTATCATTGCTATGGGTTTAAAAACACTTAAGGATTTGCAAGCTCTGAATATTTGGTTGAGATTCTTGGATGCATGTTTAAGAAATATTTAAAAGAATGAACACCCGACGTAAATTGGGTTTTAGGTGTTTCTTATGAACATGCTTAGTGAATAGCTTCAAGAAAACTCAAAAGTCAAGTATTATGCAAAGAAGGAATCAAGTTCAAAGATGGATTTTTATGTTATGACTAAACGTCAATGTTTATGATTAAATTTGAGAATGTTGGATAACTTTAATGTGTTAAATTGGTTATTCGGTATTTCGACAAATTTGACTTTTTGTTGGTTAAACCAGTTGGTACATGTTGAAATATTATATTTCCACTATCAAGTATTATGTGAATGTTGGAATGGAATTGTGAATTCCACCATTATTAGGACAATTTTTGTATGTATAAAATAGTGTAGATGTGAACATATGATTTGATTGGAATGTCATTTATGAAGTGCTGGGAACGTATTAGCATCAAGAAAACGGAAAATAAAATAATTTATAGTGGTTTCTATTTTAGAAACTTTATTGATTGAAGTTTACCAAAATGGTATAAATGAGTAAAATAATATTATGAAAGAATGTTTTGACATCTAGCTATTGTAAAGAACATGTATAAATGTAAAAATTAAAATGTTGTTAAAATAACCTCGTAGAAATCCAAAAATACCATTTTTGGTCAAAATGAGACAAAAGGGTAAAAATGTCTAAAATTGGTTTTATACTTTTCAAAATCACACTTGGACATTGAAATGTAACTAGATGATGACTAGAAGTAGTTCAAGAAGGAGTAGACAATTGCTATATGTTTAGTTTTCTAATAAGTTCTAATCTCCTATTAGATTAATAGAGATTGAAGGACGTTGGAAACAACGTAAGGCTAGAGAAAGTGGATTAGTGTAGCTAGACGTACCTAGCTATTAAGGTGAGTACATGTGACATTTTTCCCACTATAGGGTACATGGGAAAGTATTATAAATCTTTATGTGGTTTTCAAATATGAAATGATATGCAAGTCTTTACTTGTGCCATGTTTATGAAAGTTTTATACACGTCTATGAAAGAATGTTTTATGAAAGTATGTTTTGGCATTAAGGCATAATATTATGAAAGTATGTTTTGGCATTAACCCATAATGTTACGAAAGTATGTTTTAGAATCAAGCCATAATGATTTGAAAGTATGTTTTGGCATCAAGCCATAATGAATTGAAAGTATGCTTTGGCATCAAGCCATAATGTTATGAAAGTATGTTTTGGCATCAAGCCATAATGATTTGGAAGTACGTTTTGACATCAAGCGATAATGTTATGAAAGTATGTTTTGGCATCAAGCCATAAAATTATGAATGACAGTTTTGGCATCTAGCCTCAATGTATTTGCGAATGAGTATTTTGATGACTAGCAATGTTATGTTTATGAATGACTAGTATTTGATGCAAGCAAAGAAATGCAATACAAAAGCAATGTGTATGAAAGGATAATTTTTGGCCCGGAAAATGATGTTTCCGAAGGGGACTATAGAGGAATCTATTAGGACGGTACCACTCCCTTTGCTAATTTCCTAAGCTAATTGTAAGACCCTAATCCCGAGAAGTCAAGTTCCGAGTTTCAAAGAGTTAAGGTTCGCATGTTAATCGGAAGCAAAATTAAGGAAAATAGGGTTTAAGGGCTATTAGCGCCGCTAATTTAGCCATTAGCGACGCTGATGTGCTGGGTGATGGTTTTCTCCATTTTCCCGCGTCGTTATCTGCCAGCTGGTTGAGTGGGTGTGCACGATCAGCATTAGCGACGCTAACCTTAGGGTTAGCGACGCTAATGTTCCTGTTTGGGCCAAAACCCTAGATTTTCGTGTTGGCCATATTTAATGTTGAGGAAACCCTAGGGCAGCTGTTTTTGGTCATTCCATAGCCCCCAAGTCATTTTTTTTCTCTCTCTCAAGTCATATTGGTGGGGTTTTGACATTCTTGGCTCTTTGGAAGCATTTTTGGAGCTTGGATGATGCTAGGATGAAGATGATGATGCTACAAGCTGTTGGATTAGGTGTCTAAGCCATGACTTTATATTTGTATTTATCTTGTTAATTGAAGCAAAGTCCATTTGGGCTGTGACACGCCTAGGTCGTCGTGCGGTCAAAAATAAAGAAAACCTAACACACACACTAGTACAGTGGTAGTCAGGGTCGATCTGCAGGAGCTTCGTGGTTAGACCAGATGACAGATTACCAACTAGTAGTGTCACGCTACAGTCGGAGGACCTGATTTCTAAGTTTTCAACTACCAACAAGCAATCACTAACCAAAGTCAAGCTAAGCATAAGCTAACCCAACTCAAACTAACCTACTCACTTTCTGAAATCAGAAGTGCATCTCTGAATCAGAAGCAAACAAAGGCATCCAAACCAAACAAAGCATAACCTAACTAATAACTAGGGTTCTGACTGAACAGCTACTAGCTAGAGTTCAATGCCCAAAACTAACCTAATTGGCTACTGATTTCAGCAAAGGAAAACAGTTCCAACCAAGGTCAAAGCAAGATTCAAACACAATTCAAACATTCAAAACACAATCAAACATCCAAAAACATCAAAATGCCAATAATACTCATAACCGAATGATTCTCATTCATCAAAATCAGATCCAAACATCAAAACAGTAACTAAAGACTACTAAAACAGAAACCTAAGCTTGATATCAATGGTTGTCACTCCCAAAGATACAAACCAAAGCTTACAACTATCTAACTAATTGAAAATAAAATCCAAAACATAATAAATACCAATTGAGAACTTGCTGGAACGAAATCTTGGAGTCAAAGAGCTTCAAGGTCGATTTTACACCCGGTCTTTCCTAGGGTTTTCGGCTGTAAATGCCTCTATTTATAGTTGGAAATTTCTCGAGGCCGCGTCGCGCTTTTGTGGATTCTGCGGCGCGCGTACTTATCAGATCCCGTTTCTTCGACATTTGAATGTGTTACACCGCCTTAAGCCCGCGTCGCGCGTTTCATAGATCCGCGGCGCGCGTACGTGTTTCCTTGATTTTTCATTCTTTTCAAAACTTCTTCCTTTTGCACGCTTTTAGTCCCTGTTTCCATTCTTTTCCTCCAAACAAGTCCTGGCACGAATAGTGATAATACCAAGATATATCTGATATAATTTCATCAAGAACAAGGCTCAACAACGCCTAAAATACTTGATATCATTAGGCGTTGTCAAACACCCCCCACTTGTGCCTTGCTTGTCCCCAAGCAAGAGAGTTTTTAACAAATTATAATACAGACTCAAACAATTTTTGACTGTGTTCAGTTTCAAAGCTTATTGCCCTATGAGTTAGAGTGGAATAGTTCGCGAAAACATACTTGAATTGTTCTTTGGAATTCATGGCTTTTTAGAGAACCCTTGATTACAAACTTTCTGTCCACAATGAAGTGTACTTACTCATTCAGATTCTAAAGGCCATTAAGGAATTGTCCATGACTTTCGATGTTGTCCGTGTAACGAGCTTTCAGAAATACCATCCCAGACCAGACGATCTTAGGTGGCAAGGTGCATAAGTCCCACCCATTTTAGACTTACCGGCTCGAACAACAAAGGCCACAGATTGACATTTCCTTCCTAAATTTCAATCCTAAAACAGCTCAATCTTCTAAACTCGTAAAACTCAACTTATTTGACTAACTAATAGCATGATCACAAATAAACAGTATTTCTTGAAAAATACCAGTGCTATCACAATCACAAACCATTCATTTCAAAATTGCAATTTATTAAAAATTTTGAAAAATATTGCTAAAAATATTGAAAATTGATCATTTCTGCAAAAATTTCAAAAAAGATTTCTCTTTCGACCGTCCACACCCCACACTTAAAACCGTACAACGTCCCCGTTGTACAAAAAAAAATTTCAGCATAAGGGAGAAAGAGTTACCCCTGTTGGAAGATAGGTTGCTTGGTGCTCAGTATCACAGGTATAATTGCGAACAAACGCATCCTTGATTTCGTATGCTGGAGTTGTAGCGCTACAGTGAACACGCCGGTGGTCGAGACAAGTGGAGGGGGCACGGTGACCCCACACTTGTCTGAGACAACTCCTTCTCATTTGGTATATCATGCATGACTCAACAAACAAATTAAAACAAACATGACAAATAGAATATAAACAAAGATACAGATAGTGGTGCCAAAAGTTTTGTACATATATCCAAAAAAAAGTAAAAAGAAAGAAAGAAAAAGTACATCAATCACCACCAGGTGGCCTAGAGGGTCCAGCCTCATGATCGTGGGCCCTGGCTGGGAATGGTCGGGGATGCTGGCCCTGAGCTGATGCAATCTGTAGAAGTACCTCCCCGATCCACTCAAGCTGGTCCTCGATCCTGGCAACCCTGGCTGCCAGGTCCTCCTGCTGTGGCTGTGGTGCTGGCTCGGCGGGTGCCTCCCGCCTCTGTCGTCTCCGGCCCGGCTGTGCATATGCCGGCTGGGGGTCCTGGCATGGCTCCGTCGACGCTCGAATGAACTGCCCCGGACGCTGCTGCTCGATGAGCCTCATCCTCTCCAGAGTGTGCGCCATAGTGCGAGACGAAGGCAGAGCGGTCAAAGAAGCGGCCACGGAAGCAGTGAGGATCCCGTATGAGCGGGCCAGGCGGGTAATGAAATACCCCCGGGCCAGCGGACTGCTGGCAGAAGCTCCCGTCGAGTGGGTGGAGAGGGCGACTGCGAGGGCAAATGGAAGGTGGAGGAATCTGGAGGGGTCCAGGAGAACCCAAAAATAGGTCATGTCGTCACCCGACACCTTCTCACCCCCTCCCGATGGATGATGGAGGTGGAGACGATACGGTGCATGAGGCGGTGGAGTGGGTCTCGAAGGTGGCTCTCCCGGGAAGTCCCTGCCTCGTAAATGACGTTGGACAGCGGTGCCCAAACCTCCATGTTGGCAGCCTTGTCCGGCTGCCCCTGGGTACAAGCCCCAAAGAACTGGGTGAAGTGGCGGTGTTGGAGATCCGCCGGAGTGTATAAGCCGACTCTCCTCCCGAACTCGCGGAGGTTGCACTCCCTCTGCTCACCCCCAAGCGAAATCGAACTATCCTAGACCGCGGGTCTGACGCCCGAGGTGCAAAATGGATAGTGGAGAGAAACTCCAGCAGCAGCTCGGTGTAGACCACGTCCTCGTCCGTGGCCATAATCCTGTCCCAGCCACGGCATGTGAACGATGCCTCCTCGAGAGTCCAGGTGCGATGTTAATATGGCTCAATTGCACCCCAAAGTCCTGCGTCTCTCAAAATATCTCGGTCGATAACTGTCGCCTCGAGGACCCGACGACTGGTCAGTGCGTCTCTCCGCGAGATGTACTCCGTGGAGCTAGCAAGTCCCTTGGGGAACTGGAGGAAAGGGTGATCTAACCTGAACATCATCTGCAAAAAGATACATAGCCACAAAAGAATTTTTTTTTGCAAAATTAGTCCTTTTCTCCCCCACCGCACCGCGGCGCGGCTCAAGATAGAAGCGCGTCGCGGCGAGCTGCTGTTGCAAAAACCCCAATCCAAACTCGCGATTTAACCTGCTAAAACTCGATCCAATCATACCACAAGGTAGCATAAGTACCGACTAACCCATCTAGGGTCTCTATTTGGCAAAACAAACACCCTATGAGTTAGCATTGGCGATTCTAAGTTTTGAACTTTTCTGGACAAATCACTAAAATTAACTATCTAATTGCTAGTTTTAACAACTAATAGATAGTTAGAATAGCGTACCTTGGTAGTAGAAACAAAATGAGCAAGAAAAAATACGAGAGAAATTTGTCGATCAGAGCTCCGAGTCGTGTGAGGGTTGGTTGAGCCGCGGCTTACCTTTATATAGGAGAAAACCGACTGATCATTTCCCGCGTCGCGCATTTACGCTTTGCGCGTCGCACGTGTCACCAAATCAAACCCTGCGCATTGGGTTGGTTTACGACCCCGCGTCGCGTAATTCAAAAACTTACGGCGCGGTCTTCAAAATTTTAAAAACTTCTCACACGACCCCACACTTATTTTAGACCACTAATACCTGCAAAAGATCGATGTATTTTCCTAATTAAATTCTAAGAAATATAAAACCTAACCTATGACACGATGGGTTGCCTCTCAACAAGCGCTAAGTTTAACGTCTTCAGCCAGACGTACTATTCCTATTACTCTACAACTACGGTGGATCGTACGCCTTCTTTCCTTGTTGCTTTTCTGCTTCCACCGTCCTTTCGCTGACCCACTGCCCTTCAAACTTTCCTGGGTCGAATGGCTTGCTAGTTCTCCTGTTGCTGCCCAGTTGCTGCTTTCTGATTAACTCCCGTGAATGCTTCGAGGTAGCTTTGAACCTCCAAGCTCGGTCCTTCCTTCTATATCTCTTCAAAATCACTGGGTTGACGTGAAGTGCACCCAGGGCTGCTTCCAGTAGTTGTTTCACACCTCGGTTGCTAGTGTCTCGCATGCTATCTTCAGGTTGCAATTTTGGTTTGCAGTACCAATAAAAATTTTCCAATCGAATGGAATCGGAAGGCAACATGTCAGGATGCTTCCATATATCCTCATCGGTGGTATTGATTACATCTAATTTTCCATTCATGAACGGATCATGAGTGGTGATAAAATCATGTTTTTTATTTTCAAAGATTAACTCGTCAGCATCATCTTCTTGATCATCGTCCAACAGGTGGATCGGGACCAAGAGTGAGCGACTGGTTTGATCTGGTGGTGGTACAAAGTCACCCATCACCCGATCCTTACTATCAAAAGACTCAAAATTTTCAAAAATTCTATGTTCGGGGGTAGTATTGTCATCTACACCCCCTTCCCCAATAGTATCAACAATTTTGGGGATCGTTGGGCTGGGGTCTGTACTGTCACTTACAGCCTCCTCCTCAACATCCCCATCAACCAAATTATCTGGTGATGGTATGGATTTACTGATCACCTGCTCGATATTATCAAAATATTCAAAAACATCAAAAGCTATTGAGTCAGAGGTAGCATTGTCACCTACAACCTCTTCCTCAATAACATTTTCGACCCTCTCAGTGGTCTCTTGACTTTCCCAAGATGTATGCCCTTCCATCACATATTTAGGTGATGCAAGTTCACACATCATATCATTGGTAATAAAATCACTCGACTCCGGTTCTGGCGAAGGTGGTGAACATTTCCAACTTTCCTCTAACCTATCTAAAGAAGCTTGCAATCTTTCAATAGCATCAGCCTGATCCTTCTGCTCTTGGTGGGTGTTATACCAGAGTACCCAAAGTTGGGCCCAAATTGCAGGATTCTCAGGCTGAGATGACTCCTCGGTCCGCCATCCATTGTTATCGAATGATCCATTGTTGTAATCATCCTCGTAATAGGTGTCGGCCGGATTTTCATAATACTCATAATACTGATCCGGGTACATGTAATCACCCATTATAAGGATGTACACATACCAAAAATCAGCAAACTAAAATCAAACATAAAAAAATCAGAAGCTAAGTCCTACAGATCACCTAATCTAAGCTCACAGCTCCCCGGCAACGGCGCCAAAATTTGACACGCCTAGGTCGTCGTGCGGTCAAAAATAAAGAAAACCTAACACACACACTAGTACAGTGGTAGTCAGGGTCGATCCGCAGGAGCTTCGTGGTTAGACCAGATGACAGATTACCAACTAGTAGTGTCACGCTACAGTCGGAGGACCTGATTTCTAAGTTTTCAACTACCAACAAGCAATCACTAACCAAAGTCAAGCTAAGCATAAGCTAACCCAACTCAAACTAACCTAGTCACTTTCTGAAATCAGAAGTGCATCTCTGAATCAGAAGCAAACAAAGGCATCCAAACCAAACAAAGCATAACCTAACTAATAACTAGGGTTCTGACTGAACAGCTACTAGCTAGAGTTCAATGCCCAAAACTAACCTAATTGGCTACTGATTTCAGCAAAGGAAAATAGTTCCAACCAAGGTCAAAGCAAGATTCAAACACAATTCAAACATTCAAAACACAATCAAACATCCAAAAACATCAAAATGCCAATAATACTCATAGCCGAATGATTCTCATTCATCAAACTCAGATCCAAACATCAAAACAGTAACTAAAGACTACTAAAACAGAAACCTAAGCTTGATATCAATGGTTGTCACTCCCAAAGATACAAACCAAAGCTTACAACTATCTAACTAATTGAAAATAAAATCCAAAACATAAAAAAATACCAATTGAGAACTTGCTGGAACGAAATCTTGGAGTCAAAGAGCTTCAAGGTCGATTTTACTCCCGGTCTTTGCTAGGGTTTTCGGCTGTAAATGTCTCTATTTATAGTTACAAATTTCTCGAGGCCGCGCCGCGCTTTTGTGGATTCCGCGGCGCGCATACTTATCAGATCACGTTTCTTCGGCATTTGAATGTGTTACACCGCCTTAAGCCCGCGTCGCGCGTTTCATAGATCCGCGGCGCGCGTACGTGTTTCCTTGATTTTTCATTCTTTTCAAAACTTCTTCCTTTTGCACGCTTTTAGTCCTTGTTTCCATTCTTTTCCTCCAAACAAGTCCTGCCACGAAAAGTGATAATACCAAGATATATCTGATATAATTTCATCAAGAACAAGGCTCAACAACGCCTAAAATACTTGATATCACTAAGCGTTGTCAGGTTGCCCTCATAGCAGTAGGATTGATGTAGAAGTCAGTAGAGAGAAAGGTTGATTTATTAATTGTTTAATAAATCAATAGATATAAATAAATAGTTTATTAATATATTTAAATGTTAATATATTAATTAGAAACTATAATAATTAATTAGAAATTAATCTAGAATTAATTGGATTTAATTTAGTGATTAATTTAATTAATTAAAAGTGCAAGGACTGGTTCTGTAATTATTCAATAGTTGAATATTGACTGGCCAGTGGACAGGGGTAAAAGTGGCGCGATTGTGGTGGTGACACCACAAATCTCGAATCCCTAATTAGGGTTTAGAAAAGCCTTGCCCATTTGACAAAAGGCTTGTCAAAAGTTGGGCTCTAGGGTTTTAAGTTGTGCCACCTGAAACTATAAATAGGGAACCCCTGGGAAACCCTAGCCTGTGCCAACTTGAACTTTCTGTGGATATTCTGCGGTCTTCTCTCCTCCATTGCTTGGGTGTGACTGCATTTGAGGTAGGATCTCTTTGCTGCTAGCTTCAAGAACAAAATTCAAAGGTTGGTAATTCTTGTTTTGATCTTTAGAAATAAATGTTGGCCTTTAGGTTTTGTATTATACGTTCATAGAAGAGAACATAGATCTCTTTTAGGGTTGCATGTGAACTTAGGATTTTTTTATAGTTCATAGTTTGTACAAAACCCTTTAGTGGTATCAGAGCCAATTTGTTTTCTTGTGAATTTGATATAATTGTTTGCATGGTGTTGGATGATTTTGCGAAAATCATGACCCTCACAATAGTTCCATCGATTTTGGTGGCTAGGGTTTTTCAAACCCTAGCCTCCCTTCCCTGATCTGCAAATTTTCCTGCTGCCATCAATAGTTGGTTGTTATTTTTGGTAATTATTGGATAATTAAATAACTAGAACCCCTCATCCCATGCATGCTATTTTCGAGAATAAGGGATGGGGTTAGGAAAAGTAATTTGATTAATTTTTTGTGATTCCCTTCCTTGATTTAATTAGTTTAATTAAATTGTTTAATTAAAATACCAATTAAATCACTTAAAGATTTAATTTAAATTTTCAAAAAATACATATTAATTTGCAAAAATTCTTAGAAAATTAAATCTAAAATATTTAAAGAGTTTAAAATATATCTTATATACATTTATGATTAAAAGTTAATATTTATATGTAAGATAAAACTGGTTAGTCGTACCACTAGTAGGCTTAATTCACAAAACTGTCCTATAAAGAGGGTATAAGGCGACTGCCTATAAAATGGTAGTCTAATGGGTGTCCACTCTCACCCACCGCTTTCCTGGTCAGTCGAATGGGTTTGATAGAACCGTTAAGCCTCTTAAAAGTATAATGCTATAATTGAAAGTACTAGAACCTTGAACAAAAATCCCAATCTAGTTACTTTTGGTCAAAAATGTGAATTGATGCTAATCCATGGAATTGCACATTGCACTTGGTGGAACGTTGGTGGAGCGTGTGTGGTTTACCGGCACGCCAACTGGGGTCCACAAAGAGTGGCAATGGGTTTCTCGATTTTACCATTATTGGTGGAGCATGTATGGTTAACCAGCACGTCAATTTGAGTTGGTAATTGACTTCGAGAGTATCAAGCTAATTTGCATGGTTATTCACACCCGGTTTGTGATCCTCGGTATCCCAGTCATAAATAGTGGGGCATTCCCTAGATTAAAACATGCTATTGAACAGTTCAATAAATCTCAAAAGAAACTAGGAATTCCATTATAATTTGATTATGTTTCCGCGGTGGAATTGGCTGAATCGTCATTCGCCTACCTTATAAAATTTACAATAAAGATTATGGCATCCCTCTTCGATATTCTAGATTGTTATTGTAGGATCCTAGCCTTATATTTATTCTTTGGTGAATATAAGGGTTATTTATAAATGTCTAATTAAAAACCATCTTCTTCTTTTATATATGTCTTCTGACCAAACCGCCCCTCACTCAAACTCCGGTAATGTCACCTCGTTCTTGTCATTGTGCTCTAAAGTGACGTTGGACGACACTAACTACAATGACTGGATCCGCTAACATCAAAATGGCTCTAAGGTTTGAACATAAATAGTATGTTCTGGAAACCGAGCTAATTGAGGTTGACCCAGATACCGCTACTCCCGAGGAACTCCCCTCATACCAAAAATACTCGGATGATGCAACCAAAGTGGCTTGCATCATGATCGCCACCATGAACCCTGAGCTGCAAAGAATTTATGAGGACTACTAGCCTTACGAAACGCATAAAGAGCTCGCGGAAAAGTTCCGCAAGCAAGAGCGCATCGAAAGGCGTGAGGTTGTAAAAGCCTTCACTAATGGCAAGTCTAAAGATGGAGGAATCTGGAGGGGTCCAGGAGAACCCAAAAATAGGTCATGTCGTCACCCGACACCTTCTCGCCCCCCTCCCGATGCATGATGGAGGTGGAGACGATACGGTGCATGAGGCGGTGGAGTGGGTCTCGAAGGTGGCTCTCCCGGGAGGTCCCTGCCTCGTAAATGACGTTGGACAGCGGTGCCCAAACCTCCATGTTGGCAGCCCTGTCCGGCTGCCCCTGGGTACAAGCCCCAAAGAACTGGGTGAAGTGGCGGTGTTGGAGATCCGCCGGAGTGTGTAAGCCGACTCTCCTCCCGAACTCGCGGAGGTTGCACTCCCTTTGCTCACCCCCAAGCGAAATCGAACTATCCTAGACCGCGGGTCTGACGCCCGAGGTGCAAAATGGATAGTGGAGAGAAACTCCAGCAGCAGCTCGGTGTAGACCACGTCCTCGTCCGTGGCCATAATCCTGTCCCAGCCATGGCATGTGAACGATGCCTCCCCGAGAGTCCAGGTGCGATGTAAATATGGCTCAATTGCACCCCAAAGTCCTGCGTCTCTCAAAATATCTCGGTCGATAACTGTCGCCTCGAGGACCCGGCGACTGGTCAGTGCGTCTCTCCGCGAGATGTACTCCGTGGAGCTAGCAAGTGTAAGGTTTTTCTGCAACTATGAACTAACATTCCTAAGTTCACATGCAACCTATATAGATCTAGGTTTTCTTCTAATTAAACATATAACATATCCTAGAAGGCCAGAAAAGATAAACTAAAAGAAAGATCAAGAAAAACCAACCTTAAAGTGAATCTTGGAAGCAAAGCAACAGAAATCTCTTGCCTCAAATGCAGTCACACCCTTAGCTGAGCTCTTGGCCGAAAATTCTAGAGAGAAAGAGTCAAAATTCGTGGTCTAGGGTTTAGGGAGAGCCTCCCTATTTATAGCCTCCATGTGATGATCAGATAATCGTTACAGATAAGCTTTTTTGAATTCGAATTAAGATAAACTATTATTTTAATCATTCAAACACCATTTATCTGTAGTATATATATATATATATATATATATATATATATATATATATATATATATATATATATATATATATATATATATATATATATATATATATATATATATATATATATATATATATATATATATATATATCTCGAAAATATATATATCTATATATATATTTTCGACCACCACATGGTCACTCACACTGCCACTTACTCAACTATTGAATAATTACAGTTTTAGTCCCTGCACCTTTAATTAATCAATTTAATTGCCAAATTAATTCCAATTAATTCCAGAAAAATTTCTAATTAATTATTATAGTTTCTAATTAATATATTATCACTTAAATATATTAATAAACTATTTATTTAACTTCTATTGATTTATTAATCACATAATAAATCAATCTTTCTCTCTACCGGACTTTCTGCCAATCTTCCAACTATGAGGGCAACCCAAATGGACTATGCTACTATTAATTAGATAAATACTAATTATTAGTCATGGCTTAGACACCTAATCCAACAGTCTCCCACTTGGATAAGTCTATGACTAAAATTACCAATTTACCCTCTAATTAATTTAGCAACTGTAGCTTCCTAGAAACCGCTACCGAACTCTGACCTAGTCAGTTCTATCCAAAGATAAGTGATCATATGATCCTTCATCCAACAAGATATTTTTCAGACACGAGACATGGATTGAGATCAATCTCTGTCCGATAATCTGTTTCCCGATTTCCGATTCTGCTTGTGACTTTGGAACTTCTAATTGAACACATCAATTTAGTCCAGGCTGGCCAGCACTTTAGTCAACTTCAAAATCATCGAGGGGCCTACAGATATCTGTTTCCTATCATGGTCAAGGATCGAATAAGCTTTGACTTATATGCTTATATATTTTACCAGTCAAATCATTCACAACAACATGTTTTATAACATCGAGTTACCGATGCGTTTTCGTATTATCAATGAACAACTGCCTTGTAAATTATAACTCATATCTCTCCACTTCAAGATCATAAGATATTATCGTCTCAACATTGCTTGTGATATAATCCATGAAGCAATCTATTGAGCGTGGGTTTATCCAATACTTAAATCTCTATTTCTAAGTACTCATGAATGTTGTAGCAATCCTATTGCTATGTCTAACTCCTTAGACAGTCTACAAACCAATTCATGACAGTCTTGATTCAACACTTACTTCCCAAAGTATGAGCGACTGTGGACCTATCTGAATAATTAAATTATTCGGGAAGTAAAACATGCAAAAGTGAAACATAAAGATCTGACTGGCAGCTACTCCTGCTAATTACCAAGTCTCCACAAGGTAATCACCAAGTCTGGTCTTGTCATAACCTATTATCGGTTTCAAAAATTTCTTTTAAACTTTCAATTCTAATTTTACATCTATGTCTTTATGAACCTTACACTCTTTCTATGTATCCAAAGTATCTTATACTTGTACATTTTATTTCAGATGATCCAATCGGATGCTCATCCAATAACATCTCAATATGTTATCCTGTCAATTTCTCTCCTAACTCAATTCTGGTAATGTGTACTGTGACTTCCTATGGTTTTGGGGTCTTTAGTTTACTTGACTGCACCCTAAGACTATTTCGAGGCGTTATGATGTGCCGGTGAACCACACGCGCTCCATCATAATACCAACGAGATTCTTTAACCATGAAGTCCTTTAACATCATGTCCCGACGTTAATAATTACCACTTTGAAAAATATTTCAAATTTTAACCCTATCACTTTCACCCTAATCATTTCCCAATGTTTCTCTCTTGAGTTCAAACAATCCATCCAGTACTCCCAGCCAGACAATGTCCTGAATCCAACTTACTATGCCCTAAGCATCAAGTCATCAGGACATGTTCATGACATTAGGATCGATCCAAGAAATTTGTGGAACCCGATCCAATCTTATTCCAAACCTTTTTCGGAATCCAAAGATTATTCATAATCCTTGTGTCATGATTTTCGAAAAACTATTTCCTTTCGGAGACTCTTCTCATGCATCTTGAATCTTATCAAGATCATGCTTAGAATGGCTAGGTCTATGCTGGTGATTTCATGTATCTAATAGATGACTTTGAATTATGTGAGTATATTGCACCTTCTTAGTTTCTTTCACGCCAAGTCATCACACTTTGAAATGATAAGAAAACTTTTCCTAAGTCTATGCATCTTGAATCTCATCAAGATCATCTTGGCAGAATCTGGATCTATCTCATAGACGATTACAACCACCTGAGTATGCCGTATTTCTATTAAGGCTTTCATAGTGATCTGTCTCTTAACACCAAGTCATTACACTTTGTAACGAAAAGAGACGTTTCCTAGAAACATTATGTATCCCACGTATGGAGATAGTAGATAACGGCGACTCCCACTGGCTTTGACATGGTTATAGACTATTCACAAAATCCAGGACTTATGGTGCATTTTGAGAATCCAAACCTTTCTGACATTTTAATGGAAATCTTTCAGTCCTTTCTCAAAATCCAATCCTTTGGCATATTTTGAGGATCTGAATATCCTTTCTTGCGAGATGCCCGTGGGACGAAACCCGGGGCCATGTACCTTTTGTAATGGCATGCTCTATGTGTGTCCCTATTAGTGTGCCGGTAAACCACACACGCTCTACTAACGACTCACACTATGCCACGCAGAATCCTCTCGGATTTCCTGCTATTGAGAGTGCTTTACTCGGAATCAATTGCTTGACTCTGAGTATCGACTCACTCAACTAGATGCTCTGAAGGTATGTATATGTCCATGTTGCTTTCTTTTGATAACTCAGTTACTCCCACTGGTTTTTAAACCGCGTGTAAAATCAATCAAATTTTCATACAGACCGTGTCTCGCCCTAAGGTCCTCTTATTTGGCAGCAGCCGGGCTCACCAATGCTTCCAAGTAGTCGGATTGCAAATCCGTACCAACTGCAGTGTTTTACCACCAATCGGTATGTCACCCTGATCACAACTACTTATGATGGTGATCAATACTACTGGTTAAGAGGAGATAATGTCAGTTGTAAAGCAGAAATCTGATTTCTACTCCAAGCCTAGTGATGACTAAAAGGTTCTTTCATTGCTAATCCTAAACTCATTTAGGACTGTCCCAACTCCCACTGTTTCCTTGGACCATGAGTTCTTTCTAAAAGAGCTCTTTAGTTACAGTAGGATAGCTAATGAAACGACAATGCTGATCAAGTTCAGCTGGTCATGAGGTTCAGATGAACACTACAAGACCCTGGACTTTCTATGTACAAGTGGGATAATCCAAGCTTTACATTTCAGGCAGTGTTTGCAAGACCTACTTAGTCTAGGATGTGGTCGGAGTATGGTTTATACAGACTGACTGGTATAGTGTTCATATTATTGGAAACTAATTGGCAGTGTATCTCATACACCGAGGATCGAACTGTTTCGACCAATGCTCCATTATCTTCCCTAAGAAACATTATAACCATTAATATTCTTGGAAGAGAATGAACTGTGAAATCTTTTTCTTAGTTTATGTTATCGCTCAGGTTCTGTGGAACTTGTACTTCCTTTGAAGTCCTTGAACTGTTCGAGGTTTTAATTCAATTGCTTATCCCGATTAGCAATCTCATATTCGTCATACCGAATGATGAATATCGTGAAGTACAAATAATTGTGTTCTATATCAAGATTCTACACAACAACAGGTGTGTCCGTTGCGCTTAACCTCAATGTCCTTTACATATCTATGTAAACTTATGACTTTGTTCAAGACTTGCAATCTTCAGTTGACTCTCAGTCAGCTGATTCCAAAATCCTATCCTCTGGATCTTTGGGTGATTCATTTCTTGCCACATGTGCTTTATAAAAAAACTTAATCATCATCTGGCTCCAAGTCAGATGATTCCAAAGTCCTGTCCAACTGGACCTTTGGTTGATTCATTTCTTGACACATTAAGAAATCAATTCATCAAGTGACTCTAAGTCAAATGATTCCAAGGTCCTGTCCAACTGGACCTGTGGTTGAATTGATTCTTATAACATTTGTATTAACAATCATAAATGACACAATTCTTGAATCCAAACACTTTGGATGCATCAACATTCAAGTTACTACTAATTATACATTCAACACATTCATATAACATTTCAAGGATAATTTCAAGCAACAGGTGTTAAAAGAAAATATGACAATTTTATTAAAAATAATAAAAAAAAATCCTTGAACAATGTAATAGACAATGTAAAAAATGCATCTAAAGACTAATAACAATGTTCTAATATCTATCTAAACTTCAAAACTGCACGAGCTGGAGATCCAATCCAAATGTGCTCCTATGCGACAGAGTCTCGTGCCTTCTTGATTCCCTGCGTATCAACCAAAATGTGACTATCACATTATGTATCAAGAAATCTTGGAACAGGAATTTTGAGGTTTTTAGATATACCTGAGCTTTCAAAAGAGTTGGAGCGTCTTCCAATCTTTCCGTGACTGTATCCGAATTAGCGGATTCCCAGTTTGAGACATGTCCAGTCGATCTTGACCGTTTCTTGTTACGTCTCTTTACTGGACTTAATCTAGAAGTAGTTGAGCCATTGGAGCTATGCCTGTCCAAGAATGACTCGTATAAAGTCAACAGTGGACGCATTTCCATAAGGGTCCTTTTCTGGTCTTCCTTTCTATACGTCTGAATGAATAGATCGTACTCATTTGTCAGCGAAGCGAGCAGAATGTTAACACTCTCTTCCTGACTCATGGAATAACCAAGTTTATGCAACTCGCCTGTGTACGCTTCAATCTGAAGAACATGCGAATTGACGCTACTTCCTGCTTTTAGCTTGCATTCTGCAAGTCTTTTGAAGATCCTGGTTCGTTCCTCTTCAACTGGTTTCTGGAACTTTTCCTCAACCAGTTGCATTAACTCATATGGCCCCAAGGATTCAAAATCCTTGCGAAACTCGGGGTCAATGGTTGATAGCATGAGGTCACGAATCTCTTTGGATTCATCATAAGAACCTTTTATGATGACTCGTTCCGGTGGAACTGGGATCGGATACTCAGTGAGATGTAGCTTGCCAGCAATGCCGAGAGCCAGTCTCCAATTGCGAAGCCATTCTTTACAGTTGAGACCAGTGAGCCTTTCCATATTTAGCATGTGTATTCTAATGCTTTCAGAAATGGGTGAAGGAGGAGAATTGACACTTGACATCTATAAGATAAAGTAGAATTTATTAGTTTAATTGGTCCCTTTTAAATAATTACCCAATATGTTATTTAATGAGGCTAGGATCCAAAATACCCCAATTATGGTGTGAATAGGGATGCCGTAATCACAACATAATGGTCATTAAGGTAGATAAGCACTTATCAATTTCATCTTATAAAATTCCTAGATCTGTTGAGATTCATTAAACTTTTCAATGGCATGTTTAATCTCGGATGTGCTCCACTGTTTGTGACTGGGATGCCGAGGATCACAAACTGGATGTGAATAACCATGCAAATTAGCTTGGTACTCTCGGGTTAATTATCATCTCTAATTGATGTGCCGGTAAACCACACACGCTCCATCAACAATGATAATACCCGGGAAACCCATTGCAACTCTTTATGAACCCCTATTGGCGTGCCGGTAAACCACACACGCTCCACCAATGTTTCATAAAGTGCAATGTGCAATTTCATGGATTAGCACCAATTCACATTTTCCTTAAAGTAACTAGATTTGGGTTTTATTAAGTGTTCTAGTACTTTGAATCATTATACTTTTAGTGATTATTAGGCGGTCCTATCAAACCTGTTCGGCTAACGACTCTCCACTGATCAGGCGAGCGGTGGGCAAGAATGTTCACCCATTAGACCGCCATTTTATAGGCAGTCTCCTTATACCCACTTTATAGACCAGCTTCGTGAATGAGGCCTACTAATGATTTGACTAACCATTCAATCTCATACATATAAAAAAATAACTTCCTAGTTATAATATATATAAGATGTAATTTTTTAAACCTTTATAAAATTGTTTCTGGTTTATCTTTTAATTTATTGTCGATTTAAGCTATTAAATTTAAAATTAAATTAAGCCATTTAAAGCCGATTTAATTATATTTTAATTAACCAATTAATTAAATTAATTAAATTTGATATTTTAAACCTCTTAAAATATTTATAGATTTAATCTATTAATTTTCGGAATTTAAACCATTTAAATCGAAATTAATTAAATTCTATTAATTATCTTTTAAATAAACAATTATTTAAATTAATTAATTTTGCAGATAGGTGTCACAAAATAATCAAATTAATTTAAACCTATCCTTATCCCCTAATTTTCGAATTTTAGGATAAAGGTTTAAGGTTTTATCTATTTAAACAATTAAAGTTTCCAAAAATAGAAAGCCTACAAAACCAGTCCCTTTTTCACGCCAAGCAGGAGGGAGGGGCCAGGGTTTTTCGAAACCCTAACCCTAATATTCAAAACGGCCACATTAGGGTTTAGAAACAATAAACCCTAATTTACAGGATACAGTTATAACAATTTAACAGGAAAACACACCAAATAGCTCTGATACCACTGTAAGGTTTTTCTGCAACTATGAACTAACATTCCTAAGTTCACATGCAACCTATATAGATCTAGGTTTTCTTCTAATTAAACATATAACATATCCTAGAAGGCCAGAAAAGATAAACTAAAAGAAAGATCAAGAAAAACCAACCTTAAAGTGAATCGTGGAAGTAAAGCAACAGAAATCTCTTGCCTCAAATGCAGTCACACCCTTAGCTGAGCTCTTGGCCGAAAATTCTAGAGAGAAAGAGTCAAAATTCGTGGTCTAGGGTTTAGGGAGAGCCTCCTTATTTATAGCTTCCATGTGGTGATCAGATAATCGTTACAGATAAGCTTTTTTGAATTCGAATTAAGATAAACTATTATTTTAATCATTCAAACACCATTTATCTGTAGTATATATATATATATCTCGAAAATATATATATCTATATATATATATATATATATATATATATATTTTCGACCACCACATGGTCACTCATACTGCCACTTACTCAACTATCGAATAATTACAGTTTTAGTCCCTGCACCTTTAATTAATCAATTTAACTACCAAATTAATTCCAATTATTTCCAGAAAAATTTCTAATTAATTATTATAGTTTCTAATTAATATATTATCACTTAAATATATTAATAAACTATTTATTTAACTTATATTGATTTATTAATCACATAATAAATCAATCTTTCTCTCTACCGGACTTTCTGCCAATCCTCCAACTATGAGGGCAACCCAAATGGACTATGCTACTATTAATTAGATAAATACTAATTATTAGTCATGGCTTAGACACCTAATCCAACAGCAAGTCCCTCGGGGAACTAGAGGAAAGGGTGATCTAACCTGAACATCATCTGCAAAAAGATACATAGCCACAAAAGAATTTTTTTTTGCAAAATTAGTCCTTTTCTTCCCCACCGCACCGCGGCGCGGCTCAAGATAGAAGCGCGTCGCGGCGAGCTGCTGTTGCAAAAACCCCAATCCAAACTCGCGATTTAACCTGCTAAAACTCGATCCAATCATACCACAAGGTAGCATAAGTACCGACTAACCCATCTAGGGTCTCTATTTGGCAAAACAAACACCCTATGAGTTAGCATTGGCGATTCTAAGTTTTGAACTTTTCTGGACAAATCACTAAAATTAACTATCTAATTGCTAGTTTTAACAACTAATAGATAGTTAGAATAGCTTACCTTGGTAGTAGAAACAAAATGAGCAAGAAAAAATACGAGAGAAATTTGTCGATCAGAGCTCCGAGTCGTGTGAGGGTTGGTTGAGCCGCGGCTTACCTTTATATAGGAGAAAACCGACTGATCATTTCCCGCGTTGCGCATTTACGCTTTGCGCGTCGCACGTGTCACCAAATCAAACCCTACGCATTGGGTTGGTTTACGACCTCGCGTCGCGTAATTCAAAAACTTACGGCGCGGTCTTCAAAATTTTAAAAACTTCTCACACGACCCCACACTTATTTTAGACCACTAATACCTGCAAAAGATCGATGTATTTTCCTAATTAATTTCTAAGAAATATAAAACCTAACCTATGACATGATGGGTTGCCTCCCAACAAGCGCTAAGTTTAACGTCTTCAGCCAGACGTACTGTTCCTATTACTCTACAACTACGGTGGATCGTACGCCTTCTTTCTTTGTTGCTTTTCTGCTTCCACCGTCCTTTCGCTGACCCACTGCCCTTCAAACTTTCCTGGGTCGAATGGCTTGCTAGTTCTCCTGTTGCTGCCCAGTTGCTGCTTTCTGATTAACTCCCGTGAATGCTTGGAGGTAGCTTTGAACCTCCAAGCTCGGTCCTTCCTTCTATATCTCTTCAAAATCACTGGCTTGACGTGAAGTGCACCCAGGGCTGCTTCCAGTAGTTGTTTCACACCTCGGTTGCTAGTGTCTCGCATGCTATCTTCAGGTTGTAATTTTGGTTTGCAGTACCAATAAAAATTTTCCAATCGAATGGAATCGGAAGGCAACATGTCAGGATGCTTCCATATGTCCTCATCGATGGTATTGATTACATCTAATTTTCCATTCATGAACAGATCATGAGTGGTGATAAAATCATGTTTTTTATTTTCAAAGATTAACTCGTCAGCATCATCTTCTTGATCATCGTCCAACAGGTGAATCGGGACCAAGAGTGAGCGACTGGTTTGATCTGGTAGTGGTACAAAGTCACCCATCACCCGATCCTTACTATCAAAAGACTCAAAATTTTCAAAAATTCTAGGTTCGGGGGTAGTATTGTCATCTACACCCCCTTCCCCAATAGTATGAACAATTTTGGGGATCGTTGGGCTGGGGTCTGTACTGTCACTTACATCCTCCTCCTCAACATCCTCATCAACCAAATTATCTGGTGATGGTATGGATTTACTGATCAGCTGCTCGATATTATCAAAATATTCAAAACATGAAAGCTATTGAGTCAGAGGTAGCATTGTCACCTACAACCTCTTCCTCAATAACATTTTCGTCCCTCTCAGTGGTCTCTTGACTTTCCCAAGATGTATGCCCTTCCATCACATATTTAGGTGATGCAAGTTCACACATCATATCATTGGTAATAAGATCACTCGCCTCCGGTTCTGGCGAAGGTGGTGAACATTTCCAACTTTCCTCTAACCTATCTAAAGAAGCTTGCAATCTTTCAAGAGCATCAGGCTGATCCTTCTGCTCTTGGTGGGTGTTATACCAGAGTACCCAAAGTTGAGCACAAATTACAGGATTCTCAGGCTGAGATGACTCCTCGGTCCGCCATCCATTGTTATCGAATGATCCATTGTTGTAATCATCCTCGTAATAGGTGTCGGCCGGATTTTCATAATACTCATAATACTGATCCGGGTACATGTAATCACCCATTATAAGGATGTACACATACCAAAAATCAGCAAACTAAAATCAAACATCAAAAAATCAGAAGCTAAGTCCTACAGATCACCTAATCTAAGCTCACAGCTCCTCGGCAACGGCGCCAAAATTTGACACCCCTAGGTCGTCGTGCGGTCAAAAATAAAGAAAACCTAACACACACACTAGTACAGTGGTAGTCAGGGTCGATCCGCAGGAGCTTCGTGGTTAGACCAGATGACAGATTACCAACTAGTAGTGTCACGCTACAGTCGGAGGACCTGATTTCTAAGTTTTCAACGACCAACAAGCAATCACTAACCAAAGTCAAGCTAAGCATAAGCTAACCCAACTCAAACTAACCTAGTCACTTTCTGAAATCAGAAGTGCATCTCTGAATCAGAAGCAAACAAAGGCATCCAAACCAAACAAAGCATAACCTAACTAATAACTAGGGTTCTGACTGAACAGCTACTAGCTAGAGTTCAATGCCCAAAACTAACCTAATTGGCTAGTGATTTCAGCAAAGGAAAACAGTTCCAACCAAGGTCAAAGCAAGATTCAAACACAATTCAAACATTCAAAACACAATCAAACATCCAAAAACATCAAAATGCCAATAATAATCATAACCGAATGATTCTCATTCATCAAACTCAGATCCAAACATCAAAACAATAACTAAAGACTACTAAAACAGAAACCTAAGCTTGATATCAATGGTTGTCACTCCCAAAGATACAAACCAAAGCTTACAACTATCTAACTAATTGAAAATAAAATCCAAAACATAAAAAAATACCAATTGAGAACTTGCTGGAACGAAATCTTGGAGTCAAAGAGCTTCAAGGTCGATTTTACTCCCGGTCTTTGCTAGGGTTTTCGGCTGTAAATGCCTCTATTTATAGTTTCAAATTTCTCGAGGCCGCGCCGCGCTTTTGTGGATTCCGCGGCGCACGTACTTATCAGATCCTGTTTCTTCGGCATTTGAATGTGTTACACCGCCTTAAGCCCGCGTCGTGCGTTTCATAGATCCGCGGCACGCGTACGTGTTTCCTTGATTTTTCATTCTTTTCAAAACTTCTTCCTTTTGCACGCTTTTAGTCCCTGTTTCCATTCTTTTCCTCCAAACAAGTCCTGGCACGAAAAGTGATAATACCAAGATATATCTGATATAATTTCATCAGGAACAAGGCTCAACAACGCCTAAAATACTTGATATCACTAAGCGTTGTCAGGTTGCCCTCATAGCAGGAGGATTAATGTAGAAGTCAGTAGAGAGAAAGGTTGATTTATTAATTGTTTAATAAATCAATAGATATAAATAAATAGTTTATTAATATATTTAAATGTTAATATATTAATTAGAAACTATACTAATTAATTAGAAATTAATCTAGAATTAATTGGATTTAATTTAGTGATTAATTTAATTAATTAAAAGTGCAGGGACTGGTTCTGTAATTATTCAATAGTTGAATATTGACTGGCCAGTGGACAGGGGTAAAAGTGGCACGATTGTGGTGGTGACTCCACCAATCTCGAAACCCTAATTAGGGTTTAGAAAAGCCTTGCCCATTTGACAAAAGGCTTGTCAAAAGTTGGGCTCTAGGGTTTTAAGTTGTGCCACCTGAAACTATAAATAGGGAACCCCTGGGAAACCCTAGTCTGCGCCAACTTGAACTTTCTGTGGATATTCTGCGGTCTTCTCTCCTCCATTGCTTGGGTGTGACTGCATTTGAGGTAGGATCTCTTTGCTGCTAGCTGCAAGAACAAAATTCAAAGGTTGGTAATTCTTGTTTTGATCATTAGAAATAAATGTTGGCCTCTAGGTTTTGTATTATATGTTCATAGAAGAGAACATAGATATATTTTAGGGTTGCATGTGAACTTAGGATTTTTTTATAGTTCATAGTTTGTACAAAACCCTTTAGTGGTATCAGAGCCAATTTGTTTTCTTGTGAATTTGAAATAATTGTTTGCATGGTGTTGGGTGATTTTGCGAAAATCATGACCCTCACAATAGTTCCATCGATTTTGGTGGCTAGGGTTTGAAAAACCCCTAGCCTCCCTTCCTTTATCTGCAAATTTTCCGGCTGCCATGAATAGTTGGTTGTTATTTTTGGTAATTATTGGATAATTAAATAACTAGAACCCCTCATCCCATGCATGCTATTTTCGAGAATAAGGGATGGGGTTAGGAAAAGTAATTTGATTAATTTTTTATGATTCCCTTCCTTGATTTAATTAGTTTAATTAAATTCTTTAATTAAAAGACCAATTAAATCACTTAAAGATTTAATTTAAATTTTCAAAAAATACATATTAATTTGCAAAAATTCTTAGAAAATTAAATCTAAAATATTTTAAAGAGTTTAAAATATATCTTATATACATTTATGATTAAAAGTTAATATTTATATGTAAGATAAAACTGGTTAGTCGTACCACTAGTAGGCTTAATTCACAAAACTGTCCTATAAAGAGGGTATAAGGCGACTACCTATAAAATGGTACTCTAATGGGTGTCCACTCTCACCCACCACTCTCCTGGTCAGTCGAATGGGTTTGATAGAACAGTTAAGCCTCTTAAAAGTATAATGCTATAATTGAAAGTACTAGAACCTTGAACAAAAATCCCAATCTAGTTACTTTTGGTCAAAAATGTGAATTGATGCTAATCCATGGAATTGCACATTGCACTTGGTGGAACGTTGGTGGAGCGTGTGTGGTTTACCGGCACGCCAACTGGGGTCCACAAAGAGTCACAATGGGTTTCTCGATTTTACCATTATTGGTGGAGCGTGTATGGTTAACCAGCACGTCAATTTGAGTTGGTAATTGACTTCGAGAGTATCAAGCTAATTTGCATGGTTATTCACACCCGGTTTGTGATCCTCGGTATCCCAGTCATAAATAGTGGGGTATTCCCTAGATTAAAACATGCTATTGAACAGTTCAATAAATCTCAAAAGAAACTAGGAATTCCATTATAATTTTATTATGTTTCCGCGGTGGAATTGGCTGAATCGTCATTCGCCTACCTTATAAAATTTACAATAAAGATTATGGCATCCCTCTTCGATATTCTAGATTGTTATTGTATGATCCTAGCCTTATATTTATTCTTTGGTGAATATAAGGGTTATTTATAAATGTCTAATTAAAAACCATCTTCTTCTTTTATATATGTCTTCTGACCAAACCGCCCCTCACTTAAACTCCGGTAATGTCACCTCGATCTTGTCATTGTGCTCTAAAGTGACGTTGGACGACACTAACTACAATGACTGGATCCGCTAACATCAAAATGGCTCTAAGGTTTGAACATAAATAGTATGTTCTGGAAACCGAGCTAATTGAGGTTGACCCAGATACCGCTACTCCCGAGGAACTCCCCTCGTACCAAAAATACTCGGATGATGCAACCAAACTGGCTTGCATCATGATCGCCACCATGAACCCTGAGCTGCAAATAATTTATGAGGACTACTAGCCTTACGAAACGCATAAAGAGCTCGCGGAAAAGTTCCGCAAGCAAGAGCGCATCGAAAGGCGTGAGGTTGTAAAAGCCTTCACTAACGGCAAGCCTAAAGATGGAGAGTCCATCTGCACTCACTTGCAAAGGATGCAAGGTTACGTGGAAAGGCTAAGGAAGCTAGAAATGTCTGTTCAAGAGGATTTAACTGTTGACATAGTGCTAAACTCCTTACCCAGATATTATGACCAGTTCACACTGGAGTATCATTTAAACAACAGTCATGCAACTTTGGCTGAATTACACCGCATGCTTCGTACTGCTGAAGACGGGATGAAAGGGAAAAGTGTGCTCCCCATTAACCCGCCTGTCCTGGCTATTGGCTCTGGCAAGGGAAAGAAAAGGAAGGGCCCTCCGAAGCAAAACTGGAGGGAAAAGGTTCATGTCAGGTCATCTAGCAGTGCCCCGAGAGCCAAGTCTTCCTACATTCCTCATGTCACGAATCCCAAGGAAGCCGACTGCTTTTATTACAAAGAAAAGGGTCACTGGAAGATAAGCTGCCCCAGGTACTTGCAGGACATCAAAGATGGCAAAGTGAAGCCATCACAAGCAGGTACTTACTTTATATCTAATAACGCATCTTCTTCCTGTTCTTGGGTCCTTGATACCAGATAGGGTTTTCATATCTGTTCTGATTTGCAGGGCCTAAAGGAAAGTAGGGAGCTGGAGCACGGTAGATTGAACCTAGTCATGGGCAATAGGCGAACGTCACCTTGTTGAGTCTATTTGTGCTGAAGTGCTCAACTATCCGAAGACCTGATCCAAAGACCTCGAAGTACAAACAATAATAGAAGACCCCGAAGTCTGAGGACTCCGAAGGGTACATCCTGGAGGATCCGAAGACTTCTTAGCTGTAACACCTTTTGAGTGCACGCGTGATAGTATATTACGTGGTGCATGAATCTTTTATCCTATTGGTCCGTACTCTTATAGGATATTCTCTGTAATAAAGTTGTACTATGCGTATCTATGATCACATATAAATATCAGTGATACCATACCGTGTCTGAGTGCGAGTTGATCATCGTCCAAATTGTAAAACCCTAAATCAATCAATCAAATCATTCGACACAAGTTATCCAATTCACTCTGTTCATTAACTGTTCTTATTACTGTGTGATTTCTTAGTACAAGTTATACTGTTAGAACACTGGTCATTACTTGATTATTAAATCGATTTCAACACCTAACAAGTGGTATCAGAGCAGGTTCAGCTCGAAAACCTGTTCATAGAGCTTTATTCCATTGTTACAGTTCTAAATCTGAATCGTTTCTCAGATCTAGTCTTCTGCAACTATTACAAGACTATATTACACGTTTTTCTAAAAAGATCCCGTTGAAAAATACTCAAAATGGCTGATTCTACTGCAACTTATGCCAACATGCTCAACTACGCAAATATCATTGGTTCTGCAACAAAAGCTCCTGTTCTAGTAACTTCTTACTATGACTATTGGGCTGGAAGAATGAAGGACTATCTGATTGGGCTTGATAAATATCTGTGGAGATCTGTGACTGATGGTCCTCAGACTGACATTGCTGGTCGCTTCGTAGTTCCGGATGGAGAAGAAGCTGTAGTTCTAAATGCTGCAGATATGAAGAAACTTGAAAATGATGAAAGAGCCATGCGAGAACTGAGAAGTGGACTAGGTCCTGATGTCAGTCATCACATAGCCGATGCGAAGTCTGCTAAGGAAATGTGGGACAATCTTGCCCTTCGTTTTGGAGGCGACAAGATTCTTCACACAAGCAAGGTTCAGGAAATTTTGGGAGACTTTGGGAACTTCAAACAAGAAGAGAATGAATCCCTTGAAGCATGCTATGAACGTCTTAGTAACATGATCTATACCTTGGATAAGTATGGTGAGACCCAAAGTCAACAGGAGATCAACATCAAATTTCTTTATAGTCTTCGCAAAGAATGGAGACCCATCATGCTAATGGTGAAATCATATAAGAAAATTGAAAAGTACAAGTTAGCAGCTCTGTACAATTTGCTCAAATCTCATGAACCTGATATTGTTGGTCGAAGGAGTGAAACTACTGGATCTGGACCCATATCCTTAGTTTCAAAAGAAGAAGAAGAAGACAGTGATGAAGACGTTGCTGCTTATATGGTTGATAAAAATGGTGAAACAGTTGCCCTTTATGCTGCAAACAGTCGAAGGTTCAAGAAACCGTTCATCAAAAACAACTCAGGGAAACCCTTTGTCAAGAACATCAACAAACCAAACTTCATTCCAAAACCTAAACCTGAAATGTATACCCCGAAGGAGGAAAACTCAAAGTCTTCAACTCCGAAGCCATCTGAAACACAGGCTTCAGAGTCACCAAAGGAGAAGTTCGAAGAGAAGAAAGTTTCTAGTGATTCAGGCTATGATTGCAATTATTGTCGTGGCAAAAATCACTTTGCAAAATATTGCATGCTTCGCAAACAAAATGAGAAGAAGCCTCAAGTGAAGGATGAAGTTTACTATGCAATGAAAATGGAAGAAGTAAGGGAGAAGACCAAGGACTTAGCCCTGATGGCTGCTGAGGACTACCGAGGATCATATCAAGTCTGGTCTTCCTAGTCTGAAGACGCAGAAGTAAGAAAAGCCAACTCATAGTGCTTTTATGGCCTATGATGACGGTAAGAGCTTTTTGAAGGGTACTTCTGAGGAGATTGAAGATGATGAGGATCTGGGATTTGAAGGAACTGCTGGTCTTGGCTATAAGGCTTCAGAGGTGAATGAGATGCTTGTTGCTGGGACTCCGAAGAGCTGGTCTGATGACACTTCGGATGATGATGAGGAGATCTGTCTGATGGCAAATGACACACGCTTAACTATTCCGGAACAAGTATCCAAACTTCTCTCAACTTTTAAAATTCCTATTTCTCAATCCACTCCTATCATAAATGAAATAACTCGTGATTGTTCTGTGATGCATAAAATGCTTATTGATGCGAAAAATGGGGAGACAATCAGTGAGCAGGAGATTCTCAGCTTGAGGTGGAGAGTAGAAAGTCTGAAGCTAGCCCTAGAAAAATCCAACCTAAGAATCTCATTACTAGAAGAAAATAGAGAAAAATATTTGAGCAATCATGATGTAACTTTGAAACAACGCAATAACTTTTATGAAACTGCAAAACGTTTATATGCTCATATTACACGTATTTATCATTCAGATGATGTGTGCAATGTTCAACATAGACAACTATTATCTTTTATTGAGTTTAAGCTTAAGGAAGTTGATAGTATATCTTATGAGTGTGAATCTATAGTATCTGGGTCCGAAGTGACCAATCCTTCGTATAAACATGGTTTGATATCTGTAGAAAACATCTCACTGCTGATAACTTGTTGAAATTATTGCCACAAGAAATCCCAATCTTCAAAAAGAATGTTCCTCAAATTGAAAACATAGAAAAAGTTATTGTTGAAACTGCATCTGAAAGTGATTCAGAAAGCAATTCGGATATGGAGGAAATTGATTGCTCTTCCCTGACTTTATTAAAATCTTCCTCCACATCCGCATCGCCCTCCGAAGTCATCTCACATCTGTCTTCGGTGGACAAAGGAAAAGCAAAAATTGACTGTGAACCTGAAACTTTTGAAAACAACGAAATTGTGAAATCAAAAATACAAATTTCTGATGAATGTGTCTCCTACGATCAATATCTCAAATACAATTCAAAACGACTAGTCCATGTTGCTTGTGTTTATCCCAAGGTTTCTTACTTCAAAAATTCTATTTTTGTTAACTCTGGAGGTGTGCTTTTAATTGATAATGATTTGAAAAGGATTGTTGATGAGGATAATTCCACAGTTACTGAGGAAGCATTCTTTTCTTCTTCAAAAATGGTTGAAAATCAAATGAACGAGAAGTTGGAAGTGAAAATTAATATAAGAAAACAAGATTTATATGGACATAACATTTATAATCGTTTGTGTTATGAGAAAGAAAAGATTCCCAAAAACATGTCACATCTTTTAAATCTCAAAAATGATAATCACATATACACCAATCGTAATTACAAACAAATTCAAGTTATGGAGAAACTCATAGCTCCGAAGATGGATGTTTTTCAACTAATGGAATCATGTGAATGTGTACCGATGTCAAAATCTTCAAAAAATGCTATTGCAAAACGAAAATTTGTTGACTCCAAGCCTTCGGCACAAAAACCTCAGATTTTGAAAAGACCACAAATTCTAAACCATGCTTCAACTTCCAAAACAAAACCAGCAATCGTGATTACAAAACCAATTCAAAAACCTATTGCTGTGAATTTGAAAGCGAAACATATTCAAAATCTTGTCAAAAGAAAAACACCCTTCGAAGTTTCAAAATCAACAAATGTGATTGCTTCAACTTCGGGAACAAGACCAATAGATTCAAAAGTATCAGATGTCAAAAATCAACCTTCCAAACCAACATTTACACAGACAAATCCTAACTTTCCAAATCCCAAATTTCAAAAACCAACAAAGAAAACATTTTAAAAAGGCAACAACTTGATAGATACATTCCATCAATGGCTGGACAAAAATTTGGATCTGTTTAAAGATAAGGATCTTTTATTAAATGATTTCAAGTTGGCATACGAAGAGTACCTCTGTACCTCTACGTCATGCAGTTCAACATCAAAGAAATCGACAATTGAAAATTTTAAACAAAATTGGAAAAGAAATGATTTGAAAGAAAATCTCACTGCAAAAACCAAATCTGCAAAATCATCAATGAGTTTAAAAATTTATAGTGAAAAGAAAACATCAATAACCTCGAAGTCAAAATCACCCAAACAAAAATGGGTTCCGAAGTCTTGCATTTTGTCAGTTACTTCGGACTCATCAAATTTCACAAAAAGCTTTTCTGAATGTTGTTCAGACTCTTCGGAATCATATTCATCACATGAGGCTTCGGAGAATCTGATAAACTTAAATGCTAATGAAATATCAGAAGAGGCCGTAGAAAAGTGGATTCAAGAATCCTTCGCTTACCCTGAGGACCCAAGATTGATTGGGTACCAACTCCTTCTTGATTAATTGCAGGTAATGTCTACTGAGCGGTACGATACAAAATGGTACATGGATAGTGGCTGCTCAAGACATATGAGAAGGAAGAGGGAACATCTTAGAGATTATAGGACGTTGGATGATGCTGGAAATGTACGCTTCGGTAATAATGAAACATGTCCAATTCGGGGTTATGGCAAAATAACAAATGGCCAATTTACAATCAGCAGAGTGGAATTTGTTGAAGGGCTAAAACACAATCTTGTGAGTATATCTCAATTGGTGGTTGGAACGGGTAATGCAGTTACATTCAACAACCAAGGGAGTATCATCACAAAAGAAGCAACAAAGGAAGTCTTGCTCAAATCTGAAAGGAATGGATCAATGTTTCCTTTAAATCTAAAGTCTGTGACTGGTGGGCAATCCTTATGTATTCTCTCAAAAGCCAACTCCGATGTTAGCTGGCTTTGGCACCGAAGACTTGCTCATTTGAACTTCAAGGACTTAAATAAGTTAGTGGCTATGGATTTGGTTCGTGGTATGCCTGCTCCCAAATTTGATAATGACTCACTTTGTTCTGCTTGTGAGCATGGCAAGCAAACAAAACAAAGGCATCCAACTATGATCAACCCTAAAATCACCGAACCCCTTTCACTTCTCTACATGGATTTATGTGGTCCATCCGCAGTGGAGTCAATAGGAAAGAAGAAACACATTCTCGTGATAGTTGATGATTATTCAAGGTTTACTTAGGTCTTATTTTTAAGAAACAAATCAGATGCTGCTGAAGAAATCATTAACTTCATTAACAAAATGGAAGTGATGCTCAACAAGAAGGCCCAAACTGTGCACAGTGACAATGGTTCGGAGTTCAAAAATCAAACTCTTGATGGATTCCTGAAAACAAAGGGGATTAGTCACAATTTCTCAGCACCTTACACTCCTCAACACAATGGTGTTGTAGAAAGGCGAAATCGTTCCTTGTGTAAAGCAGCTAGAACTATGCTTAATTTTGCAAATTTGCCCATGTACTTCTGGGTCGAAGCCATTTCTACTACTTGCTTCACTCAAAAGAGATCTTACATCCACAAGAGATTTCACATCACACCTTATGAAGTACCCAACCGAAGAAAACCAAATGTCAAGTTTCTTCATATCTTTGGTTGCAGGTGCTTTATCTTAAACTTGAAAGATCATTTGACAAAATTCAATGACAAATCAGAAGAAGGGATTTTCCTTGGATATTCTCAAGACTCAAAGGCTTATAGAGTTATGAACAAGAGGACTCGCAAGATTGAAGAAACCTTCAACCTCACGTTTGATGACTACTATATCAAGAAATCCTTGCATCCATTCCCCATGTCATCCATCTTTTCAAAACCTGCTGTTAATACTGTACCAATCACCACATTTGATACCGACTTCACTCTTTTGTTTGATCCACCTGTGAGAGCTGAGGACTCTGAAGCCAGGGCACCTGATAACCATGTGCCCGAACTGTCCAATCTCACAGATGGCCATGATGACTCTTCAACAAGTAGTGTACAAAGACCATCATCTGTTGAAGGGGAGTCATCGAACCGAAGTGAAGGGAATGCTAGTGTTGAGGGGGAGCCAAACAACAGTCCAACCTCAACCCCACATAAAATCTCTCATATCATGTCCCTGTACCCATCAGTCCTGGGGGAGCCAGAGATTTCCACTCTGAACTCAACAACATCAATCATTTCGGATAGAGCAACAACTTCCTCAACACCAACTGCTGTCGAGGGGGAGCATACTCTAAACTCCTCTTCACAATTACACACACCACAAACAAACATAACAAACTCAGACAATCATTTAATAATGGGTGATTTTCCATCCACTTCGGGATATCCTTCAGATATCGAGGATATTGATTCTGAAGGACCACCTGATTTTGATCCAAACTATCCTCCTTTGGCCAAATGGACGAAAAATCATCCACCATAACTTGTCATCGGTAACCTTCAAGATAGAGTATTGACTCGTGTACAACTTCACCAAAGACAACTGGATTTAAACAAAACTTCGGAGTTGTGCATGTTCAATGTCTTTATTTCCAAAATTAAACCTAAGAACGTTAAAGATGCTTTTGATCACCCTGACTGGATTTGAAAGAAACAAAGTTTGGAGGCTAATTCCAAAACCTGCAAATGCTTCTATTGTTGGTCTCAAATGGGTGTATAGAAATAAGCTAGACACCAAAGGCAATGTGGTTCGGAACAAAGCAAGGCTGGTTGTCAAGGGTTATTATCAACAGGAGGTGATTGATTACGAAAAGACATTCGCTCCTGTTGCCAGACTCGAATCAGTTCAGATATTTTTGGCTTATGCTGCACATAAAAACTTTGATGTCTATCAAATGGATGTCAAATGTGCTTTTCTGAATGGTGATCTTGAGGAAACCGTTTTTGTTGAACAACCACCTGGTTTTGAAAGTAAAGAACATCCCAACCATTGCTATGTGCTAGACAAAGCTGTCTATGGTTTAAAACAAGCTCCAAGGGCTTGGTATGAAACCTTGACAAAATTTCTAAAAGAATCAAACTTCAAACAGGGCTCAGTGGATCCAACACTTTTCAGAAAGAAAGTTGGATCTCATTTGATGTTAGTCCAAATCTATGTGGATGACATAATCTTCGGATCCAGTGACCCCAATCTCTCAAAAGACTTTGAAAAACTCATGAAAAGTAAATTTCAGATGAGTATGATGGGAAAGATTAACTTCTTTCTTGGATTACAAATAAAACAATCTAAGAAGGGAATCTTTATTAATCAACAAAAGTACATGAAGAGTTTGCTTGAACGCTTCGGAATGACTAACTCTTCCAAAGCAAAAGTTTCCTTGCCTGCAGGTACAAGGTTAAATCCTTTATTGGACAAATCGAAGACTGACATCCAGACATACCGAAGCATGATTGGATCATTGCTTTATCTCACAGCCAGTTGCCCTGATATCATGTTTGCAGTCTGCAATTGTGCAAGATACCAGGCTGACCCAAGAGAACCTCATTTGGCTGCGGTTAAAACAATTTTTCGATATCTTCACAACACACCTGCTTATGGCTTGTGGTAGCCAGCAAACTCAGGTTTCTACATACAAGCTTATTCAGACTCAGATCTTGGTGGATGCTCTATTGATCGCAAGAGCACTTCGGGGGGTTGTCAATTCCTGAATGGAAAGCGAATCAGTTGGCAATCTAAGAAGCAGAGTTGTGTCTCTATCTCCACTGTAGAAGCAGAGTATGTAGCAGCTGTGGCTTGTACCTCACAAATCATCTGGATTCAAAGCCAACTAAAGGATTATGCCATCAACATGAGGAAGATACCATTGTTCTGTGATTCTCAAAGTGCCATACGTATATGCCAAAATCCTGTTCAACATTCCAATACGAAGCATATAGCTCTTCGCTATCACTTCATCAAAAGTCATGTTGAGGAGGGGAATATTGAGGTGCACTTTTTTCACACAACCGAACAATTGGCAGACATCTTCACAAAAGCTTTGAATGAAGAGGCATTTACAAGAATCGTTCGTGGACTTGGAATGATTGATGGATCCACTCTACAATAAATCTCATATTTGATCACTCTTTCCTTAGTATTTTCAATTGCAAAACAAAAATTCATAACACTCCGTAGTACTCCGAAGACCTTTATCGCTTCGGAGTCCATAGGAGTAAAACAAGTAAAACTACCTAATGTTGCACCGCAGCACTCCGAAGCTTTTTGTCGCTTCGGAGTACTTCGGAACAGACATTTTGAGATTAATAAAATATCATAAATGGTAAAACCTTTTGAAACATCTTTTGCCTTTACGTCTCAAGGATAAACTTTCTAACAATAAAAGGATGTTTCATAGAAAAATCAAAAACAAAATCACTTGTAAAACCTTACAAGCTTAACTTTCTTTTCATGAAGTAACTGATTAAAGGACAAAACATTGATTTTAGATTCTGATAATCATACCTTATCACACTAAAAGGTATTTGGGAATCGAATTGAAACATTGGTATGTAAATAGACTTTAGAGTGAGGTTAAGGCTATTTCACAGATCGAAGCCTTTTTTGATTCTAATATCGTTAACATAATGTCTATTCCTAACCTCCCTACTGAACTTGACTCGCTTCAATGCTAAACTAATCAAGTAGCCTCAAAACTACTCAGGATAACTCAAGTGTTCCAAAGTTTTCTTCAAAAGTAATACCAACACTGTTTGATAAGCAAATTTAAAATTCTTTTCATTAATGTTTCAAAATTGAACTAAATGAAGCTTTTCAAACTCAAGGATTGTACAAAACAAGACAAAAGCACCACAGAAAGAAACCAAAAGGTGAAATTTTACTCATCAGATAAGAAAATCCAAAAAGGAAAGATAACTTTCAAAATGAAAAGTTGAAAACTCAAAAAGATAAACAAAAATTCAAAATGTCAAAAGAATCAAAGAGAACAAACAAGTAAAAAGATAAACAAGGGAGTGCAAAAGAAAGATAAATCAGCACTCAAAGGCTTATTCTTCTGTTTTAAATAACAATACTAGGAACTCCTATAACATAGTCGAGTACCATGTAGAGAATATGAACATTTCACGTAATGAGAATATGAATATTTCAAGTAATCTATCATAAATGGTAAAGTTGGGGTGGTGTACGAAGCTCAAAGGCTTGTCATCAGAGAATAGTATCCAAACACTTCAACTGATGAAATGGAATAAGTTTTTCAAAGAGTTGTTCAAAATCAATCCAAATTCAAAAACACTTCTGATGCTCAATTCAAAAATGAAAACCTTTTAAATTTTGATGCAAAAAATGTTACCATTACTTGGTATGAAAAATTTGAAACACTAAAGAACAATCAAACCTCTGATTCTAAATGCAAAAGTAAGTTCACATCGGGGTGATTAGACTTATACATTCATGACTGATATTGAATCAAACAACCTTCGAAATGAAAAATGCACTTCCAACATGATCCGAATGATTCTGAACATTAACCGGTTAAATCTTCTTTTCATAATATTCAAGAAAGTCAAGGTTAAGTATCATAATTCATCTATCAAAGTTAAAACAAAACATATTCAAGAAAAACCAAAAAGGAATAATGTTAAGAGAAAAACCATGGACTTCGGAGTATTGTTTTATCAATACCCTTCGGAACTGCACATAACATTCACTAAACTTTTATACTCCGAAGGGAACACATTTTGATTGCAAACATTCTTGTTGATCCAAAGTCAATTTATAGTTTAAATGATTTTCTCATTTATGATAAGGACAGAGACAAACATTCGTTTGAAATAAATGAACGTTAGTTTAACAGCTGTCATGGAGAAAATAATGGGAAATCATAACAAAAAGATATTATGGAAATGGTGCTTCAATTTCAAATAATCATCACTGACACCCGGACGTTTCCGCTTTTGCAGGGTTAGTGGGACGCGCGTGTGCTGAGGTGTCTTAATATTAGTAGACCAATTCAAACGTGCATTAAATGGCATTGGGACCACGAACACTATATATTCCTCACACCGCTTCAGTTCACCTCTTTACACGATCATCACTCTCAAACTTCCTCTGCAAGAATTCTCTCAAGAATCCTAATATCTTTTCGTCTTCTTCCTCAAATCATCCATGGCAACTGAAGGTTCTTCGCAAACTACTGAGGCAATTTCAATCCCTGTTCTCAAGAATCAGTCTGCAAACATGGTTCTTTGCACTTATCCAAACCTCTACCCACAACCATTCGTCGCTCTTGTCGAATGTTTGAAAGCATATGTTCTTGGTCATGTGATAACCAGAAATTTAATTACGCGTATAAGATACAATTTGACGCTTAAACGTTTTATGGATGGACAAAAATGTCAAATAAGGTGAAACTATGGAAATGCATTGGTTAAGATATTTTATTAAGTCAATATGATATGCTACTTCATTTATTAATTTTGTTTTTTACGACCCAAGAGCAAAAAGAGGAATAAAGGACCAAAAGTGAAAACTTTATTAAACAATCTTTAAAGATTGATATATCAAAATATAAGAGGAGTTGCGAAAAATTCATCATGATAACTTTGGTAATATTTGAGATAACAAGAATATGGAAAACGATTCGAGCCAATTGGAGTTGTAACGAAGGAGTTACGATGGAATTAAAATGGCCTAAAAGTGACAAAAACGACCAAAGGGTCATTTTCAAGGGTTAATAGCAGAAACTTCATTAAGAATCATACTTAAGTCAATAAGGATAAATTGTTAAGCTCATTCCTACCTTTCTAAAGGTATAAAGTTTGCGAAATTTGGATATCGCATGTGAGAGTTATGACCACGTAAAGTTAGGGAAAAATAATAAGAAAAAGTTTGAAATTTTCCTAAGTCTTGGAAGAGGGGCAATTTCGTCATTTGTCATGGCAAAGACAGCTATCAGAAATCTGGTTTCCTGTAGGCGTCGACCCCCTTTTTTCTGTATTCGCATACATCAAAATCAGAAAGAGAAAGCGTATGAAGCAAGAACAAATTATCACACTCCCACAATCGGGGTCGTGTGTGTACGAATTCGAAATCGAGAAAGGGAATTAGGGAGTAATGAAGCAAACAACACACTCACACACATCTCAGTTGTGTGTTCGCAAAAATCAAAAGAAGAAGAGAGATGAGATTTTGAAGGATCGAGAAAGAGAAAGAAGAAGGAGAAATCAAGAAGGGGAGAAAAAGAACAGAGGATTCAAATCACACACACACTCGATTTCATGTGTGTGTGTTCGTATCTGATGAACAAGAGACAGATGGTCGACGGGAATGGATTGCTACCAGTTCGTTCCCGAGCAAAAACCGCCGGAGGCGGTGGAGAAGACGACCGGAGCCGTTTCCGGTGACGTGATGGTGGTGGGGTTTGGTCCTAGTGGTCCGAATTATTGCATAAACAGCCCCAAAACCTTCTGATTTCATATTCTAGTCAAGGAATTGAAAGGTAAAAATTTGATTTCATGAACCCTAGCTAATTAAATTGGGAATTTGTGAATGCATGATAGATTTGGAATCTATTTCTTGCTATATGTCATATTATTAGCTCAAAACACCCAAGAATGTGGTTGGTATGATTTTCAAGTTAAAAATTGAAGAATGCATAATAGTTGCTCTATTTGATGAAGAAGATGATGAATAGTAACATTGACTTTTCTGTTTTTGGTCAATTTGACCATGAATTTAGATTGTTACATTGGATTGATCTATAAGGGATTATAAAGTGTTGGAATCATGGATTTGAAAAGAAAGTGATGGCACATACTTATGATTAAAAAGGAATGTCGATTTAGTTTGAAGATGTAGTTATGAGAAAGATAATACTTGAAATTATTAGTCGTGCAATTTGAAATTTGAGAATGAAAGCAAGAGAATGGAAATTTGATGACATAAAGGCAAGAATGCGATTACCATTGAAGTTGATATTTGAATCTTTGTTTGGTTTGTATGCATGGCTTGAACTATACTAGTTTAAGACACTTTTTGAATAAAAGTTGCAAGAATGGGACAAACTTTGTAAATATGAATTTTGGTACATTTGAATTTTTATAAATATCGGAAACATGTAATAGTTAATAGCATGTATAAATGACATGAAATTATGAAATGTAAACAAGAGCTATTCTTGAGGAAATGGTAAGGTAAATTAGAATGGAATCATAAATTCCAATCTTTGGGAAAATTTTTGTAATGTCCCAAAAGAACATGAAATGGAATACGAAACCCAATTGGAATGATGATTGTAATGTAAGGTGAACTTATGGATTTCAACTTAGTGAATAATATCAAAATTTTGACAGTTTCTATTTTTAGAAACTTTAACGACTTAAGTAACTAAAATGACATAAGAGGGTGAAATGAGAGATGTTATGACCTCTAAGCAACTAATAGTGTTTTATAAGTATTATAAACTTATAAAGTTGTTTAAATTTCATGTTAAACCCAAGAAATCCATAGTTATTCCTAGTGGGATGAAAAATGAGTAATATTGTCCAATATGATTATTATGTCTTATGAATTATACATAATGGTTGGAATTGAACTAGATAATGACTAGAAGTAGTTCAAGATTGATTAGACAATTACTATATGTTTAGTTGTCTAATAAGTTCTAGCCTTCTATTAGATTAATAGAGATTGGAGGACGCTTGGAGGCAACGAATGACTAGAGTTACGTGGATTAGTGTAGCTAGACGTACCTAGCTACTAAGGTGAGTACATGTGGCTTTTTCCCACTATGGGGTACATGACAAATTGTTGATAAAGCTTTTATGTGACGTTTTTGAATATTAAATGAAATGCAAATCATTTTAGTTACGATATGATTATGAAAGTTTTATAAGATGATTTTGAAAGTATGTTTTGGCTGCAAGCCATAATGATTTGAAAGTATGTTTTGGCATCAAGCCATAATGTTATGAAAGTATGTTTTGGCATCAAGCCATTAATGTTACAAAAGAATGTTTTGGCATTAAGCCTTATGATGTTATGAAAGAATGTTTTGGCATCTAGCCTTAATGAGTATTTGAGCAAATGTTTGACAACAAAAGTTATGTTTATGAATGACTGGTATTTTGAAGCAAGCAATATAATGTAATGCAAAGTAATGTGAATGAAAGGATCATGTTTGGCCCGGGCAATGATGTTCCCCAAGGGGACTATAGAGGAATCTACTGGGACGATACCACTCCCTTCGCGAAGTAGATGTCCTAAGCTAATGAGGCCACGATGGACTGATCAAGTTCTTTCCATTCTGGTATAGACTTGGGGTATCACCAAGAGTCATTAAGGCCCTAAGTATAAAAATCCAATTGTGTTAAGATACCAGTCAAGCTAAAGGAAAGAAAAAGTAAAAGTTTTGTGTTAAGATACCAGTCTTTGAATGTAAAATATATTTCTATGTTGTTACAAAAGGTTTGACAGAAAACGTCATTATATGCTTGGTTTACAAAGGTTTCAAAAATGACTAAGTCATGCTTATAAATGTTTTGTGTCCAAACCCATGTAGCTCACGAGACGTTTCCGTCTTACGTATTTTATTTATGTCATGTATCACAGGTTCTAGACACGAGTGATAGAAGGAACTAGATGACTCGAGGAAATTGAGATTTTAGAAGGAATGAGCTTTGACCGATGTAACGGTTTGTATCCTAACTTGCTTTCTATGGTGTAGTATGATATGGAGTTGTAATCCCCGAAGTTGTTTAAAGATTTTATTAAAACTTAAATGTTTTTTTTGGGACCTAAATTTTAAGACATGACTTTATGTCATGAGAAAAGTTTTTTTTATAAAGTCGACATTTTGTTCCGCAACGTTTTTTTTATAAAATATTACACTTCTCAAAGTGTATCAAAGATCGGGGTGTTACAGGTCATGCTCTGACCCATGCTCCGACCATTCCTGCAACCCTGGTGCACAGAGCCCACTACACATCAAATGCTCTGTTCGACTCCAACAACAATGTCAAATCTGTATTCTATGAATCCATCGATTCAATGGGCAAGACGAAGAAGGTTCAACTGACGAAGGAGAAATTTGCTGAAGCCCTTCATCTTCCACTCTACAACTCCAAAGAGATGGTCATCCCAACTGCTGAACAATTGGTGGACATGTTCAACGCAATGGGCTATGAACCACAGTTGGAGACCATCAGTACATTCAAGAAGAAGCAGCTTCCTGATCTTTGGAGGTATTTTTTCAGCATCTTCCTTAGATGTCTGTCTGGGAGGATCTCTGGTCTAGACTCTACGAGTCAATCCTTCCAGAGTGTGCTGTATGGCATCTACTATGATGTAAAGGTTGATTTTGCATCAATCCTTTCGGCTGACTTTTGCTCCCACATCAATCACTCACTCAAGGGAACTAAAATTTCCAATTCCAGATTTTGGGCAATAGTCGTTGATGCCCACTACAAACAGATAGGGTTCGTTTACGACTCTAATCTTCCTGAGATGATATACACACACATTACAGTTCCTCCATTGGATGATGTTCCTGCTGAATTTTGTGCACAAATCCCTCAAGTGATGCTCACTAAAGTGCCAATGGAGTGTGATGAGGCCAATGCTTATCGTAACACTCTGGAGATACCTTACCCAGTTCGTAATATTACACCAGCTGCACCTGCCAAAGCCCCAGCAAATGCCAAAGGCAAAAATAAAACTACAGGTGGACCCAGTGTTCCTAAGAAAGTTAAAAAGAAAAGAAAGGCTTCGAAGCAAGCAACTCCGAAGAGGAAACAACCGAAAAGAACAAGGAAGTTACTGGTGGTGGATGAGTCTTCGGATTCAGAAAAGAATCCTTCAGCCAACATTCAAGAAGAAGAAGAGAAGGAACATCAGTCCTCTCCTATTCATGACACCAGACCACCAACTCCACCATACACCACTATACCACCTACTCCACCTCCAACCATATCCGAACCAACTTCAACAATTCATACAACAACTTCGGATGTGCCTCCAACCATAGCTCCATTTACCTCTACAATTTCAACTGCTCAAACATCCAAAATACTTACTTCCTCAACAGACACACCTCCTACCACCGCTCAACAAACAACCACCATCCACACCTCCTCTTCTGATGTGCCTCCCAAATCTACCACCACTGAAACACCACCAATCTCTATCCCTTAAACATCTCAACAAATATTCACCACATCAGAACCATTTTTGAATATTCCATCTTCTGGTTTGGATACATCTCTTCCTGACTATCCATTCCAAGATGACATTGATTTTGAAACCACTATTTTTTCAAAACCTCCATCAACAGAAGAAGCGGTGGCTGCCTTCCACATGGCACCAATTACGATAGAAGAGAATGAGGATGACAGTCTAGATGACTCTGAATTCATCCTTGGCAAACAATACAAAATTCACAATCGTAAACTGGATGCCATTCTCCAGTTCAACACTGGCTATGATCCCACAAGAAAGCCTGAGGCAAGTGCTGAAGATCTAGTGGCTGAAATGGTCAAGGCTTCGGAGAAACGTATTCTCAATCATCAGACCGAAGTACAACGTATTTTGGAATGAAAGTTCAACACCGCAATTGAACAGGTTGAACAAAGGCAGCGACTCCTTCACGAGCAAAATGATAAGAAAATTGATGATCTTATGAAGAAAATGGAGTTGTCAAACTCCAAACTGAAAAAGGATTTGCACGATCTTCGGGACAAAACAGACTCCTTCAACTCACAATACCAGACGAGCTTTGCCAAACAATTGTCTGATGCCCACAAACGCGTGGAAGAGCTAACTGCGGAACTGTCAACTTCCGCAGTCGCTACTTTTGCTAATGAACTCAGAAACACCAATCAAGCAATTATGACAGACGTTGTTACGAAGTTGAAGAACACACTTCAACCCATGATCAATGTTTCACTAAAAATGGAACGATCTCAAGCTGGCAGGAAAAATCCTCTGGCGATTGCTCAGACTGGACCATTGGTCCATCCTTCACAAGGGGGAGAATCAGCAGCCTCAGGATCTCAAGCTTTGGGCTCAACAACCTCCGAACCAAAAACAACCTCTGAACCAAAGACAACCTCCGAACCAAAGACAACCTTCGAACCAAAAACCAATTATCAATCCACCACTCTGGGAAGACCACCTTTCATACCATTCATCTCCACTGCCGGTCCTGCCTTCACAACCAGAACAACAACTGAGGCAGGGGGTTCTAGTTCTAGACCACAAGGCAATGTGCTAAGGATTGCTCCACACATGGAGCTAGTCCATAAAGAGAGAGAGGAAGATTACAAGAAGATGCTCATGATAAACAACATAGCTCATGAAAATCAAACTTGGACTGCGGAACTAATTACAGCCATTGGCTTCAATGACTTCACAGTCCATAATAGACTTCCTCTCCGAAGCTTTGAGACCAAAACCAAAATCGATCGTCAACTTGATCTTCCTTACAATCCGAAGACCTTTGCCTTTCTACAATTTGAAAGGAGTGTGCCAAATGAATAGTTGGCTGAGTTCAAGAAGAGGAAGGTGGCATTCCATGCAAAGTTCATTCAAGCTCCGAACTATGTATGGAGTGAAAAGAAAATTGTAAAAATTATATCAATCAAAAAAGGAGAAACGTTTGTGGGCTTCAAGAATCTTAACTTATTTGTGCTTCGTGGTGTCAACGAAGAGGATTCAAAATTCACAATAGAAGACTTCCCAATAATGAATCCAACTGACTTCATTGTGCTTCTTGACATCCTGAAGTACTCAGTCGGGAACGAAGCCGAGTCAACATCGGTCTTCAAAGATGTAAAGGATCACATCCACTCTTTCTTCAAAAATTATCTGTTGAGAGTTGCCAGGTTCGACATAACTGTGGCAAAACTCTTCGGACAAGCACTAGCACCCCCACCAACAACAATAGAAAATTTTGGGTACTTGAAGGCTGGGCAGATCGTGGAAAAGCCCTGGGGTGTTATTTTCAAAGACTAACCAGTGATAATGAAACCATGGTCACAAAATTCTTCAAGCTTGATTACGTAGGCCTTTACCATTCGGAATCCATTACCCAAGTGTTAGGTCTTGTTAACAATTGCTTTGTAAACACTACTCAAGAGAATAAGATGGTGAAAGATTATCTCAACTGGTGGTTGACAGTGAGAAAGGCCTTAAAGGATGTATACAAAACTCACTACAAGAAATAGGCTTCAGATGCACTTCACACAAAGGGGGAGATTGTTGAGTCTATTTGTGCTGAAGTGCTCAGCTATCTGAAGACCTGATCCAAAGACCCCGAAGTACAAACAATAATAGAAGACCCCGAAGTCTGAGGACTCCGAAGGGTACATCCTGAAGGATCCGAAGACTTCTTAGCTGTAACACCTTTTGAGTGCACGCGTGATAGTACATTACGTGGTGCATGAATCTTTTATCCTATAGGTCCGTACTCTGATAGGATATTCTCTGTAATAAAGTTGTACTATGCGTATCACTGATCACGTATAAATATCAGTGATACCATACCATGTATGAGTGCGAGTTGATCATCGTCCAAATTATAAAACCCTAAATCAATCAATCCAATTCACTCTGTTCATTAACTATTATTATTACTGTGTGATTGCTTAGTACAAGTTATACTGTTAGAACACTGGTCATTACTTGATTATTAAATCGATTTCAACACCCAACACACCTGTTACCAAGATTGCTGTTTATAGACTAGTGCTTAGTAGTAGAGTTAGTTTAGATTTACATAATTGTTGCTATTTTCCTGATATGACAAGAAACATAATTTCCTTTCATGCATTGTTCAAACAAGGCTTTTATTATACTTTTGATAAATTGAATGGTTCAATTTTAGTTTTTAAAAATGATGTTTTTATATTTGATGCTTTGCCTTGTGATGGAGTGTATGAATCTATTATGTATGTTGACAATTGTGGTAATGATGTTTTAAATATTGATTCTTCAAGTGGTGTAGAAAAGGCGTGCTTGTGGCTCTGTTGCCTTGGCCATATTAACAAGAAACACGTCGCCCAACTCCAAAAGGATGGAGTGTTGGAATCATTCGACCTTAAATCGGATGATGTATGTGAGTCTTGTTTACTTGGCAAGATGACAAAATCACCATTCAAAGGTTCCTTTGAAAGAGGTGAAGGTTTGTTGGATATCATAGACACAGATGTCTATGGTCCCTTCAGAACAACCACAAAAGATGGCATGCGGTTGTATGTGACCTTTACTTATGATTTTAGTAGATATGGGTATATCTACTTAATCAAGCACAAATCAGATACCTTTGAAAAGTTCAAAGAGTTTAAAAACGAAGTAGAAAATTAACTAGGCAGAAAGATAAAGATGCTTAGATCCGACAGAGGCTGAGAGTATCTTAGTATTGAGTTTCTTGATTATTTTAAGGAATGTGGAATTGTTTCACAGTTGTCGCCTCCAAGAACACCACAGTTGAACGGTGTTGCTGAAAGGCGAAACCGAACCTTGTTGGACATGGTTCGTTCCATGATGAATCGAGCTTCGCTTCCAATCCATTTCTGGGGGTATGCCTTAGAGACTGCTGCCCATATCCTTAACCTTGTCCCAACCAAGAAGGTTGCAAAAACACTGCACGGGATGTGGACGGGGAAAGTTCCCTCATTGGCACACATCAAAGTCTGGGGTTGTGAGGCTTTTGTGAGACGAGAGACTCAAGACAAACTCGCAGAAAAAAGTGAAAGGTGTTACTTCATCGGATACCCGAAACAGTCATTTGGATGCTTGTTCTACAGACCAAGCGAGGACGTGGTCTTTGTAGCTAGACGAGGAGTCTTTCGAGAGAGAGAGCTCATTTCCAAAGAGGACAGTGGGAGTACTGTTAACCTTGAAGAAATTCAGGAAACACTCGATGAAACAACCTTAGGATAATCTAGCCACCAACATGAGGAAGAGGTTCCTGTTGGACCGACTGACATCTTATTGCCCCTTAGGCATTCGGGTAGAGTTAGCATGCCACCCGAGTTTTATGGTTTCCATATAACTACGGATGGTGATACGTTTGTCAGTGATCATATACTAAAAAATTTGGATGAACCAGCTAACTACCGCGAAGCAGTGGCGGGCCCCGAGTCTGCCAAATGGAAAGAGGCGATGGACAGCGAGATTAAGTCCATGTATGACAATCAAGTTTGGAACTTGGTTGACAATGTGCCGGGTCGTAAGACAGTCGGGTGCAAGTGGATCTTCAAGAAGAAGACCGACATGGATGGTAAAGTACACACTTATAAAGCTCGGCTGGTTGGGAAGGGATTCACTCAAACCCCGGGGGTGACTATGATGAAACCTTCTCACCAGTAGCCAAGATTAAGTCAATTAGGATAATGCTTGCCATAGCTGCATTTCATGATTATGAAATTTGGCAGATGGATGTCAAAACCGCTTTCCTTAATGGGAAACTGACTGAGGATGTTTACATGAATCAGCCAGAAGGTTTTGTAGACACAAAGCATCCTGATAAAGTGTGTAAGCTTGAAAGATCAATCTACGAATTGAAACATGCCTCTCGCAGCTGGAATCTTTGTTTCCATGAGAAAGTCAAAGAGTTTGGTTTCTCTAGGAGTGAAGATGAGTCTTGTGTATATGTCAAGGCTAGTGGGAGTATAGTCACTTTTCTGGTGTTGTATGTTGATGACATACTGCTCATGGGAAACGACGTTCCGACCTTGCAAGATGTCAAGTCTTGGTCGGGAAGTGTTTCGCCATGAAAGACCTTGGAGAAGCTGCTTATATTTTCGGGATAAGGATACTAAGAGATAGAAAGAAAAGATTAATAGGTCTGAGCCAGTGTACCTACTTGGAAAAGGTACTAAAGAGGTTTAGTATGGAAAATTCCATGAAGGGAGAGCAACCTATCCAAAGTATTGCCAAGTTGAGTAAGACTCAAAGCCCGAGTACCGATGAGGAAAAAGCTGAGATGAGTCGGGTACGTTATGCTTCGGCAGTAGGGTCGATCATGTATGCTATGACATGTACTCGCCCTAACATATCCTTTGCCTTGAGCATGGTTAGTCGGTTCCAGGGTAATCTTGGAAGAGCACACTGGATAGCAGTTAAGAACATACTCAAGTATCTGCGAAGGACAAAGAAGATGGTGTTAGTCCTTGGTGGCAGTGAGGACTTGAAAGTGAGTGGATATACAGACGCCAGTTTCCAGACAGATAGAGAAAGTGGTCGGTCTCAGTCGGGCTGGGTATTTCCTCTGAACGGGGGAGCGGTCACTTGGAAAAGTTCCAAGCAAGAGACGGTGGCTGATTCAACGTGCAAATCAGATTACATTGCATCGAGTGAAGTGTCTAAGGAAGCAGCTTGCTGAAGAACTTTATCGGTGACCTTGGAGTCATCCCGAGCATTCAGGAGCCAATGGAACTTTTCTACTATAATGAATGAGCGGTCGCTTTGAAAAAGGAACCGCGAGATCATGGAAAGTCCAGGCATATCGACAGAAAGTACCATTACATTCGACATCGGGTAGAAGAAGGTCACCTCTTGGTCAAGAGTGTATCATCAGAAGACAATCCTGCAGATCCTTTCACTAAGGCACTGAGTAGGATCAAGCACAATCAGCATGCTCGGAGCATCGGACTGAAGGATGATATTAGTTTTAGCAATTAGATAGGTTTTGAAACTTGTAACAGTATAAATGTAATTAACTTGGTGATTTTATAATGGAGATTTATAAATGAGTATTTTTACTACCTTTGTCAATTGTTTATTATTGTGTTTCAATTTTTGCATGTTTAAACTTCCTGAGTAATTAGATTATTCAAAGTTCCACAGTCGATCATACTGTTAGGGAGTAAGTATGAACGAAGACTGTCATGAATCGGTTGTAGATTGTCTAAGGAGTTAGACATTGCAGTAAGACTGCTACAACGTTCATGAGTACTTTGAAAATAGAGGTTTGAGTATTGGATAAACCCGCACTTAACAGATTGCTTCATGGATTACATCACGAGCAATGTTAAGACGATAATATCCTTTGATCTTTAAGTGGAGAGATATGATCTGTAATTTACAAGGCAGTTGCTCATTGATAATGCAAAAACGCACCGGTAACTCGATGTTATAAAACGCATTGTTGTGAGTATTCTGACTGATAAAAGGTATAGAGATATAAGTCGAAACTTATCCGTCCCCTGACTCGATGGGAAACAGATATCTGTAGGCCTCTCGATGATTTTGAAGTTGACTGAAAGTGTTGGCCAACCGGGACTAAATTGATGTGTTCAATTAGTACTCTTAAAGTCATAAGCAAATCGGAAATCGAGAAACATAGTATCGGACCAAGATTGATCTTAATCCATGTCTTGAGTCTGAAAATATCTTGTTGGACGGAGGATCATCTGATCACTTATCTTTGGACAGAACTGACTGGGTCAGAGTTCAGGAACAGTTTCTAGGAAACTGAGATTTATTAATCAGAAGATAAATTAAAGTCATAGACTTATCCAAGTGGGAGACTGTTGGATTAGGTGTCTAAGCCATGACTTTATATTTGTATTTATCTTGTTAATTGAAGCAAAGTTCATTTGGGTTGCCCTCATAGCAGGAGGATTGATGTAGAAGTCAGTAGAGAGAAATGTTGATTTATTAATTGTTTAATAAATCAATAGATATAAATAAATAGTTTATTAATATATTTAAATGTTAATATATTAATTAGAAACTATAATAATTAATTAGAAATTAATCTAGAATTAATTAGATTTAATTTAGTGATTAATTTAATTAATTAAAAGTGCAGGGACTGGTTCTGTAATTATTCAATAGTTGAATATTGACTGGCCAGTGGACAGGGGTAAAAGTGGCGAGATTGTGGTGGTGACACCACAAATCTCGAAACCCTAATTAGGGTTTAGAAAAGCCTTGCCCATTTGACAAAAGGCTTGTCAAAAGTTGGGCTCTAGGGTTTTAAGTTGTGCCACCTGAAACTATAAATAGGGAACCCCTGGGAAACCCTAGCCTGTGCCAACTTGAACTCTCTATGGATATTCTGCTGTCTTCTCTCCTTCATTGCTTGGGTGTGACTGCATTTGAGGTAGGATCTCTTTGCTGCTAGCTTCAAGAACAAAATTCAAAGGTTGGTAATTCTTGTTTTGATCTTTAGAAATAAATGTTGGCCTTTAGGTTTTTTATTATATGTTCATAGAAGAGAACATAGATCTCTTTTAGGGTTGCATGTGAACTTAGGAATTTTTTATAGTTCGTAGTTTGTACAAAACCCTTCACAAGCTGTTCCTCTTGAGTGAAGCTTCAAGGATCTACAAGTTTCTGGACCATTGTGAGTCAAGTTCTCACCTTTATGCATATTTATGAGTTTCTTTATGATTTTAAGCATGTTTTTATGGATTGAATAAGTGAAATGGTCCCTTGTGATGTTTGTTCATGGTTTGGAAAGATAAAGTTGGAAACTTTATGCCTTAAACATCTGATTTAGAATCTTTGGATGGGTTAGAGAGTAAGCCAAACTCTCTATGATGATTTTGGTTAAGTATTGGATCACTTTGGAATTGAATCTTATCCTTGATCATGTATGTTGGTGTTTGGGAAAATACAGTTAGGATATTTATGGATTTTGGACTGTGTGGAAGGTCCCTGAATGGATTAAGACCTTGGGCTGAATGGATTAAGAACTTAATGGACTTTTGGACATGTTTATAGTTAGCGATGCTAACTTGGGGAGTTAGCGGCGCTAACTGTGTATGTTGACTTTTGTTGACTTTGACCTTTGACCGTTGACTTTTGACCAGTTTGAGTTTTGGTCAAACTTGAGGATTTTGGATACAGGTATTATAGGATTATCCTGTTTGGGATTTAGGAAGTTTTGAGTAGAGATTATCTTGTTAGGACGTTCGCGCTGTCGGATCTGTGGACACGCGTGAGGAGTGTTGTTTGGCTTTGCGGATCAGGTGAGTCTTCTCACTATACAATGGGTGATATTACATGCCTAGGTAGCCTTATTACTATGTGTAGTAAGTGTGATTAATTAGGCATGCCTTACGTGGTTTGTCTGTATAGTTGATGATAGCCTAAGTTTTCGTGTTGTTGCTTGTTAGTCGGACGATCTGTTCTTCGACTGCGGGGCCTGATAACCCGTCTAAGTGCATGGTTCCCTGATAGCCCTTCTTGAGTGGGACCGTGCCCTGGAAGCCCGTCTAGGTGGGTGGGACCGTGCCCTGATAGCCCGACTGGGTGGGGTGGTACCCTGATAGCTTTTATTGCGTGAGATCGTGCTCTCATAGCTCAACTGGGTGGCCAATGATATGTTGATGTGGATTGGATTATGTGATGGATCGTGTGGTATTTTGGGGAGCTCACTAAGCTTTGTGCTTACTCTTTCACCCTTAGTGTTTTTCATGTATTTGCTGGCTTGAGCTTGGAGCACGACGCGACTGTACCACATCTGAGGTTTCGTTGATTAAGTCTTCCGCTGGTTAATGTTGTAAATGTTTTTATAAATATAATTTTTAATGTTTAAATACAACTTTTAATTTATATGGTTTTTAATTGGTGACTCGTTTTGTGTATTTAATCCGTTTTTTAAATGAAAATTTTTACTACTAGATTTGGGACGTTACAAGTTGGTATCAGAGCCTTGGTGTGAGGGATTTGGATGAACAGGAATGTGAATCCAAGGATTTGGAGGAACATGACTGGGATTCCAAACTCAAACTGGGGATTTGAGGATTTTCTAAAACGATTTTTTAAAGGAAAAACTGTTCCTAAAGAGATTCTAAGGAGTTAGGTAGAGTAACATGTGGAAAATTCCATTGCATGCTCTTGTTTGATTGTTGCTTGGGAGTTTGAAACATGATATTTATACCTCATTTAAGCTTTTAACTGGATAAATGGATTTTGAAAAGGATGAGATGCAATGCGTACAGTCGGCCGGAGCTCAAGTAAGTGGTTAATTCCTAAAATATCCATGACTTTATGTATTGATGACATGATGATGATGTGTTATAGGCTAAGGATCCACTCAGGAAATTGCATGATAGAATTGGCCTGGATCATAGGGATGCCTTTTGGTTAGTTTTCTGCTTACTGTGTGCTACTTGCTATGTGTTGCTTGGGTGTGTGCCTTTTGGACCTATGCTTGTACTATTAGGAAGTTAAGGGAATGCTTTAGGAATTTTATGTAATAGGATCAGATAGCCTTAGAATTCTTGAATCGGCCTTGCTGGTTGTTCCTTGTTTGGCTGTGACTTTAAGGTAGGGTCATCTATTCGACTGTCTATCTGTTCTTATTACATACAATTATGCGTTCACGAGGCGGTCTGGCTGTATGAGTCGAAGTTCTTGCGGTGTGGGCGAGATGTGGATTTCCTAAGTAGACTAAGAAAAGTGTTAGGAAGTTCGGTGCATGGTTGTTTGGATGATATCTAAATGCCCTTTAGAAGGGAGTGAGACAACTTAGTGATCTGGGGCAATCTTCGGAACAAGTATGAATAGGTGTGGAAGGTACACATGGTGAACCTAAGGAGTCTGTAGACGAAGGAATCATGTAGGCGATGTGTTTAGGCGAGTGTCTAGCTCGTTCTTGTCGGATTTCTGAATAAGGAAAGGTTTTCTAAGTGAGATGATTCGGGACTCGAGCGAGATGATTCACGAGGGCAGGTTGGGCCTCAGATAAGTGAAACGAATGTTTGGGATTTGGTCGCCGCGGATGTGATTAGGGTTGTGTTCGAAATGATCCCTTGGTGATTGATTCGGTTAAGACAGAGATGTTAGCGCTGTTTGAGGAGGTAGTTCGCCGTGAAGGAGGAGGCGATGATGGCTCGGTGTTAGGTTTCAGTGAGAAATGGAATCATCGGATTTGTGGCCGCTGCTTGACGACAGACTTTCGATGAGTTGGAGTTAACTGATAGGTTGATGGAGATTGAGTTCGGTGTCCAGCTGGGACGGAAGAGACAGAATCAGGATCTGGGGCAGTCGTCATAGAGGAAGTTCGAGCTGCAGTGTTGGATAGAGTGGAGGACCCTTACCGCCGGGACGGTAAGCTGGAGGTGAGGTTTGTGTTGCATGCAATCAGTTTGGCCACGTCAGGGCGAGTTGTCCGGGAGTGTCTAAGGATACTGGTCAGAATTCGGGTTTGTTGTCCCGAAGGGTGAGGGTGTTCGTCAGGAGAGGATGAGGGACTCAGAATTGGAAGATGGGGCTTAGCAGCTGAAAGTGGAAGTGGACTCTCGTTGGTTGTTGCCAACGTGTTACGCGGTTTGTTTTGTCGTATTTGGTTATGTTGCTTATCTTCGGTGGCTTTAGATGCGGGTAGTTGGTTCGGGATCTATCTCAGAGTAGGCATGTGCAAGCAGGATGTGGTTGTTGGTCTTGTCAGTGAGTGAAGGGTGGATAGCCGGCGGTGCGGTAGTGGCAGTTGGGTCAGCTGTAGTGGGTTCAAACATTAAGTGGGGGAGAACCGGTGGAGTAGTGGAGATATGATGATGTCAATACGTTTTGTTGGGTTGTGAGCATTTTGTTTGGATTTTCTGATTTGTATATCCTAAGGGTTAGACTCCGTTGTCTGCGTTGGGATAAACACGGGTTGGCGGATGCAGTTTGTGGCATTAATGTAAGGATGTTCTCTATGCGGTTGCTAGGTGCGGATGTTCGATGCTGAGTAAGTGGAAGTTCGTCCAGGATGGGTGTGGTACGGAATGTCGACAGGGTGTCACATTTCCGTACACAGTAGCAATGGGTATGTGCACTTTGTCGTCATCATTCAAGGGTTGTTGGGAGTTAAACGCCTGTTGGTTTTGAGGGTTGAGTCAGGCTTTGCGTGGTCGCTTGTGGATCATTGTAGGGTGCGGAGTTCGTAGATGAGGCCAAGGGTCTGAGGCAAAGTTAGAAGTTGTATGTGGAGTAAGAGGATTACATCATCGATTGAGCCGGTTGGAGTTAGTTGTGCTTCCGTTATCGTGTATGTTCCGACACGCAAAGTTGTTCGCGGTCGGCCCGGTGATGTCTTTGTATGAAGCGTTGGAGGTGATTGCCTGTTCGTTCTGTTGTTAGATTGTCGGTTAAGTGTGCTTATGCGAGTTTGGATTGCTTGGAATTGTTTTGAGCTTCGGTTTGATTCGTGTCAACGCCGTGCTGTCGTTGGGAGATTATTGGTCTTGTTTCTATTCTAGGATGCGGTTCTTCGTTAACAGATAAACTTTGTGTCAATGTTGGTTTAGACGTTGGATTTCCGTTTGGATCAGTCGGGTATGAAGCACTGGGTTAGTGGAGGTTTTAGGTCGGGCATTAGGGATCGGTTAGATAGCCGATCTGGGGAAGCGGATGAGAGCGTTAGCGTTACTAAAGTTCGGACCGGATTTGGATCGCTGAGATACGGTTGAGTATCTCCCTTGGGAAGCGTTGGTTGATTGGAAGTCGAGCTGGAATCTGGAAAGTAGCTGAGACATAAGAGGAGCTAAGAAGTGTGGATTCGGTTCTGACACACCTAGGTCGTCGTGCGGTCAAAAATAAGAAAAATAACCTCACTCACACTAGTACAGTGGTAGTCAGGGTCACAGGAGTTTGGTGGTCAAGACAAGACGATAGCTTACCAACTGTAGTGTCACGCTACAGCCAGAGGGACTAACTTCCACTTTCCCAAAAACAACACAATATCCAAACGATTGCTAAAAACCAAATCTAACATTCACTAAATTAAACTAAACCAATTTCTAAACTAAGTTTGCTTACTGGAGTCAGAAACAAAACTCAGAATCAGAAACAATAAAGACAATCCCAAAAGCATCCAAAGCATTCAAAGACAATAAAAGGTAAAAAGTGCAATAAAACATAAACTGAATGATTAACTATATTAAACTCCAATCCAGAAGATCCAAAACAGTAAAATACGAAAATAAGAAACTTTAACCTATTGCTACTGGTTGTCACTATCCAGAAACACCAAGCTAAAAGCTTAAAACTACTAAACTAATATTGAAAACAAAGTGAAAACATAAAAATACCACAATGGGTTGCTGAAATCTCGAAACTTGAGTCAAAGTCGCCGTAAGTCCACCTTAGGGTCTGATCTTCGCCTCCTGAATTCGACCTAATGGCCTCTATATATAGTTGTGGAAAATTAGAACCCGCGACGCGTAGAGCTTATACCCGCGTCGCGCGTAGAGCCTTATCCCCGTTTTTTCGCGGTTTGAATTTCTTCCACCGCCTTAGCTTTTTGACGTGGCGCGTCGCGCACGCATACACTCCCGCGGCGCGTATGTTCAAACGACTATTTTCGACTTTATCTTCAAACTTCTTCATTTTGTCCGCTTTTAACCCCTATTTATAACTTTTCTTCGCAAACAAGCACCAGCACAAAAAGTGAGAAATACCAATGCATATATGATATATTTTCACCAAGAATAGATCCTAACAACGACTAAAATACTTGATATTAGTAGGCGTTGTCAAACACCCCACACTTGTGCCTTGCTTGTCCCCAAGCAAGAGAGTTTTTAACATATTTTAACTAAGACTCAAACAATATTTGAACGTGTTTAATTTCAAAGCTTATTGTTTCCAGAGATAGATTGAAATAGTTTTTTTTGCAAACATAACCAGAATATCTTTTGGAATTCATGACTTTCTAAAGAACCATTGATTACAAATTTTCTGTCCACAATGAAGTGTACGTACTCATTCAGATTCTAAAGGTTATTAAAGAACTATCCATAACTTTCGATGTTGTCCGTGTAACGAGCTTTCGGAAATACCATCCCAAACCAGATGGTCTTAGGTGGCAAGGTGCATAAGTCCCACCTATTTTAGACCTACCGGCTCGAACAACAAAGGCCACTGATTGACAGTCCCTTCCTAAATTCCAATCCTAAAATACTCCAATCTTCTAACTCCTAAAACTTAACTTAATTGACTAAACAGATAGCATGATAACAACTAAACAGTATTTCTCGAAAAATACCAATGTTATAACATTCACAAACTATTCGTTTCAAAATTACAAACTATTAAAATTTTTGAAAAATTTCTAAAATTTTTGAAAATTACTGATTTCCCGCAAAAATTTCAAAAATACTCTTTCGACCATCCACACCCCACACTTAAAACCGTACAACGTCCCTGTTGTACAAAATTATTTCAAAACAAGGGAGAAATAGTTACCCCTTAGACGGTTGACTGCTTGATGGAACTCGATTGTCACACGTTACAAAAACATGAACATCTTATGCCTCAGATTTCTAGGAATTGTAGCGCAACAGTAAAACATGCCGGTGATCATAGCAAGTGGAGGGGGTACAATGACCCCACACTTGCATGAAACAACTCCTCCACATATCTCCCATTTGGTATTCACATGCACACACACAAACACATTAAATGCAAACAAACAAACAACTAAACAAAAGATACAACAAAAATGTGTTTCTGTTTGCCGCGGCGCGTGATTGAGATGCGCATGACGCGGTAATTACGAGATGGTCAAGTTACTGTCATGTTGGAAATAACCGCGACGCGTACCATAAGAGCGCCGCGACGCGGTAATTTAAAAAATTTTGGTTAAATTCCAACAATCGTAAAACTTTTCCTAAATCAATTTTACCCAAAACACTTGACTTCTATTACTGCTCGTAGGCTTATATATCATCTCAAACAAAAAATCCTAAATTCTATCAACAAAAAGTCCTAAAATTTTAACCTAACCTAAAAATGCAAAAAAACTAAGGACGAAATAATTACAAGAGGACCCCTTTTCAATTGTGGGCAGTGTCATCTTCTTCCTCCTCTTCTGGATCCTCCTCCTCATCCTCCATGGGCTCTTCCTCTTCCTCCTCGATCACAGGCGGTTGAGGTCTCGGTATAGGAGTCTTGGAACCGTTGAGAAAATTAACAACACACTCGGAAAGCCATAAAAGTTGTGTGTGTGTGTTCTTGGTTTGCCGGTCAATCGCCTTAACGGTCGCCGAAAGACCGTTATGCTCCAAATGGTGGCTCTTGAGGGTGAGATAGATGGATTTCACCTCATCCGCCATGAAACGGGCATCCATTGTTGCAGGGGCTAGGCTTCGGGGAAAACTGACCGTTGCCCGTGGTCTCTTCTTCGAGGTCGATGGCTCGTCACGCAAGGCCAGAAATGGCAATCGGCTAACAGATGTAACACCATCATCGATGTAGATGATATCCCATGAAGTAGTGGACGGCGGGCTAAAAGCTACAGGAGGAATGACATTCAACTCCCGTATATTGTGCGGTGTCAGTAACCCGTACGAATACGCGAATCGCGTGACATAATGCCCGCCGCCAATTACAATAAACTTCAGCGGCTTGTCCGTGATTTTCTTGAAGTAGTCAGCAATGAAGTATGGGACATTGCATGTCTCCAACTTCCTTGTCAATGCCCACATGATGTGTAACTCACGGGGCAGGACCCGTTCTGTGTCGGCCAGTAGCCAAATCATGGTCGAGATCAAGCGATGCAACATCCGATGCGATGGTAGGTGCATCTGGTTCTCCGAAATGGTATTCTCGTGATACCGAGCGGACAAGATGGTGCTCCAATAATCGGCATACGAGAAGGAGATATCCGGGGTGTAATTGGCCCGTTTGTGGAATATCTGAAACCCGTCTGCCTCCGATTCTTCTCGCGTATACAACCCGAGACGGTATCCGAATTCCCGTAGACTGCAATGTCGGTTTTCGTTTCCCAGTCGAAAGTGGATGGTTTCCTCGTCCTCCATACCCAATGGTGTAAAATCAAAATCATAGCTTGAAAGAAACTGGAGAAACACCTCCCGATATACGGGCTCATCCATTTCGCAGATCACCTCGATTTCCCGACATGTATAAACCAACTCGTTTGCATCATAAGCCCCTTGAACCAACCAGTTTTTCATGTGTTCCAGAATACCAGAATCCTGGGTCAACTCCCAGTTGACCGATTGAACGGGTAGAATCCTCTTATGCGGATGGTCCTACGGTTCTGAAAATTGTAGCAAAGGATCCTGGAGCCTAGGGTAGTTACTGAGTTCCAGTCAATTGATTCAGAGCTTCGAGAAGACGACATTATTCCTGCAAAATTAACCCAAAAATTTGAAATAAGGTACCGTCTAGCGTACGCCGCGACGCGGGATTCAATGGCCACGTCGCACTATTTGAAAGTTCATACTCCGCGTCCGCTCTGTGAGCCCCCGCGTCGCGGCGTAAGAAACTCAGAACAGAATAAGCAATTTAACACTATAACAGACCAATTTCGAAAATCTAACTACTGGGTTTTATCGCATACAATGTTCTAAACTAAATAGCATTATTAATTCGGTCCTAGAATCACTACATTGCAATACACAGTGGATTCTCTTATTGTCCAAGAACTTGAAGAGAAAAGAGAGAAATTCAAAATACTTACTTGATTTGCTGCTTAGAAGAACGATGAAGAAGCGATTACGAGTTGCAGAAGATCGAACTACAGTAAGAAACTGAAAGATTTTTGCAATTCCGATTTTATTCAAGGCTGGGGTATTGGGTTTTGTTTAGAACTCTGTTTTAGTGATTATCTCTAAATTTGAATTCAGATAAGGCCGCGGCGCGGGAAGCTTCTATCCGCGTCGCGGGTATGTGAACCAAGCTTATCGACAATCGCAAAAACAATCGTACGCGTGGCGCGGACTCAAGGACCCCGCGGCGCGGTTGTGTAAAATTCCCAAAATGACCCCATACTTGTTCTTTTCTTACCGTGATCAATTAAATACAATTAAAACTAGGAAAAATGCAAATATACACGTGATGATCGGGTTGCCTCCCGACAAGCGCTAAGTTCAACGTCTTCAGCCGGACCCGCACTTACCTGGCTATTGAACATATTCTGGGATGTTGGTGACAAATTCGACTGTTTCTACCTCTACCTTCTGAAAGGTGCCCGAAGTGACATAAGGTTTAAGCCTATGATCGTTGACCTTTAATGGTGGTCCTCCTTTGAGGTCTCGAATTTCAGCTGCACCGTATTCCGTGATGCTAACGACTTCGTACGGTCCATTGCATTTACTCCTCAGCTTTCCAGGGAACATTTTTAGCCTTGCATTGTAGAGCCATACCTTCTGTCCAGCCACGAATGTCTTCAGTTTGAGTTTAGCATCATGATACTGCTTCATTTTTTATTTGTATATGGTTGCATTTTCATAAGCCTCATCCTGCAATTCCTCCAGTTCAGAAAGTTGCAGTTTCCGCTCTTTTCCAGCTGAATCATAATCTATGTTGACCTGCTTGATTGCCCACAACGCTCGATTGGCTAGCTCCACGGGCAAGTGACATCCCTTCCCATAAACCAGCCGATAGCGTGTAGTTTTAATCGGTGTTTTATAGGCAGTTCTGTATGCCCACAGTGCATCATCTAATCGTTGTGACCAATCCTTTCTGTTCGTCTTGACTGTCTTCTGAAGGATTTCCTTAATCTGCCGGTTAGAGACTTCCACCTGGCCGCTTGTTTGTGGATGATATGGCATGGCAATTCGATGGTTGACCCCATAATGCTTCAACAGCTGACCAAACTTGAAATTCTTGAAATGCGATCCCCCGTCACTGATGATTACCCGTGGAATTCCATGGCGAGTGAATATATTCTTCTTAATGAACTTGCAAACCACGTGATGATCATTTGTGCGGGTCGCCTCTGCCTCGATCCATTTGGAAACATAATCAACAGCGACCAAGATATAGACATACCCATGTGAAGTGGGGAACGGTCCCATAAAGTCGATCCCCCACATATCGAAAATGTCTACCACTAATATCGGGTTCAGTGGCATTTGATCCCTTTTCGAGATATTTCCCAGCTGCTGACAATTCAAACATTCCTTGGCGGTCTTATATGCATCCCTGAATATTGTTGGCTAGTACAATCCTGACTCTAAAATCTTATATCCCGTCTACTTTCCATTGAAGTGTCCTCCACAGGCTGACGTGTGGCAGTGCTCCAATACATCATTGATTTCGTTATCGGGTACACAACTATGGATTATCTGATCTTCCCCAACATTGAAAAGGTCGGGGTCGTCCCAAATAAACCTTTTAGCATATGTGAGAAATTGTTTCCGCCTCTGCTTCGTCCAGTGTGCCGGCATTACTCCCGTGGCCAGAAAGTTAACGCAATTCGCATACCATGGTGCACCGGTAAGTTCCAACAGCTGCTCATCAGGAAATGTGTCTTTTATGCCTGCTTCCAATCCTTCTACCGGCAATCGTGAGAGATGATCAGCTACCACGTTCTCTGTCCCCTTTTTATCTTTGATCTCCACATCAAATTCTTGAAGCAACAGTATCCATCTTATCAGCCTTGGCTTCGACTCCTTCTTTGCGAGCAAATGGCGAACAGCACTGTGGTCAGTGAAGACCACCACCTTCGACCCCCATATGTAAGATCTAAACTTATCCAGAGCAAAAAATACATCAAGAAATTCCTTTTCTGTTGTGGTATAATTCAACTGAGCTTCAGAGAAGGTCTTACTAGCGTAACATATGACTACTGGTTTTTTATCGATCCATTGACCTAACACCGCACCAGTGGCATAGTCGCTTGCATCACACATGACTTCAAAGGGTTGGGTCCAGTCGGGAGGTTTTAGAATAGGCGCTTCGACCAGTTTATTTTTCAAGATGTTGAATGCTTTGACACATTCTTCATCAAAAATAAATGGCGCATCCTTCAACAGAAGGGCACAGAGAGGTTTGGAGATGGTGCTAAAGTCCTTGATGAACCTTCGTCATGCGGTCAAAAATCAGAAAACACCTAACACACACACTTAGCACAGTGGAAGTCAGGGTCGATCCACAGGAGTTACGTGGTCGAGACAGGTGACAGATTACCAACTGCAGTGTCACGCTACAGTCAGAGGACCTAGTTCCTAACTTTTGCCAAACAATCCTAAAAATCATAAACTAAAACAATTCCAAGCAGGCATTAACTAAACTAAAATCCACTAACTAAACCTTGTTACCTATTGAAATCAGAAGTACATCTCCAATTCAGAAGCAATCAAAGGCAATCAAACATCAAAACACAATCCAATCAATCAAACTTTCATTCACAAGCATAAATACTGAAAAACTGAGCAATTAACAAAAACCAAATGATTATCATTAATCAAATCAGATCCAAAGGTTTCAAAACAGTAACCAACTATAGAAAAATAGAAATCCAAGACTCAATGTCAATGGTTGTCACTCCCAAAGACAGTAGCCACTATCACTAACTATTAAACTAATTGAAATTAAAGATAAAAACATAAAAATACCAAAAGATGGTTGCTGAAGCTAAATCTCGGAGTCAAAGAGCCTTGGAGGTCCATTTCACACCAGGTCTTCGCTAATTTTTTCGACCTAAGAGCCTCTATTTATAGTTGCAAAAATCTCGAAGCCGCACCGCGCATAGGTGGATCCCGCGTCGCGCGTAGGGGTTTATCCCCATTTTATCGGCATTTAAATTCTTTCCACCGCCTCATAACCGCGTCGCGCGTTGATGAATTCTGCGGCGCGCGTACGTTTTCACCTGATTTTGCCTTGATCTTCAAACTTCTTCCACACTGCACGCTTTTGGTCCCTGTTTTCATTATTTCTTTCCAAACAAGTGCTGGCACGAAAAGTGAGAATACCACGATATATTTGATATAATTCCACTAAGAATAGGGCTCAACAACGACTAAACTATTTGATATTACTAGGCGTTATCAAACACCCCACACTTGTGCCTTGCTTGTCCCCAAGCAAGAGAGTTTTTAATAGACTTTAACTAAGACTCAAACAAGTTTTGACTGTGTTTAGTTTCAAAGCTTATTGCCTTATGAGTTAGAGTGAAATAGTTCGTGAAAACATAATCAGAATGTTCTTTGGAATTCATGGCTTTCTAGAGAACCCTTGATTACAAATTTTCTGTCCACAATGAAGTGTACTTACTCATTCAGATTCAAAAGGCCATTAAAGAACTGTCCATGACTTTCGATGTTGTCCGTGTAGCGAGTTTTCAGAAATACCATCCCAGACCAGACGATCTTAGGTGGCAAGGTGCATAAGGCCCACCCATTTTAGACTTACCGGTTCGAACAACAAAGGTCACACATCGACAATTCCTTCCTAAATTCCAATCCTAAAACAGTCCAATCTTCTAAACTCATAAAACTCAACTTATTTGACTTAACTAATAGCATGATCACAACTAAATAGTATTTCTCGCAAAATACCAATGCTATAACAATCATAAACTATCCGTTTCAAAATTACAATCTAGTAAAAATTTTGAAAAAGTTGCTAAAAATTTTGAAAATCAGTATTTTTCCGCAAAAAAATTCAAAAACTAATCTTTTGACCGTCCACACCCCACACTTCAAACCGTACAACGTCCCCGTTGTACAAAAATTATTTAGACCAAGGGAGAAAGAGTTACCCCTTTTGGACGGTAGATCGATTGATTGGTACTCGGTGTCACAGGTACAAATACGAACAAAAAGGTCCTCAATTTAGCATTCTGGAGTTGTAGCGCAACAGTGAACACGTCAGTGGTCAAGACAAGTTGAGGGGGCACGGTAACCCCACACTTGCTTGAAACAACTCCTCCCAGTTTGGTATCACATGCATGACTCACAAAAAGATTAAACGCAAACAACAAACAAATAAAATATAAATAGACAAAGAGATAGTAGTATCATATATAGGTACAGTACAAATATCCCAAAAAAGTGAAAAGAAAAGTACATCAATCACCACCTGGTGGCCTGGAAGATCCTGCCACATGATCGTGGGATCGGGCTGAGAATGGTCGGGGGCGCTGTCCCTGTGCTGAAGCGATCTGTAAAAGTACCTCCCCGATCCACTCCAGCTGATCCTCAATCCTAGCGACCTGATCCAACAGTCGCCTAAGCTCTGTCGCCTCCTCCTGCTGTGGCTCTGACTCCACCGGTGCTGCTGGTCTCCGGCGTCTCCTACCTGGCTGAGCGTAAGATGGTTGGGGGTCCTGGGGTGCCTCAATCGCCACCCTCAAAAACTGGCCTGGGCGCTGCTGCTCGATAAGCCCCATGTTCTCCAGGGCTAGCGTCGTAGTGCAAGCTGGAGGTAAAGCGGTAAAGGATGCTACAAAAAGAGCAGTAAGGATCCGGTACGAACAGGCCAGGCGGGTGATGTAATGCCCGCGGGCCAGAGGACTGCTGGATGATGCACCCGTCACACAGGTGAATAGGGAGATGGCTAGAGCGAACGGGAGGTGAAGGAACCTGGAGGGGTCAAGGAGGACCCAGAGATACGTCATGTCCTCACCGGACACCTTCTCGCCCCCTCCCTGTGCATGATGGTGGTGGAGACGATGCGGTGCATGAGCCAGTGAAGCGGATCACAGAGAGATGGCTTTCCCTGGATGTCCCCGCCTCATAGAACACGTTGGACAACGGTGTCCAAACCTCTGCATTGGTAGCCCTGGCGGGCTGCCCCTGAGTGCACGCCTGGATAAACTACGTGAAATGGCGGTGCTGGAGGTCCGCCTTTGTATAAATGCTTGTGCCCCTCCTAAACTCCCGGAGATTGCACTCCCTATGCACTCCCCCTAATCGAAATAGTACGAGCCTGGAACAGGGTTCTGTCGACCCCGGTGCAAAACGGACAGTAGATAGGAACTCCAAAAGAAGCTCGGTGTATACTGTGTCCTCCTGGTTGGCCATAAGCCTATCCCAGCCTCGACAAGTGAATGAAGCATCCCCGTGGGTCCATGTGCGGTGGAGGAATGGCTCAATCTCGCCCTAGAGCCCCGCGTCTCTGAGGATATCCCTGTCGATGATCGTCGCCTCGATGAGTGCATCCCTCCTGCTGGAAAACTCCACAGAGCTATCCAATACCTCAGGGAACTGGAGAAACTGGTGGTCTAGTCTGAACGACATCTGCACAAAAGAAAATAGCCACAAAAAAAATTTCAATTTTAGTCATTTTCTTCCTCACCGCACCGCGGCGCGGCCCAAGAACTATGGCGTGACGCGGCGAGCGGCTGTTTCCAATTCCAAATCCAAAATCACGATCTAACCTGTTTAAACTCAATCCAACTACACTACAAGGTAGCCTAAGTACCAACTAACTCATCTAGGGTCATTATTTCGCAAAATAAACACCCTACAAGTCAGCATTGGCGATTTCTAAGTTTTTGAGTTTTTGGAGAAACCAACCAAATCAACTGCTAATTACTAGTTTTAACAAGTAAAAGCTAGTTAGAATGACGTACCTTGGTGGCGAGAATGAAATGAGCAAGAAAAAACGCGAGAAATTTTCGATGATCAGAGCTCTGCGGCGTGGTGTGTGTCAATAGTGTCGCGACTTACCTTATTTACGAAGGAAACCGACCGATCGATTCCCGCAGCATGGATATGAGCAAACCGCGGCGCGCGTACCCCCAAATCAACCCCTGCGCATCGGGTTGGTCTTCGAACCCGCGGCGCGCAATTTTCCTGACCACGACACGGTCATCAAAAATCCAAATTCTTCAAAACAACCCCACACTTGCCTTGGACCAATAACACTTGCAAATGACGATGATATAATTTTCCTGGTTACTCCTAAAATACAGTACCTAACCTATGAAAATATGGGTTGCCTCCCAACAAGCGCTAAGTTTAACGTCTTCAGCCAGACGTATTATTCCTTCTACAGCTACAGTGGATCGTATGCCTTCTTCTTTTGCTGATTTTCAATCACCACCGTCCCTTTGTTGTCCACATACTCCTCCAGCTTTCCTGGATCGAATGGCTTGTCGGTCCTTCTGCTGCTACCCGGTTGCCGTCTTCTGATTACTTCCTGTGAGTGCTTGGAGATAGCTTTGAACCTCCAAGCTCGATCCTTCCTTCTGTATCTCTTCAAGGTCAAAGGCTTGACATGAAACGCGCCCATTGCCGCTTCCAGTAGTTGTTCCACACCTCGTTTGCTAGTGCCTCGCATGTTATCTTCACGTTGCAATTTTGGCTTGCAGTACCAATAAAAATTTTCCAATTGAATGGGATCGGATGGCAACAAATCGGTATGCTTCCATATATCCGCATCGATGGTATTGATCACATCTAATTTTCCATTCATGAATGGATCATGAGTGGTGATAAAATCATGTTTATTGTTTTCAAATATCAATTCGTCAGCGTCGACTTCTTGATCATCGTCCAACAGGTAGATCGGTACCAAGAGTGAGCGACTGGTTTGATCTGATGGTGGTATAACGTCACCCATCACCAGATCCTTATTTTTAAAATGCTCAAAATTCTCAAAACTTTTATGTTCGGGGGTAGTATTTTCATCTACACCCCCTTCCCCAATAGTATCAACAACTTCAACAATTTAGGGAGTTGTTGGGTTGGGGTCTGCACTGTCACTTACAGCCCCCTCCACAACATCCTCATCAACCAAATTGTCCGGTGATGGTATGGATTCACTCATCACCCGATCAACATTATCAACATTTTCAAAAACATCTAAAACATCAAAAGCTATTGAGTCAGGGGTAGTATTGTCATCTACAACCTCTTGCTCAACAACTTTTTCGACCATCTCGGTGGTCTCTTGACTTTCCCAAGGTGCGTGTCCTTCCATCACATGTTCAGGTGATGCTGGCTCACACACATAATCACTGGTATAAAAATCACTTGCCTCAGGTTCTGGCGAGGGTGGTGAACATTTCCAACTTTCCTCTATCTTATCTAATGAAATTTTCAATCTTTCAAGAGCATCAGCCTGATCCTTCTGAATTTGGTGGGTGTCAGCCATGAGTTCCAATAATTGGGCCTAAATTGCAGAATTTTCAGGTTGAGATGGCTCCTCGGTCCGCCATCCGTTGTCATCTAATGATCCATTGTAGCAATCATGCTCGTAATAGGTGTCGGCCGGATTTTCATAATACTCATAATACAGATCCGGGTATATGTAATCACGCATTATAATGATGTACACATACCAAAAATCAGCAAACTAAAATCAAACATCAAAAATCAGAAACTAAGTCCTACAGATCGCCTACTCTCAAGCTCACATCTCCCCGGCAACGGCGCCAAAATTTTACATCGCAGCGGTCGTCATGCGGTCAAAAATAAGAAAATACCAAACACACAAACTTAGCATAGTGGAATTCAGGGTCGATCCACAAGACTTACGTGGTCGAGACAGGTGACAGATTACCAACTGCAGTGTCACGCTACAGTCAGAGGACCTTGTTCCTAACTTTTGCCAAACAATCCCAAAAATCATAAACTAAAACAATTCCAAGCAGTCATTAACTAAACTAAAATCCACTAACTAAACCTTGTTACTTACTGAAATTAGAAGTACATCTCCAATTCAGAAGCAATCAAAGGCAATCAAACATCAAAACACAATCCAATCAATCAAACTTTCATTCACAAGCATAAATACCGAAAAACTGAGCAATTAACAAAAACCAAATGATTATCATTAATCAAATCAGATCCAAAGGTTTCAAAATAGTAACCAACTATAGAAAAACAGAAATCAAAGACTCAATGTCAATGGTTGTCACTCCCAAAGACACTAGCCACTATCACTAACTATTAAACTAATTGAAATTAAAGATAAAAACATAAAAATACCAAAAGATGGTTGCTGAAGCTAAATCTCGGAGTCAACGAGCCTTGGGGGTCCATTTCACACCAGGTCTTCGCTAATTTTTTCGACCTAAGAGCCTCTATTTATAGTTGCAAAAATCTCGAAGCCGCACCGCGCATAAGTGGATCCCGTGTCGCGCGTAGGGGTTTATCCCCGTTTTATCGGCATTTAAATTCTTTCCACCGCCTCATAACCGCGTCGCGCGTTGATGAATTCCGTGGCGCCCGTACGTCTTCACCTGATTTTGCCTTGATCTTCAAACTTCTTCCAAACTGCATGCTTTTGGTCCCTGTTTTCATTATTTCTTTCCAAACAAGTGCTGGCACGAAAAGTGAGAATACCACGATATATATGATATAATTCCACTAAGAATAGGGCTCAACAACGACTAAAATATTTGATATTACTAGGCGTTGTCAGGTGGCAGTGTAGAAATAACCTTGACCTTCGCTCGGTCCACTTCAAATCCTCTCTCTGAGACTACATGACCTAAAATAATTCCTTCCCTAACCATAAAATGACTTAAACACGCATCGAACGAGGAACCAAAAATGGAGAAATCGTCCATGGAAATTTCCAGCGCATCACCAATCGTATCTGAGAATATTGCCAGCATACATCTTTGGAACGTTGCTGGAGCGTTGCACAAACTGAATGGCATCCCTCGGAACGCGAAAGTACCATAAGGACAAGTAAACGTTGTTTTAGCCTGGTCCTCTGGATGAATAGCAATCTGGTTATAACCTGAGTACCCGTCCAAGAAACAGTAATATTTCTGTCCGGCTAATTTTTGCATAATTTGATCGATGAATGGCAACGCGAAATGGTCCTTAGAGGTTGCAGCATTAAGCTTTCGATAATCAATACACACTCTCCATCCAGTCACAGGTCTCGTGGATACCTTATCACCATCCTTGGTATCCACCACAGTAATTCCAGATTTCTTTGGCACAGTTTGCGTCAGACTAACCCACTCGCTGTCGGAGATTGGATATATGATTCCCGCATCCAACCATTTCAACACTTCTTTCTTCACGACCTCTTTCAAATTCGAATTCAATCTACGTTACGTGTCCCGAGTAGGCTTGGCGCCTTCCTCAGTGATGATATGATACATGCATGTAGTTGGGCTGATTCCCTTCAAATCCGCGATTGTCCAACCAATGGCTTCCTTATGTTTAGACAAAACTTCAAGCAAAGCCTTCTCCTGCTCCATTGTCAAGTCAGCTGCCAATATTACAGGCAAAGTTTCCTTTTCCCCCAAAAATGCATACTTCAGATATGTTGGTAACGGTTTCAACTCCAAGGTTGGTGGCTCCTGTAAAGACGGCTTCAATGTTTTTGGGATCTCCATTGGCAGTTTCTCGATTTGCACGCATTCCTCGTGCTTCACAACCTTTTCCTTCCCTTCTGCCTCTTCTTGATCTTCCTGCTCAGCATCTTTCTTTTCGAGAATGTCCACTGCTTCTTGATGCAATACTTCAGGCGTGTATTGTTGCACCAATTCGTTTATGATATCCACCTGATAGCATTCTTCTCCCTCCATTGTACTTCTTTTTGCATTGAAGATGTTGATCTTAGTCTGTTGATGCCCAAATGATATCCCCATCTCTCCTGTACGACAGTCAATATTCGCATTGGCTGTAGCCAAGAATGGTCGTCCAAGAATGATTGTAGGTTGCTCCCCATTGGCGGCCTGACGAGTATCCAAGACTAAGAAATCAGCTGGGTAATAGAAGTTCCCCACTTTGATGATAACGTCAGAAAGCATTCCCCTCGAAATCTTTGTAGACTTATCGGCGAGCTGTAAGATCTCATCCGTTGGTCTCAAGGTACCGAATTCGTGCTTGTCGAAGAGCTGACCTGGCAAAATGTTCACACTTGCACCTAGATCTAATAATGCTTTCTTAATGTGCACATCACCCAAATCGACAGAGATGAGAAGAGCTCTCGAGTCCTTCATCTTGGGTGGTAATGCAACCATTATTATTGAACTGATATACTTAGTAAATTTAATCTTCTTGGGAAGATGCGATAAAATATGCTTCTTATGAATGCACATATCTTTTAAAAACTTCGCATAAGCAGGAACTTCCTTGATGAGCTTGACTAATGGTATATTAACTTTGATCTGACTGAACAGCTCCCACATCTCCTCTGCTTGCGGTCCTTTCTTTCCATAAGGTCTTTTCTCTGGCTTTTCCAAAGCCACGGGGAACGGAGCTGTTCCACTCGTCTCCCCTTTCTCCCATTTAGTTGTAGGTTCCTTTTTCTGCTTTTGTCCTTCTTTTTCCCTTTCGCCCTCCTTTTCTAATTCTTCCTTTTCATCGAATACTATCTCAACATCGCTATCCTCTTCTGCTGGTGGAGCAACAACTTTATTGTCCACCTTCTTTCTGAAGGGTTTTCTAGCAATCAATGAACAAACAAATTCCTAAGTTCACATGCAACCCTAGAAAGATCTATGTTTTCTTCTATGAAGATATAAACTAAAAACCTAAGGCCAACAATTACTTCTAAAGATTAAATAAGAAATTAACCAACCTTTTGATCTTGTTCTTGAAGCTAGCAGCAAAGAGATCCTGCCTCAAATGAAGTCACACCCAAGCAATGGAGAAGAGAGTCCAGCAGAGTAATCTTAGAGTGCAAATGGTGCAGGAATTAGGATACCAGGGGGTTCCTTTTATAGCCTCCTAGGGTTACACCTGAAACCTTAAGGAGCCTCCAAAGTGGGCAAGCCTGTTGACCACTTGGACCAGATCCCCAAACCCTAATTAGGGTTTTCGCCAACCCTAGAGAAACCTCTAGGGTGGCGCCACGTTTTGGCCCCTGGACTTCTCTTTTCCAGTTACTCAACTATTGAATAAATACAAACCAGTCCCTGTACTTTTAATTAATTAATTTAATCACTGAATTAAATCCAATTAATTCTAGATTAAATCTTAATTAATTATTATAGTTTCTAATGAATATATTAACACTTAAATATATTAATAAACTATTTATTTATTTCTATTGATTTATTAAACAATTAATAAATCAACCTTTCACTCTACTGAAGTCTACACTAATCCTCCAGCTATGAGGGCAACCCAAATGGACTTTGCTTCAATTAACAAGATAAATATAAATATAAAGTCATGGCTTAGATACCTAATCCAACAGTCTCCCACTTGGATAAGTCTATGACTTTAATTTATCTTCTGATTAATAAACAACCGGCAGCTTCCAAGAAACTGCTGTCGAACTCTGAGCCAGTCAGTTCTGTCCATAAATAAGTGATCATATGATCCTTCGTCCAACAAGATATTTTCAAACACGAGACATGGATTGAGATCAATCTCTGTCCGATACTCTGTTTCCTGATTTCCGATTCTGCTTATGGCTTTCAGACTTCTAATTGAACACATCAATTTAGTCCAGGCTGGCCAGCACTTTAGTCAACTTCAAAATCATCAAGCGGCCTACAGATATCTGTTTCCCATCAGGGTCAAGGAATGAATAAGCTTTGACTCATATGCTTGTGTCTTTTACTTATCAAAATCGTACACAACAATGCGTTTTATAACATCGAGTTACCGATGTGTTTACGCATTATCAATGCACAACCGACTCGCAAATTTCAACTCATATGCCTCCGCTTCAAGATCATATGATATTATCGTCTCAACATTGCTCGTGATGCAATCCATGAAGCAATCTATTGAGCGCGGGTTTATCCAATACTCAAATCTCTATTATTAAGTACTCGTGAACGTTGTAGCAGTCTTACTGCAATGTCTAACTCCTTAGACAATCTACAAACCAATTCACGACAGTCTTCGTTCATACTTACTCCCGAAAAGTATGAGCGACTATGTACTTTTGAATAATCAAATTATTCGGGAAGTGAAACATGCAAAATTGAAACATAAAATCTGACTGGTGGCTACTCTTGCCTAATTACCAAGTTCCACGAGGGAATCACCAAGTCGGATTCTTCATAAGACTATTATTGGTTTCTAGATTCCTTTTTAAACTTTTAATTCATGTTATGTATCTATGTCTTCATGATCCTTCACTCTTTCTATGTATCCAAATGTCATACATTGATACATTTTATCTAATCGGACATTCTTCCGATGATATCTCTATTTAGTCATATATTGTCATTCTCACTTACATCTCCATTCTTGTGTACTGTGACTTTCCATGGTTCTTGGGATCTTTAGTCCACATGAATGCACCCCAAGACTATTTCGAGATGTTACGTTGTGCCGGTGACCCACACGCGCTCCATCGGAATACCAACGAAACTCTTTAACCATTAAGTCCTTTTACTTATTTGAAACTCTTTTTCATGCATCTTGAATCTTACCAAGATTATGCTTACTATGGCTAGGTCTATACTAATGATAACATCTATATGATAGATGTTCATGGATTATGTGAGTATGTTGCACCTTCTTTATATCTCTCATGCCAAATCATCACACTTTGTGATGATAGAAAACTCCTTTCCTGGGCAATGCATCTTGAATCTCATCAAGATCATCTTGGCAGAGTTTCGATCTATCTTATAGATGTTTATAACCACCTGAGTATGCCGTATTTCTATTAAGTCTTTCATAGCGATCCCTCTCTTAACACCAAGTTATTACACTTTGTAATGAAAAGAGACGTTTCCTAGAAACATTATGTAACCCACATATGGGGATAGTGGATAACAGCGATACTCCCACTGGCTTTGACACGGTTATGGACTATTCACAAAATCCAGAACTTTTGGCACTTTTGAGAATCCAAACCTTTCTGACATCTTAATGGGAATCTTTCAGCCCTCTCTCAAAATACAATCCTTTGGCAATTTTTTTTGAGAATCTGAATATCCTTTTCTTACGAGATGCCCGTGGGGAATCCCGGGCCCATGTACCTTTGTACTGGAACACTCTTTGCGAGTCTCTATTAGTGTGCCAGTGATCCACACGCACTCCACTAACGACTTACAATGTGCCATGCAGAATCCTTTTGGATTACATGTTCTATTGAGATTGCTTCTCTCGAAGTCAATTACTTGACTCTGAGTATTGTCTCACTCAACCAGATGTTCTGAAGGTACGTTTCTGTCCATGTTTCTTTCCTTTGATGATTCAATTACTCCTACTGGTTTTTAGAACAGGTGTAAAATCAATCAAACTGTCACATAGACTGTATCTCGTCCTAAGGTTCTCTTAATTGGTAGCAACCGGGCTCACCAATGCTTCCAAGTAGTCAGATTGTAAATCTGTACCAACTATAGTGTTTTACCACCAATCGGTATGTCACCCCGATCATAACTACTTATGATGGTGATCAGTACTACTGGTCAAGAGAAGATTATGTCAGTGTTGAAACAGAAATCTGATTTCTGCTCTAAGCTTAGTGATGACTAAAGGTTCTTTTACTTGGCTAATCCTGAACTCATTAATGACTGTCCCAACTCCCACTGTTTCCTTAGAAGATGAGTTCTTTCTAAAAGAGCTCTTTCTTTTTCAGGTACAGCAGGATAGCCAGTGAAACGACAATGCTGATCGGGTTCAGGCTAGTCATGAGGTTCGGACGAACGCTACATGACCCTGGAATTTCAGTGTACAAGTGGGACAATCCCAGATTTACATTTCAGACAATGTCTGCAAAACCTACTTAGTCTAAGATGCGTTCGGAATATGGTTTATGTGGTTTGACTGGTTTAGTGTTTAATTTACCGGAAACTTATTGACAATGTATCTCATACATTAAGGATCGAACTGTTCCGACCAATGCTCCATCATCTTCCCTAAGACATATTATAAGTTATAACTGCTAATGTTCTTGGAAGAGAATGAACTGTGAAACATTTCCCGGTTAATATTGTCACTCAGGTTCTGTGGATCTTGTACTTCCTTTGAAGTCCTTGAACTATTCAAGGTTTCAATTCAATTGCTTATTCTGATAAGCGTAGCCATATTCGTCATACCAAATGACGAATATCGTGAAGTACAAACAATTGTGTTCTATTTGAAGATTCGAGCAATACACAGTAACTGATGTGTTCGTTGCTCCTAATCTTGATGTCTTTTAATCATCATCTGACTCTAAGTCAAATGATTCCAAAGTCCTGTCCAACTGGATCTTTGGTTGATTCGTTTCTTGACACATTAAGAACTCAATTCACCATGAGACTCTAAGTCAAATGATTCCAAAGTCCTGTCTAACTGGACCTTTGGTTGAATTGATTCTTATAACATTAACAATCATAAAGGACATAATTCCTGAATCCAAACGCTTTGGATTAATATTCAAGTTATTACTATTCATGCATTCAACACATTCATACAACATTTCAAGGATAATTTCAAACATGTGTTAAAATAAAATTGATAATTTTATTAAAACAGAATCCTTGAACAATGTAATATATTATAGACAATGTCGAAACACATCTAAATGCTAATAACAATATTTTAATATCTATCTAAACTTCAAAACTGCATGAGCCGGAAATCCAATCCAAATGTGCTCCTATGCGCCAAAGTCCCGTACCTTACTGATTACCTACATACAAACCAAAATGTGACTATCACATTATGCATCAAGGAATTATGGAACAGGAGTTTTGAGGTTTTTAGATATACCTGAGCTTTCAAAAGTTTTTGACCTTGGAGCGTCTTCCAATCTTTCAGCGACTGTATCCGATTCTGTGGATTCCCAGTTTAAGACATGTCCATACGATCTAGATTGTTTCTTGCTGCGTCTTTTCACTAGACTTAATCCAGAAGTAGCTGAACCATTCGAGCTATGCCTATCCAAGAGTGACTCGTATAAAGTCAATAGTAGACGCATTTCCATAAGAGTCTTTTTCTGGTCTTCCTTTCTGTACGTCTGAATAAACAGATCATACTTACTAGTTAAGGAAGCGAGTAGGATGTTTACACTCATCTCCTGACTCATGGAATAACCAAGTTTGTACAATTCGCCTATGTAAGCTTCAATCTGAAGAACGTGCGAATTGATGCTACTTCCTTCTCTTAGCTTGCACTCTGCAAGTCTTTTCAAGATCCTAGCTCGTTCCACTTCAATTGGTTTTGGAACTTTTCCTCAACCGACTGTATTTACTCATATGACCCCAAGGATTTAAAATCCTTGCGGAATTCGGGGTCAATGGTCAATAGCATGAGGTCACGAATTTCTTCGGATTCATCAACTAAGAAGTTACGCTCATCATAAGAACTCTTTATGATGACTTGTTCCGGTGGCACCGGTATCAGATACTCGATGAGATGAAGCTTGCCAGCAATAACGAGAACTAGTCTCTAATTACGAAGCCATTCCTTGCAGTTAAGGCCAGTCAGTCTTTCCATATTTGGTAGGTGCTTTCTGATGCTCTCAGAAATGGGTGAGGAAGGAGAGGGAGGAGAATAGACACTTGATTCAGACATCTACAATAAACAGAATTTATTAGTTTAATTTTTCCTTTTAAATAATTACCCAATTCATTATTTATTAAGGCTAGGACCCAAAATACCCCAACTATGATGTGAAGAGGGATGCCGTAATCACAACATAATGGTCATTAAGGTAGATAATACACTTATCAATTTCATTTTATGAAATTCCTAGATCTGTTGAGACACATTGAACTATTCAATGGCATGTTTAGTCTCGGATGTGCCCCACTGTTTGTAACTGGGATGCCGAGGATCACAAATCGGGTGTGAATAACCATGCAAGTTAGCTTGGTGCTCTCGAAGTCAATTAGCATCTCTAATTGACGTGCCGGTTAACCACACACGCTCCACCAATGTTTCACAAAGCGCAATGTGCAACTTCATGGATTAGCAACTAATTCACATTTTTGACCTAAAGTAACTAGATTGGGATTTTGTTCAAAGTTCTAGTACTTTCAATTATAGCATTATACTTTTAAGAGGCTTAGCGGTTCTATCAAACTCGTTCGGCTAACGACACTCGACTGACCAGGAGAGCGGTGGGTAACAGTGGATATCCATTAGACGACCATTTTATAGGCAATCGCCTTATACCCTCTTTATAGGACAGTTTTGTGAATGAGGCCTACTAACGGTAAGACTAACCAATTTTCTTATATATAAATATTAACATTTAATCATAAATATATAAGATATATTTTAATCTTATTAAAATATTTTAGAATTAATTTAATCATAATTTTTTCTAATTTTAAACTATTTTTTGAAAATTTAAATTAATTCTTTAAGCTGATTTAATTAATCTTTTAATTAACAATTAATTAAACTAATTAAATCTAAGATAGATTTTATAAATTAATCAAATTAATTTTCTATCTAATAACCCTAGTAGGTCGAAAATAGCATGCAAGGCAATTAGGGTTCCAGTTATTCAATTTAGTAAACTACCAAAAATAACAACCAACTAATTAAGGCAAATATGGGAGTGGACCAACAAGGGTGGCGGCTAAGGTTAGGAAACCCTAGCCTTGAAAACGATTTTAGGCCATTCCAAGGGTTTATTTTTGAAAACCCACATGAACAGTTTATATCAAATCTTAAGAACACAAGCTATAGCTCTGATACCACTAAAGGGTTTTCTAGCAATCAATGAACAAACAAATTCCTAAGTTCACATGCAACCCTAGAAAGATCTATGTTTTCTTCTATGAAGATATAAACTAAAAACCTAAGGCCAACAATTATTTCTAAAGATCAAATAAGAAATTAACCAACCTTTTGATCTTGTTCTTGAAGCTAGCAGCAAAGAGATCCTGCCTCAAATGAAGTCACACCCAAGCAATGGAGAAGAGAGTCCAGCAGAGTAATCTTAGAGTGCAAATGATGCAGGAATCAGGGTACCAGGGGGTTCCTTTTATAGCCTCCTAGGGTTACACCTGAAACCCTAAGGAGCCTCCAAAGTGGGCAAGCCTGTTGACCACTTGGACCAGATCCCCAAACCCTAATTAGGGTTTTCGCCAACCCTAGAGAAACCTCCAGGGTGGCGCCACTTTTTGGCCCCTGGACTTCTCTTTTCCAGTTACTCAACTATTGAATAAATACAAACCAGTCCTTGTACTTTTAATTAATTAATTTAATCACTGAATTAAATCCAATTAATTCTAGATTAAATCTTAATTAATTATTATAGTTTCTAATTAATATATTAACACTTAAATATATTAATAAACTATTTATTTATTTCTATTGATTTATTAAACAATTAATAAATCAACCTTTCACTCTACTGAACTCTACACTAATCCTCCAGCTATGAGGGCAACACAAATGGACTTTGCTTCAATTAACAAGATAAATATAAATATAAAGTCATGGCTTAGACACCTAATCCAACACTTTCCGCTTCTGAGTGTAATGACTTCATTCACTTGCATCTTTGGTGTTTGCACCTTCTCTTGCTCCCTCTCCTTTTCTAACTTCGTAAGCTGATTCCCTAATCTTAAAACTATTTGGGTATTGGCGTCTTCAACTTCCTTGAGTTTGAGCAACATTTCATAAATCTCCTTTGTGCCAATGTTTGTATTTCCTACTTGTGGTGCTGGTTGCACATTCTGTTGTCTTGCTTGTGGTTGCCTTGCATCCCTCTGATGATTGTTTCTAAATGGTCGTGGCGTATTATGAAACTGACCATACCCATGTACTTGGCTGATTTCCTCGTGTGTCATCGAGCACTCGCTATGGTTGTGACCTACTTCACCACATGCATTACAAATGACTTGCCCATGTAATACATAAGCTCATTTCTCCTTCTGAAATCTTGTTAGCATCTAATTGAATTTCTTAGTAACAGCACTTAACTCTTTTTGAATTTCATTATTCCACTTATTTTCGGCCTCAATGTTTGCTACATACACCATGTTGTCCTTTATAGATCCACTAACCTTTGAACCTAAACTTAACTGCTCCAAAAATCTCCACGCATCTTCCGGCTCTTGCCACATAAATGTTCCACTCGATGAAGCATTGATCATCGCTTGATGCGTTTCATTCACCCCGTCAAAAAATAATTTCACCAGCTGTCACTTTGGAATTTTGTGATGTGGACAAGAACGCATCAATTCCTTCAAACGCTCAAAAGCCTCATGAAATGCCTCCCCCGGCTTCTGTTGAAAGTCCTGAATGGCTCGTCTTTTCTCGGTGGTCTTACTAGCTGGGTAGAAATCTTGCAAAAACTTGGCCTTCAGTTAATCCCAAGTCGTGATACTATTAGGCGATAAAGATGTGAACTCATATTTGGCTTTGTCCTTTAGAGTAAAAGAAAATAATCTTAACCTAAAAATATCTCTATTGGTGTTCCTAGGGGTATTGACATTAGCTTTGGCTATGAACTCATATAAGTGATTGTATGGATCTTCAGTTTTATACCCTCTAAATTGTGTTAACACTCCTATCAATTGAGGCTTAATTTCTACTTGAATATCTAAATTATTAGGAATATAAATGGGCGACGCATCGTCATACTCCCGAGGTTGGAAGTATGACGCAACCGATTGCCCTCTCGGTTGAGCAAAATATAAGGGTGGAACAAAGTTACCGTTGTGATGATAATTGTTATTGTAATATTGTTGCCCTTTCTGTTGCTGTGGTTGTTGCATTCTCCTGGGAGGTCCCTAACCTCGGTTCCATTGTTACTGTTGTTGCTGAGGAATCCATCCTTCATCCTCCTCGTCATATCATTGTTCGACCTCCTAGTATTGATACTACTGTGTCCGAGGTTGTTGTGGTTACACATGTTGGGTTTGTTGCGGTAAGGTTTGGAAAACAGGTTGTGGTTTAAATATGGGTGGTTGGTACTGTTGTTGTAATGGTTGGGATTGTTGCGGTTGAGAAATGGTTGCTTGCTGACGTGGCGGTGGGTTTCCATCTCAGGTCGGCGCTCCCCAAGACAATGCAGCGGAAAAAGGATTGGTTGTGGTTTGTCCTAAAGGTGGAACTGAAGGCGGAGTGCATGATGGTATCGATGCGGGGGCTGAAACCGCACCACCAGTAGCACTCGTGCTACCAAAATGAAATTCTGACACTGGAGGTATAAATGGAATTCCCCATGTTACATCGCCTACAGACTCATGGGTAACATCCTCTATACTAACACTACTGGGACTCATTCTATCTAGACGCCTACGCACACGATTCTTACACGCGGTTCGTTCGATTTCAGAGTCAAAAAGCAAGGGTGATGTTTGCCCACCCCGACGGGTACGCATGCACTAGTGCAACACGCCCGCCAAAACCAAAAAAAAAACACTAACCAAACTCAAATCTGAAGACTAAAACTAAAAATCAGAAAACACCTCCCTTCAGATCCTCCTATCTTAAGCTCACAACTCCCCGGCAACGACGCCAAAATTTGACACGCCTAGGTCGTCGTGCAGTTAAAAATAAGAAAAATAACCTAACTCACACTAGTACAATGGTAGTCAGGGTCGATCCACAGGAGTTTCGTGGTCAAGACAAGACGATAGCTTACCAACTGTAGTGTCACGCTACAGCCAGAGGGACTAACTTCCACTTTCCCAAAAACAACACAATATCCAAACAATTGCTAAAAACCAAATCTAACATTCACTAAACTAAACTAAACCAATTTCTAAACTAAGTTTCCTTACTGGAGTCAGAAACAAAACTCATAATCAGAAAAAATAAAGACAATCCCAAAAGCATCGAAAACATTCAAAGAAAATAAAAGGTAAAAAGTGCAATAAAACATTTACTGAATGACTAACTATATTAAACTCCAATCTAGAAGATCCAAAACAATAAAATACGAAAAATAAGAAACTTTAACCTACTGCTACTGGTTGTCACTATCCAGAAACACCAAGCTAAAAGCTTAAAACAGCTAAACTTATTGAAAACAAAGTGAAAACATAAAAATACCACAATGGGTTGCTGAAATCTCGAAACTTGAGTCAAAGTCGTCGTAAGTCCACCTTAGGGTCTGATCTTCGCCTCCTGAATTCGACCTAATGGTCTCTATTTATAGTTGTGGAAAATTAGAACCCGCGTCGCGCATAGAGTCGTATCCCTTTTTTTGCAGTTTGAATTTCTTCCACCGCCTTAGCTTTTTGACGTGGCGCGTCGTGCACGCATACACTCCCGCGGCGCGCGTGTTCAAACGACTGTTTTTAACTTTATCTTCAAACTTCTTTATTTTGTCCGCTTTTAACCCCTGTTTATAACTTTTCTTTGCAAACAAGCACTAGCAAAAAAGTGAGAAATATCAATGCATATCTGATATATTTTCACCAAGAATAGGGCCTAACAACGACTAAAATACTTGATATTACTAGGTGTTGTCAGGTTCGTCGGATCTTCTTTCGGATTTATGAAGCGGTGGTATGGGAGGCATTCGACTTTTAGGGTTTCTCGGCAGTGCAGTAAAGAGCGGTTGGGAAACCGATCTAAGAATTGGTTGGAAATTTTAAGGTGTCGCGTTCTGGATCGGGTCATGGTCGTCAAGGTGGTTGGGTATCTTCTTTGGGAAGTTTGCATGTTTGGAAGTTGGGCTAACTTTTGATAATGAAGGATAATTGTGATCTTGGTTGGTTGCATCTCGAGTTCGTTCTCGATATTTGGAAGACCGTATGCTTTTAGATGCGGTTGGGTCTATAAGACTTCGCTTTAGGTTGGTGATTATCGGTTAGGTATGTTCGGTTTGTTGTTTTGAAAGGGTTGGGTGTTGCAGCCTTGTGATAGATAATTAAGTAGAGTTGTTAGTTGAGTTATTGTGGTTGGTTGAAAAGTTGATCCTTGGTCGAGAACCTAGTGAGATTGTTAAGTGTGTAGCCCGGTGGACGGAATTGGAAAGGTCTTGTGTAGCCTTGCGGGCAGAACGATGAGTATTTGATGTTGTTTTCGGTCGCCTGATCTGTTCTTGTGATTGAGGGAAATCGGAACGAATCAAGGAAATCAGAACGAGTTAGGGAAGGACCGTGAGTCCAGTCGTGGGCTGGGCGGAACGGAGAACCTGAAGGGATGAAACAGGGAAAGGCCTACGAGTTCGGTTGCGAACCGAACGGAACGGGGAACTTGTGATTCCATGTATGTTGTTGATGGGTGCGGAAATAACTGATAGACGGTGCATGAGTAGTGTATTGTGTATTTTGGATCTTGGTTGTTCGGGTACTCTTGGACAAAGTTCATGTGGATTTGTAGGACGGTGGTTGTTGCCGTGTGCATAGTGACCTGGTGTCATGCATTTGATGTCTTTTGAAATGGTGCAAGTTATATTCGTTAGCCATGGGGCTTTGTAGGATACTTCGAAGGTAAGTATCCAATGTTGCGGGTCAGCATAGATTAGGCGCGTGGCAGTTGATGTGATTTTCGAGCTTCAGGGCATCGGTTTGGTGTAAATGAATCGTTATGGAGCGTTTGTGAATCTTCGAAGTTCTGTGGTGAGACCATTTTGGTTCGGGAATTTGCTGGTAAGTAAGGATATATTTAACCATGGAATGGTTAAACTGCTGATGCGCGATTAGGGCACGTAAGGAAAGGATTTCGAGGACGAAATCTCGTTAAATGGGGGAGAGTTGTAAGACCCTAATCCCGAGAAGTCAAGTTCCGACTTTCATAGAGTCAATGTTTGCATGTTAATCGAAAGCAAAATTAAGGAAAATAGGGTTTAAGGGCCATTAACGCCACTAATTTAGCCATTAGTGACGCTAATGTGTTAGGTGGTGGTTTTCTCCGTTTTCCCGCGTCGTTATCTGCCAGCTGGTTGAGTAGGTGTGCACGATCAGCATTAGCGATACTAACCTTAGGGTTAGCGACGCTAATGTTCCTGTTTGGGCCAAAACCCTAGATTTTCGTGTTGGGCCATATTTAATGATGGGGAAACCCTAGGGCAGCCGTTTTTGGTCATTCCACATCTCCCAAGTCGTCTTTTTTCTCTCTTTCTCTCTCTCTCTCTCAAGTCATATTGGTGGGGTTTTGACATTCTTGGCTCTTTGGAAGCATTTTTAGAGCTTGGATGATGCTAGGAAGAAGAATATGATGCTACAAGTTGTTCCTCTTGAGCGAAAATTCAAGGATCTACAAGTTTCTAGACCATTGTGAGTCAAGTTCTCACCTTTATGCATATTTATGAGTTTCTTTATGATTTAAGCATGTTTTTATGGATTGAATAAGTGAAATGGTCCCTTATGATGTTTGTTCATGGTTTGGAAGGATAAATTTGGAAACTTTATGCCTTGAACATCTGATTTAGAACCTTTGGATGGGTTACACAGTAAGCCAAACTCTCTATGATGATTTTGGTTAAGTATTGGATCACTTTGGACTTGAATCTTATCCTTGATCATGTATGTTGTTGTTTGGGAAAATAAAGTTAGGATCTTTTTGGATTTTGGATTGTGTGGACGGTCCCTGAATGGATTAAGACCTTGGGCTGAATGGATTAAGAACTTAATGGACTTTTGGACATGTTCATAGTTAGCGACGCTAACTTGTGGAGTTAGCGGTGCTAACTGTGTCTGTTGACTTTGACCTTTGACCGTTGACTTTTAACCAGTTTGACATTTGGTCAAACTTGAGGATTTTGGATACCGGTATTATAGGATTATCCTGTTTGGGATTTAGGAAGTTCTGAGTGGAGTTTATCTTGTTAGGACGTTCACTCTGTCGGATCTGTGGACGCGCGTGAGAAGTGCTGTTTGGCTTTGCGGATTAGGTGAGTCTTCTCACTATATTATGGGTGATATTACATGCTTATGTAGCCTTATTACTATGTGTATTAAGTGTGATTAATTAGGCGTGCCTTACCTGGTTTGTCTGTATGGTTGATATAGCCTAAGTTTCTGTGCTGTTGCTTGTCAGTTGGACGATCTGTTCTTCGACTGCGGGGCCTGATAACCTGTCTGAGTGAGTGGTTCCTTGATAGCCCTTCTTGAGTGGGACTGTACCCTGGAAGCCCGTCTAGGTGGGTGGTGCCCTTCGTGGGTGGGACCGTGCCCTGATAGCCCGACTGGGTGGGTGGTGCCCTGATAGCTCTTGTTGGGTGGGACCGTGCTCTGATAGCTCGACTGGGTGGCAAATGATATGTTGATGTGGATTGTATTATGTGATGGATCATGTGGTATTTTGGGGAACTCACTAAGCTTTGTGCTTACTCTTTCACCCTTACTGTTTTTCAGGTATTTGCTGGCTTGAGCTTGGAGTACGGCGCGACTGTATCGCATCTAAGGTTATGTTGATTAAGTCTTCCATTGGTTAATGTTGTAAATGTTTTGATAAATATAATTTTTAATGTTTAAATACAAGTTTTAATTTTGATGGTTTTTAATTGGTAACCCGTTTTATGTATTTGATCAGTTTTTTTTAAATGAAAATTTTTACTACTACATTTGGGACGTTAAAATAATGATGCCAGGATGGACTGATTAAGTTCTCTCCATTCTGGTATGGACTTGGGGTACCAGCAAAAGTGATTAATGCCCTACGTATAAAAAGAAAACATGTTGAGATACCAGTCAAAGCATGTGATAAGATGCTGAGGTGGTTTGTATATGTTCTTACCATCTCAGTATAGGCTTGGGGTATCACCAAGAGTGATTAAGGCCCTAACTATAAAAATCCATTTGTGTTAAGATACCAGTCAAGCTAAAGGAAAGATAAAGAAAAGTTTTGTGTTACTAGCTCTCTTACTGGATTTATTTGAACGACTTTGAAAGTAAAGTATATTTACATGTTGTTATGAAAGGTTTGACAGCTAATGTCATTACATGAATTGTTTACAAAGGTTTTTGGAAAATAACCAAGTTATGCTTACAAATGTTTTGTTTCCAAACCCATGTAGCTCAAAAGACCTTTTCGTCTTACATATTTTATTTTATTTTATTTTATGTATCCCAGGTTTTAGACACGAGGGATAGAAGTAAGTAGATGGCCCGAAGAAATTGGGATCCTAGAAGGAGTGAACTTTGGCCGATGTAACGGTTTGTAATGCTAACTTGCTTTCTATGGTCTTGTATGATATGCAGTTGTAACCCCCAAAGTTGTATAAACATTTTTTAAAACTTATTTTTTTGTTGGGACCGAAATTTGAAGTCGTGAATCGACGTCATGAGAAAAGTTTTTAAAAGTTGACATTTTTGTCATATATTGTTTTTATAAAATTTTAAACTATTTAAGGTGTATGAAAAACGGGACGTTACAGGATACCTTGTGATGTTGTTATAAATTAAATGTATTTAATAAATTTTATGGAATAACGAGCATAAAGAAGGAATATGTTTTTTATGTTCTCAAAATATCAATTTTGAATCCTCGCATTATACCAACATGAATGCTATTTATGCGCTCCATGGGACCACCTTTAAGGAATTGAATGTGAACATTATGTCAGTTCTCTGTTGCACGAATATTGACAATGCAATTTGGATAGAACAACGTTCTTTGAGGATGTTGAGTTTGAGAGAGAAATAAGGTTAGAAACATTGTTATTGAGGAGCAATCTATCATGATTCATATATTGTTTCTGATTATATGTACCCACTGATACAGTAGTAATTCCTGAACAAATGACCGACAATGTTATTCAATCTCCTAGTCATAATGAACAAATTCAACAACCTCAACTTACGATATCTTGTCCATAGTACCACGAGTTTCTTCATATCATTATCTCGTTTGGTTTTGAAATAAATGCAATAAATGATTTGTGTATCAAAAGTATAGTGGGAGTAAATTTATATTTCTAGTTTTATGCGATGATTTAGAGAACAAAAATGATCATACAGGAAAAGGCTATATGCTCACATATAGAAAATATGATATTTTGGAGATCATTAGGTATTCTGATTTTAATTTTACTTGATGCCAAGATAGTTAACGACGCACATCAAGATCATTTACCTAGTAGCAGGATGATTTATTTCATGGAAGAGTTGTAAGCAGCCTTTGGCAACTTCTTCCACTATGGCGGCAGAATTGGTAGCATGCTTTGAGGCATTAGATCTCGGGATATGATTGCGAAAATTTGTCACAAGGCTGCATATGTTAGTGTATCCCACATTGGTGCGACACGGTCCTATAAGTTTGTATATATGTTGGAGTCTCCCCTCTTTCCACAATGGCTCTTTTGGAAAGACATTCTTGGGCTCCACATATATTTACAGCATATAGTTTGCGTTGAAAGACCATTGTATTTGTAATATGACAATAAGTCAATAGTGTAATAGTCCGACAACAATAGAAGTTCTACTACGTCAAAGCATATTGACATTATGTTTTTAGTTGTTAAAGAAAGAGTGCAAAATGAAAAGATTTTAATAGAGCACATAGGGATAAACTCCATGATAGCGGATCCGCTTACCAAGGGATTACCTCCCAAGGTCTTTCACGAACATACTACCCATGGGTGTGATAAAGATTAATGATATTTTGTTTTAGTGGGAGCTTTGCATTTTACTTTGGTGCTTTATGTGTTGTTTATGAAAGATTATTTATTTCTATATAGAATTAAGGATTCGGTTTATTCCACTGTCATTTGCACTTATTTGAAATTTGATCTCACTTTAAGCTAGATAGGGACTTCTAGGAAATCTAATCTGATTTCAAAACCATACATTTATATTTAACCTATGTTGTTTAGTCATATATGTATATGTGATAATTGATAAGTTTAGTTACGTAAATTCTAACAAAGATTGTTTATGGATACCAATGTTATGATAACATATGTTAAAGTGTTTATATGATTATATATAAAGCTAGACATTCGTGGTTAGTGAGAGATTTTTGAATAATTATAGGAGCACTTAATAAATGTTAATATATTGTTATCATAAAATTGAAATTAATATATAATGCTATTTAAATTTGTGGAGTAGATAAACTTTATCTAATGTTTATTTTATGGGTTGAGTTTCACTTGAATCAAACTCATCTTCATCTTTTAAAAACTCTCACATTTGGTTATATCTCCATCTATATAAATATGTGACGCGTAGCATATCAAATATACAAAAATACATACACGAATTCGTGAGGTTATTTGATAACCTTGCATGTAAGATCTGAAAACTCACTGGAAGCAAGTACGTAATCTTTGTTTCTTTCTTTCTTTTAATCAAATTCGTGATCAATATTTTTTTTTGAACCGGCAAATATTACAACACCTATACTAAATCCTAACCCACCTAATCCATCTAATCCCCTAGTAAAATTTGAACCCAATACCTCAAGATCAAAATATTAACTTTAAGCTTTCACGTTTTGTTATGTGATTGTTAAAATTAACCGCCAGATAAATTCGTTTTCCACGTTGTAGCTATCTAACTGGTACTCGATCTATACTTTAATATTTCATAATAACATATTATGTTAATATATACTTTGACCAATAAGACTATGACAAGTAAATGCAAAATAGGTTCAAACCTGACGTAGAACGCTAAATAACTTTTACTATAATCAAAACTTACGTATTCTCATAATTTGATAGGACTAAATTACATAAATTATCAAAATGGATTATAAAAAGTCAAGATCCTAATTATATTTTGGTATGAATGGTCCATGTGACTTTAATTTGTCGTTTGGTGGTTCTTGATTCATGTAAATGACTTCATTTACAATTTTTAACGTCTTTAATCTTATTTTATTTCCAAATTATATTGATAATAAATCATAAATGCCCCGCCAACCTCCCATCCGATCCCTACCTCTATCTTCTTCCTTGTCCCCCTCCACCAGCACCATTACCACCACCCATCTTATGAATTTGATGGTTTCTATTTTGTTCTAGAAGAAAACATATATGTTTAGTTGAGTAACGAAATAGAAATCCAATTGACATTGAGATATGAAAGAAATCCAACCATTTAACCATTAAATAAATATCGTTTAAATTATGGCTATCGGGTCTTCATTTCTGTCGGCAACTAGTGTTACCATCTAGAAAAACGAGTTCAAACCACTGAAAAGTAATCTAAAATCCGTTTTAACTTTATACAGAAAAGTCATTCCTGATAAATTGATTCCTCTTAACCTAAACATATAAACCTTCTCTAGAAAACATTCATTTTAATCAGAGTTGTGACCATCGATTCTTGGTTTGCCGCCGGCAGCAATGTTATTACACTCGATTTGTCATTAGCTTGTTTTAACATACTCGTTGATTCAAAATCTTTTATTGCTGATTCGGTAACAGTTGCTACCGTTGCAGTCACAAGGCGTTTAAATTTTGCTAGCTCAAATGAGGTGGGCTCGTAATAAATAAAAATAGATAATAATAAAATAAGTTAGAGATGAAATAGTAATTTATATCAAAGTGTGAAACCAGATGAAAATTTGGGAACCAACAATGTAAGATCGGACGGAGTCGAGAGAAAGGTGAGGAGGGGACATGCGTGTGTGCCGGAGGTAATGCCGGTACCGACGGCTTTACGGCACCGTGATGAACAGGGTGCCGATAAATCAAAACGGTGTGGGTTCACGTAATCGGCCGCCTTTGCAGCCCTTTTTATTAGAAAAAAAAATTAATTAAACAAAATTATTTTACCACATCGATATAAATAAATGAGAAAATTGCAAAAATGGTCCCTGTGGTATCCCAAAATGGCCAGGTTTGGTCCAAAATGGGTTTTAGTAGCACCTGAAGTCCAAAAATGATGTATTTGTTGCGACTTTGGTCCAGATCGTTAACCCCCGTCTATTTTCCTCGGTTTAATACCCCATGTGCGACCCACGTGAGGGTATTTCTGTCATTTCCTTTACTAACGTCTCTCTTTAAAATTGATATGATCCATATCATCTTCTTCCCTCCCTCGCTTCTCTCCTCCAGCCCTAAAATAATTTCTTCTATTCTTCTCCAACAAATCGACAATGGTTCTGTGTTTCTGTGGTCAAATCGCTATGCCACGAACGTCTTGGACTGATAATAACCCAGGTCGACGTTTCTGGGGATGCCCTAATAAGGTAAGTAGTTAACATCCAGAGCTTCATAAAGTGTTTCTCGACTAAAAAGGGTTTTTTTCTAATTAATTGATAGGGATCTACTTGTGGATTTATTGGTTGGATTGATCATCCCATGTGTGAACGTTCTAAAGCTATAATACCTGGGTTGCTTAGATCGATCAACAGGCTCGAGAAAGCGCTAGAAAAATCGAAGGAACAGACCACAAAGCTGAAGTTGTACTTGTTATGTAGCTGGATCTTATTTGCAATTGTGTTGGTTCTGAAGCAGTAAATGTAATATCTTAGCGGTTGTTTGTTGAATTAGAAAGGTGTAATGGTTAAAACATATGATGCATTGTGTTTTGTAAGTGAAAGTCAATGGTAATGTGTTTTGTAAGTGAAAGTCAATGGTAATGATATATCGTTTATGTACACTTTGTTGACAATGTTATGTGTAAAATGATGCATCTTCTAAGTACAATTGAAAGGAACCTCAGGAACTGGATGCATCTTCTATGCATCTTCTATGTCTCCAGTCACAAAATGCTAATTATGCATCTTCTATGTACAATTGAAAGGGTTAAATGATTTGAGTCTATTGAAAGAGGATGTCATACGTAAATAAGGAAACTTACAACAACATTAAGACAGTTTTGAAGTGTTAAATGATTTTATCCAACAACATAACATTTAAACAAAAGAAACATACAAACCATTAAGACAGATTAAGCAGGTTCATTAAGTTTGTATCCCACAACAAAATACCTTACAAACCATCATCCAAAAGACACATCAAAATACAACATCAAAAGACAACGTAGTTTGTCCAAACACTTAACTTAACATCTAGAGTACCCAACCTAATTGACACTAGTTCAAAGTAAAAATCAGTTCCCTCCTTGAGACTTGCAACTCCTAGCATTGTGTCCTTTAACTTTACACTTGCTACACGTGACCTTCATAAACTTCCTTGTTAACTTTCCACTACCACCTGGACCATGTACATGAACCTGTTCACCACCACGACTCTGACTTCCACTTGTACCTACACGTTGACTTTGACTTTGAAGCCTCTCTTCAACTGATTGTTTTCTCTTTCTCTTGGGTCTACCTAGCTGATTATGGTGTGGGGGAGGGTTGATTTTCATAGGGCAGTCACTTACAGGCCACAATGTACGACCCTTGATAGGTTCTACCTTGTATGCATATGCTGCTTTCCATGTCTCTAGCCAATGCACACTATGTACATACGTGTGCAGCTCCCCAACAACCTCACCATGGTCTCCTTTCTCAAACAAGACTGCAATGACATGCTTACAAGGAATTCCAGTTAATATTTGCGAGATTTGGTTCGGAAACAAAGTCAAGTTTGACAGTTGTATCTGGATTAGTTGATTGCAACTCCAGGATGTAGTCTCTAAGAAGCTCGTATTGCTTTGTATAGTCTCCAACCACTTGTTTTTTGCATTTTGTTTAGCTCGAAATACCTTGTGCATAGAGAAACCCACATTATACTTCTTCTGTAATTGGTCTTGAAGAGCTCAAACTGGGACAGTTGGGTTGGATTCAATCTGATCCATAATTTGTTTTGAGATAAATTTTGCTGTTGTAGATCCAACCTTTCGTGACTGGAGACATGTGTGTTCTGTTTGATATGTTTTCACCACCCAGTTGTCTTCCACTGTTGACCTAGAAGCATGTATCAACCAAGGACACTCCACGTTAGCTTTTTTGTCTTTACCTTTACTCTTGCTTTTACTTTTCTCTCCAGGGGTAGGTCCACCAACTTGAGTGTCATTGATTGCAACTATACCCTTACATTTCGCTGTCAACCTTGTTAAATCATTTTTCACAAAGAATATATTTCTCCTTGTTTCCAATGCATGCAGGTCAATTTTATCTTTCAACTCTGGTTTGGTTTTGAATTTTTGACCAATGTGAAATTTAACTTTATGTACCTCCCCTAATGAACACTGTCGCTCCTTACCTAGTTATTTGAGTACAGCCCTTCTTTTCTTATCTAGATCTGAATCTTCATCCAAAGAATCCCATTCATCGTTTTGAATAACATCTAGTTCCTGAGGTTCCTTGTCATTATCAACTACCTCAGTTCTGTTATCTTCAAAGAACTCTGCATCACTATCAACATTCATATGAAAATCCCTCATATCCACTTCTACATTTGGTATAAGATTCTCTTCATCAACCCAATAGTCACTATCGCCACTATCATCATCATTATCTAAGTCACCATGATCTTCACTTCCATTCTTCTTCTCCTTGATTCCATCCAGTCCTACATCACCAGTATAAAAGTCACCATGCTCTTGGCTTTCCTTGTCTTGAGGATCTTCATTCACTTCCTCCACTTCGTGTACTTGATGATCTTCATTGATTTCATTCACTTCCTCCAGTTCGTGTAGTTGATTATCTTCATTGATTTCAGTCACTTCCTCCATTTCGTGTACTTGATGATCTTCATTGATTTCATTAACTTCCTCTACTTCGTTTCCTTGATGATCCTCATTGAATTCATTGACTTCCACTTGATTGAGATAATCTGTTTCTAAAATTTGTTGGTACAAACCAATATCAAAGTCATTTGCTGCATTATCAAAGTCATTAGCAATCTGCTCTGCAACTGCATCATCCATACTCAATTTCCTAGTACAAGTTGACATTCCTTTGATTTTGTCCCAATCCTTCTTTCTATTAAACTCAGGAGATACAGTCAAAGCTAAACGGGTCTCATTGCATACAACCCTTGATTGAATTTGTGGAGTTGCCCTAACATCATGGAAAACAGGAGATGTACCTGTACCATCTGTACACTTTTCTTGTTCATCTATTTCTTGAATAATAACCTTGCTCATAGGTTTAGGATTCATAAAATAGGTTAGTAAGTTTGTTTGACCGTGTTTAGTGTAAACCCTAATTCGTTTATGATCCTTGACATATTGAGCAAGATTACGAAGATCATCGTCATTACCCAAGGGACGTAGACCAAAGTGGAAGTCTCCATTAGGCACAAGGAAATGATAGTATATTACTGGAGGAACAGAGTATCCTAACCCTTTCATAATCGCATCCATTTCATGAATTGAAAATTCGTCTATATCCACCAAGTCTACATACGAAATACTCCCATCAATGTAGCTTACGTCTGGAAACTTGGTGAACTCACCACCATGATATAACTTGATGGTGAACAATGTGGGTTGCCCTTCTACATAACAAAAAGGAAAAAACACTTTTAGAACGATTCTTTTGTTAAAATTGATGAAATGCATATGTAAAAGAATACGTACCGTACACCAAAGTCTCGTTAATCGGTCTGTTGAATAGTCGAAAGTTCCACATTGGAAAGTGCGTACAATTTCAATTTCTACAAACGAATGCAACAACTTGATGGTGAACAATGTGGTTTACGTTTAGGGTTTTTTTGAACTACGATCGACAAGGAGGTACTGAAGGGACGTCTTCAACAGAGGGACTATAGATGCAATGAAGAGTCTATTTGGCGGTAAGGAGACGTTAGTAAAGGAAATGACAGAAATACCCTCACGTGGGTTGCACATGGGGTATTAAACGGAGGAAAATAGACGGGGGTTAACGATTTGGACCAAAGTCGCAACAAATACATCATTTTTGTACTTCAGGTGCTACTAAAACCCATTTTGGACCAAACCTGGCCATTTTGGGATACCACAGGGACCATTTTTGCAATTTTTCAATCACTTTAAAATTCTCACCAACTTTCTATTCTCAATTCTTTTATACGTTCTTTCTTTTTTTTTAAATGAAATATTCATCCTCCGAGCACCGTTTTCCTAAACGGTGGACTTCAAATGAGGTGGCGTTGACAATCCCCTATATTGAAAACATTGAGGATTTGTGAAGCTCTGACTTTTGGATTCGAGTTGAGAATAAATTCAACCCACTAATGACACCCGAACTGTGTTGGACGAGACATCAATTTAATAACAAGTGCAGAAATTTGAACAAAAAGTGTCAAAATTTGATAACGTTTTGAGCAACATATCGACAAATCTATAAAAAGACCGGGGAAAACTGTAACACCCGGCTTTTCTAAACAAATACACCCAAAAATTTTCACTTTTAAAACATAATTTTAACATACAAAACCATATAGTTAGGTGTATAAGTTATTACAAAAGGGTACAAGTGTATCAAGGAGTACAAACAAAAGTAAACTCCTTTCAAGCCGGACTGCTACTGACTGACATGCCTAGGTCGTTATGCGGTCAAAATAGAATAATTATACCTCACCAACACAATAGCTTAGTGGCAGTAAGGGCCGATCCGTGGGAGTCAAGTGGTTGAACTATGTGTCAGAATAAACCAACTATAGTGTCACTCTATAACCGGTGGTGTTCCATACACTTCCCGAAAAACCGACAAAATAAAATACCGAAAACTAAACACTAGCATTAACCAAACTAACTTGCATTCAAACTCCAATCCAAACCAAGCAAACTTTCTGATTCCATAAGTGTATTCCAGAAAATCAGTAGCATTCAATCTAAATAAATCACCAAACGAACAATTAAATGGAAAACGGAAATCGAAAGCGCGATATAACGAAAACCGAATGATTGCATACACTAAAACCAAATCCCAGAAGCCGAATGGTTCTGACTTCGAAAATAATCCAGATCCAACTCGTCCAAACAAATTCTACAATCCAGAACCGTTGGAACGAGGAATAAACAAAACAATAAAATACGAAAAATAAACTAAAAACATGAAAATACCAACTTCTAGCTACCGAATTCCGAAATGACGAGTCGAAGAAGCCTAGGTTCAACCTTTGGGTCTGTTCTTCGTTCCCGAAACTCGTACGGGACACCTCTAGTTATAGTTGCAAAATCGAGCTAATCGCGGCTAAAAACCGCGGCGCGTCCTTATCAATATCCCCAATTCTCGCTCTTTGAATTTCAACTCGTCATCTGATCTTTGATTTCCTGCGACGCGCGTGTCTTCAGCCCGCGGCACGCGTGTCTTCAGCCCGCGGCGCGCGTGTCTTTTCGACTAAAAGTGGTCTTTATCCAAAACTTCTTCATCTTGTACCCGTTTAACCCCTGTTTTAATCTTTTTTCACACACAACACTAGACATGAAAAGTGAGTAATACCACAGTTTATACGATATAATTTCACTCAGAATAGGACCTAACGACGACTAAAATACTTGATATTACTAGGCGTCGTCAAACACCCCACACTTGTACCTTGCTTGTCCCCAAGCAAGTAAGTTTTTTACAAATTCCAACTAAGACTCAACCATTTTTAAATGTATTTAGTTTCAAAGTTTATTGCTTCCAGAAGTTAGATTGAAAAAATGCTTTTGAAAATACCCATTTGGGAATCACGACTTTCTAAAGAACCCTTGATTACAAATTTTCAGGCCACAAAAGTGCACTTACTTATTCAGATTCTAAAGGCCGTTAAGGAACTATCCATGACTTTCTATGTTGTCTGTGTAACGAGCTTTCAAAAATACTATCCCGGACCAGACGATTTTAGGTAGTAAGGTGGATAAATGCCCTTTCATCGGCAATGGGTGGTGTCGGGGCCAGGTGGGCCAGAACATCGGCAGTGAGAATGTTGTAGGATCGGGTCAAGCATGTAATGTAGTGCCCACCAGCCATGGGGCTCCTAGCAATCGATCCCACGGCTCGAGACGTCAGAGAAACGGCCAATGCAAACAGCAGTTTAAGAAACCTGCTCGGGTCTGAGAGGACCCACATGTAATACACGTCATCTCGTGACACCTTCTCACATCCCCTCCTCTGCATAACGGAGGTGGATATGATCCGGTGCATCAGTCGGTGAAGCGGGGCGCGGAGCTGACTCTCCTTGGCCGCGCCAGCATCGAAGTGCTCGTTGGACATCTCTGCCCAAAGAACCTCGTCTGCCTCTCTCCGGGGTGGTCACTGAAGCACGCGGCAACGAAAGGTGGGAAGTCAATACTGCCAATCTCCGCCTCTGTGTAGATCCATGTACGCCTGGCGAACTCCCATAGCATGCACTCCCGGCTCTGCCCTCCCAGTCTAAATCAGACAAGTTGGGCTCTGGGCTCCTGCGAGGATGGGGTGTATCGGTAGGTATATAAAAACTCGAGCATCAGCTCCTTGTATGCAATATCATCCCCTGTGGCCATAAGTCGCTCCCAGCCTTGGCAAGTAAATGTGAATGCTCCCTCAGGGTGGGTCCATGTACGGTGGAGGAAGGGCAGCAACTGATCCCACAACCCCACCTGGGTCAACAGGGCTCGGTCAAAATGAATCGCCCAAAGAACCGGGCATGTGCTGATCTCCCGGAGTCGGGCCCGGTAGCAAGGGATCTCCTCGAGCATGTATGGGAACCAGAGAAATTCGTGCCCAGGCATGTAGTCAACCTGCTGAGCCATCTGCACACAAATCCTAACAGAAAAAAATATTTTTCAAAATTAGTCCTCGCGTGCCGCGGATGCTCGCGCGTCGGTTCAACACACGCGGCGCGACACCTGAATATACCGCATCGCGGTACATGACTGTTGCGAAAAATCTCTCAAAAATCATCTGTTTAATCCAATCCAAAGCAATCACAAGGCAACCTAACTACCGACTAGCCTCCCTAGGGTGAGAATTTTGCGAAAAACTCCCCCTATGAGTCGGCATTGCCGGTTTTCTAAGTTTTTCTATTTTTTCCCATTCAATCCGATTTCTACTTCAAATGTACATATAAACTTGAAAGAGCGAGTTCTAAACACATACCTCAGCAGTGGATATATGAAAGCACGAGAAAATGCAAGAAAAATAAGTGATCTGGGGATGCTTTGTTTACTGCGACGTATGTGATAGTGGTGGTGCGACGAAGGAAATGCTTACCTTATATGGCAGTTTTCTGACCGATCGAATTCCGCGGTGCGGATAAAGGGTTTCGCGTGTCGCGCGCATCCAAAAACGAACCCCTGCGCATCGGGTTAATTTGTGTACGCGCGGCGCGGTTTTCTCCTTACTGCGTCGCAATCTTCTCTGTTTGCGAATTCTAATTTGATTTGACCCCACAGTTGCTTCGTGTTATAAATTCCTGCAATAATGATGATTAATTTTTCATAATTACTTCAAAAACATGATCTAACCTCTCTACAGATGGGTTGCCTCCCAACAAGCACTAAGTTTAACGTCTTCAGCCAAACGTTACTTCTTCTGATTCTTCCTTTGGTACGAGCTTTCTCATTTCAGGCGCGAAATCATGAACCAATGTTGCCAGCAGCGTTGTGGGTTGTGTCATACGATCACTCACCTGAATTATCCATTGCTGAGCGTCCAAGATCTGAAAAACCTTTGCTTCCCTGCATCTTGTGTCTTTTTCGTGCTGTTGGTGTTTCAATTCCATCATTTCTATCATGTCTAACAATTGCATTTTATCGACTGATGCCAATGGATGCCCTTTTGCTCTCCAAAGAATCTCTTCATCCTCACTTTCATTCTCCTGCACTCGATTCTTACCCTTGCCATTCACTCTTGGTGCCATCAACGGTCTATTGTTCTAGTACTGATTATCATATCGTGGTGGCAGCGTCATTGGGCACCTAAACATATTCAGTCTTTGTTTTCTTGTACCGAAAGTGATGTCTAGATCTCTCGTCTTGCAATCCATCACAGCCCTAGCTGTAGCAAAAAACGGGCGTCCCAAAATCAATGCAGGCACATCCTCCAGGCTTTCGTATTCCATGACTAAGAAAGCTACAGGGTAGAAGAAGTCGCCAACCTTGACAATCCATTTGTCAATTTTTCTCGTGAGACTTTCGTGGACTGGTCTGCCAATTGTAAAACTGTTTTTGCTGGCTCCAACTCTTCATTCTTGTACTTATCGTAAAGATACCCGGGCAAAACATTTACACTTGCCCCCAAATCCAATAATGTGTTTCGAATAATGACATCTCCTACAGTGACGATAATCAATGGTGAACCGGGGTCTTTCTCCACTACAAAAAAATTTACATTTAGTGGCACATATTTTTAGTGGCATATATTTTTTGTGCCACTATATTATGTTTTTAGTGACAAATTTTATGTGCCACAAAAAACTTAATAGATTTAGTGGCATTTAATACATTATGTCACTAAATCCCTATTTATTAGTGTCATAAAATAATTTAAAATGACACTAAAAGGTTTGAATTTTAAATATTACAATCTAAGATATGCCACAAAAAGTTTATATTTGGTGAAAATGAAATTTCGCTCCTTATCGTCCAAATCCCGTTTATATTTTCCTTTCCCTTTTTTTAGGGCTAAATGTAGAAAAACCCTACCTATTATTGGGGATATGCAGAAAAACCCTTTAAAAATATTTAGATTCAAAAAGACACATTCTATTAAAATTTACCTTTTACAATTACCCAATTATAACATATAACATTTATCAAATGTACATTACTGTTCTCAATGTCCAATCAAAGAATAGTATAGCTGGTATGGGTTGAAAAGAGTTGTCCGGTGGTATAGGATTGAGAAAAAGCCTTTACTCTGCTTCCCAACAACTGACTTTCGTTCTCTCTATAACCACGCTTCGTCTTCCTCTCTCTCAAACGTTAGTTTCCATTTTCGTCTCTCACAAACATCACGTTCAGATCTTGCTTCACAACTACTGAATTTGTTTCTTTCGATAACCCTTCTTCATCGTCCTCTTTCTCAAACTCGATATGAATGAAGAAATGCAAAGCGAAGCCGTCAATATCTCCATTTCCGTAATCCAATCTCCCTTTCTGTTTTTTTCTAGCGAAACGCGTTAATTATTTTTCGTCTACCTCTAGGTTACTTCAATTTTTATGTAACCGCTTTTATTCTGATCGGATTTTCGATTACGCATGTACAAACATTTGAGAATCTTAGTGTCGAAAAGGATGTCGCTGAGTAGATTAAGAAAGAATTTGATAAGAATCATGGTCCTACTTGGCATTCTATCGTTGGAAAAAACTTCGGTAATTTCTCTATTTTGATTTCTACTTCCCGTGGGGAGCATTCTCATAAACACATGGTTTGCGTATGCTATGAAATCATGATCATATCAACATTTTTTCTTGAATGATTTCAAATTATCACCTAATGTGGTTGTAGTTTTGGATCCAACCAAGTAGAACTAAGTTGAAATCACAACCTAGCAAACTCTTCTCCATTTTGCTTTCCAGTAATGTATCTATATGCTCTACATATGTGTAGAAGTCAAGTGATTGGTGGTCATATATATGACACATTAGGGAATGATGCATGTGCTTTTCTTCGTGATTCACAAGGCCTTATAGTATGTATTTATTATACTCATTTATTAGTGTGCACCTTTAATTGTATGAGAAAAAAAAGGAGTCTGTCATAACTCATAAGAAATAATATCAGAAATTCTCATTATAACTCACATCTGCCGACAGCTATATAGATTTATATTCACATTCTACATAGACCTACATAAACATAGATGCAAACATGTGGATGTTTAGATATGGCATATGTTTGTAGACTCACTTTTTCATATTCTGTAGAATTTGTGACTAATGTAATGATATACAAACAATCCTGTTGGATGCACGAATGATTGGTGCTGAGAAATTTGTTTATATTTTATTTGATAAAATTTGATTATAATATTGAAAGGTTAATATGGGGTTTATGATTGTGTAGGTTCTTATGTGACTCATGAGACAAACCACTTTGTCTATTTTTTTTACTTGGATTCAAAAGTAGTATTGCTGTTAAAATCTGGTTGAGCCTGTATGCTTATAGGTAAAACCAATAAGTACTAAAATATGTTCTCATAGAAGTTGTAAAATTTCCTTTTTAGAATTTAATGTCAACTGCAATCATGGTGATTTTTGTACAGTGGGTTGTTTTGGTAGCTTTAGGAAAACCTGGATGTAAAGTTAGAGAGTAAATGTGCACCTGAACAAGGTTTCTTGAATCTCCCGGGTAATATGGTTCTTCACTTCTTTGGACAGAGAACTATGAGAAGTATGCAAAGGCAGAAGATATAGGTGATCTTCCAAAGGAGAAATCAAGTGATGAGGAGCTTACCGAAGATGAAAATGACTCGGGTTTGTAATTTTCTTTTGCTTGCATCCAAAAAGGAATATTCTTTTTCGTTTTTGGTCCTTATTTTCGGGTTTTGTTCTAATTTTAGTCCCTTACATTGATTGTGTGAATTGTGTTGTATGATAAAATGACCATTATAACCCTCTTATATATCTGGGTTAATGATGAGGTAAAATAACAGTAAGAACAACCATTAATAATTTTAATAAGAAATAAAAGAGCAACTTATGTTTTTGGTTCCAAAATTAAATTATTTTTGCAAGTTTTGTCCTCAAAAGTTTGTCTTGCATTTTTAGTCCTTCTTTGAAATTTTTGTAATATCTGTTTTCCGTGTTCCAAATAATATTACTACATTTTTGTGACCAACTTGCAAAAATCAGCTATCTCGAGGGATCAAAAATAGTCATTTTAATGGAACATTGATCAAAAACATTGCAGAAAACCAAAACAAGGATCAAATTGCAGAAAACTTATTGCCTCCAAAAAAAACAACTATACTCATGGACCAAAACTGTACTTTACCTTAAATAAAAATATTAAATGGAGGGTAAAATGGTCATTTTATCATGACGTAACATTTTCCAATTACAGGAGTTCAAGTGAGGACCAAAAGTAGAACAAAACGTTGAAATAATGACCAAAAATGAAAACAGATTCATTTCTAAACCCAAACAAAAGAAAACTCTAAAGCACGAGGATCTTTTTTATTTTTGTAGTTTATTCTTATTCTTTTGTATCGAGAAAAACCAAAGAAAATTTTATTTTAATAGTGGCGAAATGTCCACTTTAAACATTTTACTTTGTAAAGCTTTGGTTTTAAAGCTATGTAATTTACAAAAGCTTTGGTTTTAAAGCTTTGGTTTTAAAGCTATGTAATTTACTAAAGTACATTGCCTTAAAATAAATTTTTTTCCAGAAATTTTTTAACTGTGGCAAAAATATCCATTTTAAACATTGTACTTTGTAAAGCTTTGGAGTTAAAGCAATGTACTTTAGAAAAATTCTTATTTTTTTTCTAAATTGCATTGCTTTAAAACCAAATCTTTACAAAGTAAAATCATTAAAATAAAAATTTCTCCAGAAATTTTCTAAGAGTGACAAAAATGTCCTTTTTGAGCATTGTACTTTGTAAAGCTTTGATTTTAAAGCCAAAAGAAATTTTTTAACAGTGACAAAAAGAATTTTTCAAAAGTACATTGCTTTCAAACCAAAGCTTTACAAAGTAAAATCTTTAAAAAAAGTTTCCATTTTTTTTAATATTGGCAAAAATATCAATTTTAAGCATTGTACTTTGTAAAGCTTTGTTTTAAAGCAATGCACTTTCGAAAAATGCTCTTTTTCTAAAGTACATTGTGTATATCACAGCTTTTTTTGGAAATTTCGTCGCAACGCGCGGTAGCCATACCTTGTTAACATCATATTATCGGAAAAATAAATGACGTGGACTAAAGAATTGTTTTTATTGCAAACGTGGATTTATAAGTGATATGCAGACATTTGTTAGGGTTAAAACATGAAGGGATCCGTCACATTTCACAAATTTGGTCAAAAGGAAAAATAGAAGTCAAAAGGAAAAAAACCCTCGTTCGTTAACGCTACTAGTCTCCAGCGTCTTTCTCATCACGCGACTCTGGTTTCCGGCTTCCGCCTTCTGTCGTACTCCACCGTCATCTTCCCTGCTCCGACTTTCAACAATATCAAGGTAATGGCCACTCTTCATTCGGAAAACGAAATTGGGGGGTTTTCTAATCTTACTTCTCGTTGTAAATGCTCTCTTCCCAAATTATACTCACTTAATTGAACGAAATAGGCCTGTTATATTCACTTAATTGCTGTTAGGATTCAATTGTTTGTTTTATATGAGTTGCGTCCATGTATCTTAAGATAGATTTTCGTTTGGTTCAAATGTATGTGACAGTAGAACCAATAAGCCACAAAAGCGATACAAAAGTGATTACTAGATCAGTAATTTCACAGTTAATTTTTTTAAAGTATGCTACTATTTCCGATCAGGGATCAAACCGATATTTCTGAATTAAACTGTATGATTACCATTAGAATAAATTGTTTGATTACAATATTACCCCTGCTTATATATATGCACACACATACAACCATACATACACAGGTATTGTGATGAAATTGTTAAAGTAGAATCATAGTTATGTTGTATAAATTTATTTTGTGTTTTAATGATTGAAAATTTCAAAGTACAATGTTATTTTGGGTAGATTATCAAAGTACATTGCTATTATGCAGTTCTTCCTCCATAGATTGGCCTTGCTTTATTTGATTTCCAATCTCAAATCTTCCAGAAACATTTCAAGCATAATAGCCTTGTACTTTGACTTGATAATCTCCCCAAAAATAACATTGTACTTTGAAATTTCAATAAAAATCATGAAAAATTTCTTTAACCGGTGGGTTGTCAGATTTCTCTGTTTGACCATCATCAACTTTGACTTCATGTTCTACACTTTCTACATGAGGTGATGTGATGTAATCATCAGTCTTGATGGCATGTAACAACTCTTGTTGCTCTTTTTTCTCTTCTGTTTCAACACTTGGCTTGATTTCTTCAGTAGTGTTCATTTCTTTTACATCCTCACTGGTTGCATCTTGCGAGCTTGTAACATCATCAACATTGACCATGGGAACTGAGAGTGATTGGAAGAAAGTCAATATACCAGTTCCTAGCTGCGTATTTACACTAAATAGGGTACATTTTCATGAATTAATCATTTCAAATAAACTTGAGAAATTACATTTTTTATTTAATTTGGTTTTGTTTTGTGTAGGCAAGTAGTGTTTGATGGTTTTTTTTTTTGTGTAGGCAAGTAGTCCTCAAACAGGTGGGAACTTCAAATCAATGAAGGATACGAAGCAAGATAAGGATGAAAAAGAGGGGCCCACTTTAAAGACTGCATGACCTGATGGAGAAATTACAGCAGGTATGCTTGTTTTTGTCACAATATTATTACCCCATGTGTTAGTGACAATATTATTTTGGATTCGTTTCAGGTTCCTGATAACATTTCCATGGTTCGTAATCAAAGATCAATATTTGAAAGCCATAATAACAATAGTAATTACTTTCAACTCAGATTACCAAGTTATGTTTTTATATGTGTTATGGTTGTTAGCTAATCTTACATGTTTTTATGTGATGTCTCTTGGTTATATGATAGGAAATTGTTCATAAATTCGATCAACAAGAGAATGCAATGTTCATATGGAATTATGTTTCGTGTTTCTTCCCCAACGACTAGTTACTTTGGTAGATTTATGTTTTGATGGCTATTGGTACAACATTGAGATTTATGAAATATTTTGAAGACATTAGTGTTTTAAATATTGATGATATTGTTGTTAGACAATTAAACTTTTATTTTAATCAAGGATATTGTGTTTTTCATTTATTATATTTGGGTATTTAGCCTAATCTTGAATATAGACTTTTTGTGGTAAAAAAATGTGTCGCTAAAAGCATGTGAATGTCATTTATTTTACGAAATGTATAGCGGCATAAAAAAGTGTCACTAAAACTATTGAAATGGCTTTTACTGTAGCTAGCATATAGTGACATAAAAAAGTGCCACTAAAACCCAAAAATTTGTAACGACACATAAAAAAAGTGCCACTAAAACCAAAAATTTGTAGTGGCATATAAAAAAGTGCCACTAAAACATATACAAAAAATGCCACTAAAACATATAAAAAAGTGTCACTAAAACCCAAAAATTTGTTGTGGCATATAAAAAGAGTGCCACTAAAACTCGAAAAATCCAGCAAAAAACCAAGCATATAGTGGCATAAAGAAGTGCCACTAAAACCCAAAAATTTGTAGTGGCATATAAAAAAAGTGCCACTAAAACTCGAAAAGCCTGCAGCGGCACAACAAAAAAGTGCCACTAAAAGCTTTTAGTGGCAGCGCTTATAGTGACACTTTTTTTTTGTGTCGCTGCTTCCCAAAAGGATTTTTAGTGGCACTTTTTGAGGGTTTAGTGGCACTTTTTGTGTGCCACTAAATGTCATTTTATTTGTAGTGCTCCTTTTTAGGCAGTGTACCCAACAAAGTCTCTCTTGCCTTGACCGTGAGTCGCATAGTATCTGGAGTTGGCATCTAGACTTTTTCCTCACACATTTCCTTAAGAATCCTTGTATCTTCCAGGGCATTCTTTAGTTCGTCCCACAACGGCTGATTGATTGATGGTTCCGGTGGTGTATCTTGCTTCTTTTTCATCTTTGTGACTTTCTTTTTCTTTTTTATGTCGGCTACGGTTGACTGTTCTTCTTCTTGGACATCCTTGTCTTTGTTCTCACTCTCCTTTCCTACCAAATATTCCATCGTAACCTTCCTCCATTGTGTTTTGGGTATGCAACTCTCCACTATGTTGACATGTTCCTTTCCAACTCTTTGAGTACAGATTCACCTCCGTGTTACTTGGGAGCTTGCCATTATCTCTTCGTCTTTGGTCTTCAGCCATTTGTGTGATCTGCCTCTCCATATTTGCAATGGCCTTTGCATTGGCTTGCGTTTGCTATTGACTTGTGTTCACGATATCATACATTTTTGCTATCATCTCTTCCTGGGTCTCTGGATTGGTACGGTTGTTGTTGGTGTTAGTTGGCCCCCTGTTGTTGTTAGTGTTGGTACTACTAGGACCATTGTTGTTAGCAGCCTGAAACTGTCGTTGCTGGTTAGAAGGTAGCCCTTGATAGTTATTCTGACGGTATGCTTGGTTGTTATTGTTGTAATTCTGATTCCCTTGATTGTAGGGTCGATACGGTCATCCATTTGTTGTTATATTGACCTTGACCATGAACCTGGTTGACTTCTTGTACTCTCTGTCCTTGTTGATTATTCTGATTCTGCGGTCCTTATTGAAGGGTTGCCATTAATCGATCGAATTTTCTATTCAACTATCCTATCTCCTTTTTGACATCCTTTTTCCAATCATTGTCGACCCCGACTGCTGCTGCTGTGCCGACTGGTTTTCTTGCAGAATAATTTGTTTTAGACCCATTACTAAATTGCTCCAAAAACCTCCAGACATCGTCTGGATCTTTCATCATTATAGTCCCACTAGATGAAGCGTTGATCATGGCTTTATTTGTCGTAACCACCCCATCATAAAAGAATTTGACCAATTGCCACCGTGGAAAATCATGGTGCGAACAAGATAGCATTAACTCTTTCAATCTTTCAAATGCGTCGTGAAACGCGTGTCCTGGTTTTTGCTGAAAATCCTGTATTGCTCTCCTGATTTCTGTCGTCTTGCTGGCAAGATAAAACTCTTTAAGGAATTTTGCCTTGAGTTGTTCCCATGTTGTGATACTATTTGGTTGCAAGGACGTGAACCAATATTTGGCTTTATCTTTTAGAATAAAAGGAAATAACCTTAACCTAAAGATGTTCCTAGGAATATTAGCATTGGCTATCCCTAAGAACTCATACAGATGATTATATGGATCGTCCTGCTTGTATCCTCTAAACTCAGGTAATACTCCTAATAATTGAGGTCTTATTTCTACCTGACTATCAACATTTTCTGGAAAAAATAGATCGGCGAGGCGTCATCATACTCCCGCGGTTGGAAGTGCGATGGAACCGACTGCCCGATCGGTTGAGAAAACTATAAGGGAGAAACGAAATTACCATCATTATACTACTCATTGTTGTAATATCGTTGCCCTTGCTGTTGATGTTGTTGTTGCTGTCGTCTTGGAGGTCCCTGACCTCGGTTCCATTGCTGGTTTTGCTGAACAGGATTGTTCAGCATCTATCCTTCATCCTCGTCATTGTAGACTGGCTCTCCGTCTTGAAATTGGTATTGTTGTGGCTATGGTTGTTGTGGTTGTATTTGTATTTGTGGTTGAGGTTTATAAATGGGTGGTTGTTGTTGTTGTGGTTGTAATTGAGAAGCTTGCACCGGCTGTCACAAACGTGGGGTGCCATCACGGGTTGGTGCTCCCCAAGTCAACACAGCGGATGTAGGGTTTCCCACAGGATTGGTAATCGGTTGATTCAACGGTTAAACGACAGGTTGAGTGCATGATGGTATAGGTACAGGGGTTGAAACTGCACCACCACTAGCACTAGTACTAGCTATATTAAATTCTGATGAAACAGGGGGAATAAACGATGATCCCCCCATTACCTCGTCCGTGGGCTCATTGGTAATGTCTTCGAATGTAACATTATCCATACTCATATCAAACAGCCGCTTACGCACACGCTATCTACGTGCGGTCCGCTCGATCTCGGAATCAAACAAAAGAGGTGACGATTGTCCACCTAGACGCGTACGCATGCACAGGTGCAAGCGACGGTCAAAACCAAATCTAAAATCAAAACAGAAAAAAAACCATTGACACTATATTTCAAGCGCATAACCCCCCGGCAACGACGCCAAAATTTGACACGCCTAGGTCGTTATGCGGTCAAAAATAGGAAAATTATACCTCACCAACACAATAGCTTAGTGGCAGTAAGGGTCGATCCGTGGGAGTCAAGTGGTTGAACTGTGTGTCAGATTAAACCAATTATAGTGCACTCTATAGCTAGTGGCGTTCTATACACTTTCCAAAAAACCGACAAAATAAAATACCGAAAACTAAACACTAGCATTAACCAAACTAACTGGAATTCAAACTCCAATCCAAACCAAACAAACTTTCTGATTCCAGAAGTGTATTCCAAAAAATAAGAAGCATTCAATCCAAACAAATCACCAAACGAACAATTAAACGGAAAATGGAAATCGGAAGCTTGATATAACGAAAACCGAACGATTGCATAAACTAAAACCAAATCCCAGAAGCCGAATGGTTCTGACTTCGAAAATAATCCAGATCCAACTCGTCCAAACAAATTCTACAATCCAGAACCGTTGGAACGAGTAATAAACAAAACTATAAAATACGAAAAATAAACTAAAAACATGAAAATACCAACTTCTAGACACTGAATTCCGAAATCACGAGTTGAAGAAGCCTAGGTTCAACCTTTGGGTCTGTTCTTCGCTCCCGAAACTCGTACGGGACACCTCTATTTATAGTTGCAAAATCGAGCTAATCGCGTCGTGCATGGCTAAAAACCGTGGCGCGTCCTTATCCATATCCCCGATTCTCGCTCTTTGAATTTCAACTTGTCATCTGATCTTTGACTTCCCACGACGCACGTGTCTTCAGCCCGCGGCGCATGTGTCTTTTCGACTGAAAGTGGTCTTTATCCAAAACTTCTTCATTTTATACGCGTTTAACCCCTGTTTTAATCTTTTTTCACACACAAGCACTAGACACGAAAAGTGAGTAATACCACAGTTTATACGATATAATTTCACTCAGAATAGGACCTAACTACGACTAAAATACTTGATATTACTAGGCGTCGTCACTGACGTCATCTATATGCCATATGTCCTTAACCATGAGGTACATCCTTACCCTTACCAGGGTCACGCTCACCTGCAGGGAAATTTCACACAAACATTGTGAGCCATAAAGCTCAAGGAGTAGTCATATAGACAACTAAACGTATATAGAGAAAGTCAGACATTATATCCCAGTATAATGTAATTCTACACTATAATATGATTTCCCCTATACTATTCTTTTGTCTTGTGAACCACAAAGGTTTCAACCAATTATGTCGAGCAACTTAGCCCAACCTCCTAGCCACGAAGGCCGTTATAATTTTGACACTTAGTCCAATCTCCTAGCCACAAAGGTTGTAGATTTGGACACTGAGTCCAATCTTCTAGCCACAAAGGCCGTATATTTGGACACTGAGTCCAATCTCCTAGCCACAAAGGCCGTATATAAAACATATAGGTTTCCACAATATGGACCAAGTAATCAACCCAAATCCTCGGTTACTAAAACCAATGGGTGAATCACTTCAAATTACAAGATCACAATCAATACATATCATATGAAATACAATACAGATTACTCACCTGGTTTGAAGTTCCGTACAATCCTGGTTAACACAAATGGTAGATACAAGTGATTTCTCAACACTTTCCAGCACCTACACCACCACACATATACCATATACAAGTAAAGACTTTGTAATTTCCCAACCATAGCATGAAACTAGTGCACAACGGTTAGGGTTCGGGATTAGAAGCCTTTCATATACCCAAACATGTGTTATATGTACAAATCTTGGCTAATCACAGGTGGATCATCACCACAACCTGGATTTCACCCAATTAAACCAATTCACCCATTTAAATCAAGCTAGAACTAGTGATCTTACCTTCAAGAAGCGAGATATCGTTAATTACTTCAATCCTTCAAGTCCTAGCCTTCCGATTTGACTTCTAAGGGTTTGAATATGATTTTCTAGGGTTTTGAAAGTTTTAGAAACGAGAGAGCTTTTCCCAAAATGACTGAAATTTGCACATTAAAAACTGCATCCGCGACATTAGCGTCGCTAATGCCAAAGTTAACGCCGCTAACTTTGGCTGCACGACCCGTGTAGTCAGGCGCGACCCGTGTGAAGCTACTGCTTGCTTCTGTCCACTTTTACACGACCCGTGTTACCTGACACGACCCGTGTAAGTGCACAACAGTCCTGGACAGTGTTTTTAAGCCATTTTACACGACCCTTGTGATTCCACACGACCCGTGTAACCCCTTTTTGACATTTTTTTTCATACAAAAACTCTATCTAAAAGGTGTTCTAATCACCCAAACACATATAACATCATATTAAATCTTAATTACACTAAGATTAACATGAAAACACTTATCGAAAGTAACATGGTGTTATAAAAACGTTGATGATATCGTCAACAGAGCTCTTGGCGAATATCGTCTGATACACAACGATGTGTCTTAATCATATCAAAGTTTGAAATATTGTGAATAATTCATCAAAATGGTATACTTTTAGGGTCAACGACATTATTGTTTTAGGGTTTTAATTATCGATTTTAAAATTTAACTTTTCATATTTAGATTTTTAAATTCCTATATTTAGGTTTTTAATCTACGTTCGTAATTTTTTGAATATGTTATCTTTAATTTTATCTTTATTTATTATATTTTAAATTAATTAATATTTTAATTTAAATGTTGTAATTTACTTTTTGATTTTATTTAATAATTTTAATATTCAACAAACTGATATATTTTAGTTGCTATGTATAACAAAAATACGAAACCCATCATTATCCTTTATATATTGAACTTATGATTTTTTATAAATTATAAACATCATTTGTATAAAACCTATATTTAGTTTTTGAGTAACTTAATAGAAAAGATAGCCATGATTATCCTTTTCATAACACTGTCATGTAGAAAGCTTATTCCGAAACCTTCGACAGGACTTTGTCACCATTGAAGACGACTTTCCCAATTGCGTGCTTCACTTCATTTATACAAAAAATCAAATCTAGAACACCACGACAAATCACACAAATTGACGACAGTTATTATCAAAATAGATATCCGGGTCCGCTATAAAATGGTTTATGTATTTTAGTTTTTTTTTCTCTTTTCTTTTTAAAAAATCCCTTCTTCTATTTTTTGTTCTCATGTTAGACTGTAATTTAATATTTGACAATTATATTGTAATATAGAATGAAACTAATCAACTGTTACATTTATAAGTAATTATCTTTCCATCAGATCAAACTTGAAAAAATAGCATTGTGATGAAATTTGTATATATGCATAAATTTATTATACTACTATGTTCAAAATTTTATACATTTATATTTAAATATTTTATTTTTATGTGTTTAAACTTATATATTTGTAACTTCATCTATTATTGATTGAAAACCAGTTAAGTGCTTAAGAGAGAACATGGGTTGTTCAAAGATAGCTCCGTTACTGTTCGTAGGTGGCGCCGCTACCTCCTGCGGGATCTCGTAACCTGACCTTGTTGTAGCGACACTACGAGAGACTGGTAGCGCCGCTACCGACTCTGTTGTGGGCTTTTGGTTGTATGTTGACCTTTTGACTATAGACTTTGGTGGCTAATCATACCTTGTGGTCAAACAAATGGGAAATGTGGGATTGTGAGTTGATATGGCTGTGTATTTGAGATTTAGGTATTCCGACGAGCATACGTTGGGATATTAGTAGTTATCCGCACCTATTTGAGACAGGCGAGTATCCTCGTCTTATTGTATGATTTTTCATGCTTAGGTAACTTGTGTGTTTACTTACAGTTATTTGATTTGTTCTTATAATTGAGGTGTCATATATGTTTGGGTATCTTAGTACTGATGTGGGTCCATCCATAGGTGTTGTATAATGGGTAGGATAGAGGCCTGACCCCATAGGTGTTGTATCATGGGTAAGGTTGATACCGAGAGCCCATAGGTGTTTTATCATGGGTATGATCGATTCCGTGTCCCATAGGTGTTGTATCGAGCGAATGATCAGGCCGCTTCCCGAGGACTGGTTGTTGATTGTGTGTTTCATGTATGGTATTTAGGGAAAATTCACTAAGCTTTATGTTTACCCATATTTTAAAATATTTTTAGGGAAATCTGTAGACAATGAGAAGGGCAAGGCTTGACAGGTGCACATTGCTTACATGAGACACTTTATTATAATATTTTATGATGTTTTATATGATATGGTTTTGGACACATTTTTCTGTGGTTGTTGATACAAACTTTTAGACATGGTTTTTTAGATAAAAAGATGCTATGTTTTTATATTAAAAAAAATTTTGGTTGAAAATTTTGGTTGTTACAATTTGAGCTTTTAATATATTAAATAAAATTTATTGTAATGTTTAATTATGTATGTTTTAATATGAGTAATATTATAGTTTTAACATATTGAATTTCAATATTTTTATGTAGTTTTGGACAAAAATACGGATTTAGAAAAACATTCCCTACTTTTTTATTTAAATAGAAAACATTAGCGGCAGATTAGTGAAAAAAAACCCCTCAATAAATAATTTAGCATTATCGATATTCTGTCACTAAAAAGTTGTCGGTAATCTATCACTAATAGGTCCGACGATATTCTGTTGGTGTTGTTGTCAACTATGGTCAACAAGATTTCGTCGGTTTTGTGTAGGCAAGCGGTTGCATCGGTAATTTGTTGCTAACTTCTTTCATCGGTATTGTGTAGGAAATATTTCGTTAATATTCGGTAGGTAAAATGTTCCATCAGTATTGGGTTGGCATATTACATCGGTGGTCCGTCAGTATCAATTGCACACAAGCTTTTTCGCGACAACCCATTTTCCGGTATACCGTCGATAATCCAGTTTAGCAACGGATAACCGACGAACAAATTCGTCAATAGAGGTTTCTTTTCTTGTAGTAATTATACTTCTCAATAATAATTTCATTATTTTCGTATATTATCTATTTATTGGCAAAAGATACTAGTTTCTTTTAGTAAAAATACAATGTTGCAATAAAAAACAATAAGTTAAAAACGTGCACCATAAAAGATTTTTCAAAAGTTTTTTTTAACTCAATAATATATTGAAAAATGAAAAAGCTATAGAGAATGTTTTTACAATACAAAGCTTTTTAATTTGCTTGTTAATTAACAAGCTTAATCCAAAAACTTTTTCATTTAACACATACGACAATAGATTTTTAACCACCAATTGTAAGCAGTCAACATTGACATAAGCACGCCCTTGAAAGCTCCATTACGCTGCTCTATACAAACTAAAGTCATAAATATACACAAAAAAAAACAACACATTAATGTAATACATATAAATTTTCAACTATTTTCTATTTATAAGATACTATAAACATCTTTTAATAAATCGATAGATAATGACAGATATAATAATTTTGTAAAGATATACACTTTAAAGATATACAAACTATAAAGAATATGATACCCTAGTGTTGGACTTTTCAAGTACCAGCTATATATTTATTCTTTATGTTTAAACATATAATTAATAATCCATTCAGCATATTCAACTCTATACTTATATCCAATGAGTGATTTAAAGGCCCGAAGAGAAGGGCACATTGGTTGCTGGCAACCAAGATCCACCGGCGATGAAGTTTCCAACGGTGAACTGTGCAGCCTCTGTGGCGCTAGTAATCACATGGTAGCCCTTCCAGTTAACCCTATTCGCAGTCGAAGAACCAGGACCGGTGTTCATGTACTCTCCATAGTACAAGGTATCAAGTGCAAAATTACCGCTCCAAGGCAGCCAGCCCGCAGGGTCCACTAGACCATCAAGAAAAGTTTTGAGGTAAACGGTCCTTGAATATTGTTTCCATGGCCTACCAAGATAAGTCTTAACGGAGCCTGTGGACCCTTTTAAATCCGAGGCAGCCGTCACGCGACAGTTCTGGATTGAGATTCCGGTATTCTGGTTTGGATCAGTTCGTCCTTGTGCTGTCACGGTATTGGTCTTGTTAGGAGGGTTACGTGCATAAATATTGCAATTCTGAAACACCACAGCAGCGTTGCCAAAAATGAAATCAACAGTCCCGTATATGTCGCATTCTCTATAAAACTGTCGATTGGAATGAACGTATAGCGTGTCTTGGTAGCCCTCAAAGCTGCACTGATAAAACACCGAGAGATCGGCACCACTACGAAGTGCCACCGCCTGGTGGTTTTGTGGCCCTGCGGTGTTTCTAACGGTAAAGCCACGACCAATGAATCCGTCCCCCACCACAGCTGCATTCAATTAACTCAAGTATTAATATCAACTAGTAATGAAGGGTGACTTGAATTTGCTAATCGTTTTGCTTACCAACTGTAGCTGAGTTGAAAGTGGTGGCACCTCCTCCGACACTTTTGCTACCAGTTATGATGGTTTTTCCGATACCATCTCCTAGTAGCATTATGTTCTTCAAATTGGTTCCGATTTCGATATTCTCGTTATAAGTTCCTGCCTTAACATATATCACATACCTCCCGCTACCAGACCCCTTTCCGGCAGTGGCTATGGCTTCTCCTATCGTCTTATAGTTGCCTGAACCATCTTGAGCCACCACCACGTTAGCCTGAGAAGACGGGGTCGAAGATTGTAATAGCTTCCGATCACCAGGCTTTACCCATGTAGGGAATCCTTTTTGCTCATTATTCGGTGGAGATCCTCCTTTGTTCATAGCCAATGTGTTGCTAATTAAAGCGGATACATTATTGTTCATCAGTGGCAACATGTAACCACCAACACCTAGCTCCTGGAACCCAGCTTTACACGTCTCGAGATTGGTGAGAGCAGTGCTAAGCCAGGTTTGCATCTCGAACTGGTTACAAAGCTTACGGGGATCAATGGTCTTGTTGATTCTCTCGACTGTGTTTTCGTAAAGCTCAACGCAGTCTGCCCATGCAGCTTTTTCAAGCTTGTTACGACATTTCGTGCCAAGACTACGAGTATGTGTCTCAGCATTGCATGCTCGCTCTAGCGTAGCTTTCAACAAGGCCTTTATGAAATCAGGTTTTTGCTTCACCGGACTTGAATCTTCATAACCGGCCAAGAAATATTCACACGATTGCGGGTGAGGTGTTTGGCTACACCATGAACTGATCTCCGATTTGGTATAGCCGTACGCCCCTGGTGAAACAAGAAGGCACAGATAACATGAAACTAGGATTACTGAAAATGGAATGATCGTCATTGTGACTGAGCAAATCGTTAGAAGAAATGTTTTGAGGTTGTTGTTCGTTGTGGAGAATGTTTGCATGCAAAGGTTCGTTTATATAGAAATGGAAAACAACCATTCAACCATGGACAGCGCCACAAGTACGTCCACTACAACTATTCACAAGTAATCAGATGCTGCGGTCCCAAACAAGCTGTACCGACTAATTGCCTTGTCTAATTAACAAAAGCAACCTCAAAATTAGTTTTCCTTTTATTTTTTTTAGTTGGTTGTGCTATAAATGGATGAAAAGCCGGTTACCATCGGGTAAAATTTAAACAAAACATGTAGTTCGTTGGTGTTTTTTGTACAAAAGGTTACTTGGATGGTTTTTTTGTACAAAAGCTTTATTTGGATGGTGTTTTTTGAACAAACCAAACTTAATGATGTTTTTTTAACATTTTTGAAACATAATTACCCTTATAAGTCATTTTCCCGTGCTAGCATTTGTGTATTAATTTTATTCGTAACTTTAAAATAAAATCTATATTTTTGTTGTTGATACAAAGTTTTTCCTAATGATATACTAATATCTCATGTCTGTTTGGTCGTTTTGTTCGTCACACCATCATACGAGTGTAGCGTTCTCGATTTTTAAATTATCATATTAGAACTTGGACAATTATTATTACATTGCGCAATATCAAAATTCGTCCAAAAGTTATCCCACATATTCATAACTATTTTATAAAATTTTGACAAATATTATAATTATTGTTAATTAATAAATACTCAATAAAATGTTAACTCCGATATAATAGTTCATTATTTGATAATGAATAATTATTAAAATAGTTAAGAATTTATGATTAATAGATACTTATTATAATTTGATTTATTAAATATTTAAATAGTGTATGCATTGTAAGGTAGAAAGTAAAAGTTCTTCGTCTCCATATCAACTACAAATTTCTTTAACGATATATGCTTGTCGTTTGTGATTTATGCGTTTGATTGTCCTTGTATGACTTTGAAGATACTTATCACAATCAGATACCAATTACCGTTAGGCATAGTTATATTAAAGCTAACATTATTATCTATATACACTATAAGAATTAGAGGCATTAGGGGCGACGCATTTAGGGACGACATGCCTTTAGTGACGACACCAGCCTTGGCGGGTTTGGTGTCGCCCCTAATACCCCGATCCAGATTTCGTCGCTTAGTTTAATCCTAGCCGTTGAAATAAAGCTACATCCTCGGTGGAAAAAAGGGCGGTAATATTTCCCCCCCAAATATTCAGATGTCACCCCTAAAGCCTAATGTCCCCCTAAAGGGTTAAAAGGAAGTTCCAGTTCCTCGAGCTCCTGTTTTGTGCATTTTGTCTAGCTTTCCCTAAATTTCCTCTCTCGAATTGGTGCGATTCCAGCCGATTTTTTGAGGTTTTAAAGCTTGTTTTGTTGGAAGATCAATATCCAATAATACCTACTTGTAATCTTCAACAAAAAGATAACTACTTATATATTAAACTTAAGGTTTTGTGACTTTTTAGAGTTTTAATTGTTCTTTCATGATTTTTTGGGGTTTTGAAGCTTGTTTCTTGGAAGATCAATCTCTAATAATACCTACTTGTAATCTTCAACAAAAATGGTAATTTCTCATATATTAAACTTAGGGTTTTGTGATTTTTTGGAGTTCTAATTGTTCTTTCATGATTTATGTAAAAATATGTGTGTTTGGAGATGTTAATGGATATATATAGTTGTTGTTAATGCTAGTTATAATACATTGTTTTGATATAAACAATTGATTGAACACTATATGGATACTGATTATTTGATATTTGTATATAAAGCTTTTATTGTAGGATTCTATACGGATCTTTTGATATGAACACATGATTGAAATTGTATGAAAATATTAATGAATTGTGTGATATGTTTGATTTTTGATGTTTTCTATATTGTTAAGAACTTAATTGTTAAGAACTTAATTAGTTAGGGCTGAATTAATTAGGGCTTAATATGATGTATTGGATGTTATGTTTAGGTTGTTATGGGATCATAGAGTTGGTTTGTTATGTTATGGTGTGTTTGATTTTTGATGTTTTCTATTATTTTAAGAAATTAATTGTTAAGAACTTAACTAATTAGGACTTAATATGATGATTGGATGTTATATTTAGGTTGTTATGGTATGATATCTTTAGATTGCTATAATAGAACACAACATAAGTTGGATACTTTAATTAATAAAAATATCAAAGTACAATGCTCTAATAGAAATAAAAAACAAAAGTAGGATTCTATAATTTTAACAAAAATATTAAAGTAAAACATAAACCCTAAACCCTAAAGTTAAAAACTATATTCTAAAACCTAAACCATAGATTATAAACCATAAACATTAAACTTTAAACCCTAAAACCTAAACCTTAAACACTAAATTCTAAAACATAAACCTTAAACCCTAAATTCTAAATTCTAAAACATAAACCACAAATTTTAACACTTAAACCCTAAATTCTAAAACATAAACCTTAAATCTTAAACCCTAAACCTTAAACCCTAAACCTAATCATTAAATTCTTAAGCATAAACCTTAAACCTTAAACCCTAAACCTTAAACCCTACATTCTAAATTCTAATACCTAAACCATAAATTTTAAACCCACTAAATTCTAAATCATAAACCTTAAACCTTAAACCCTAAACCCTAATTTCTAAACCCGAAACCCGAAATCCTAAACCCTAAACACAAACCTTAAATTCTACATCATAAACCAAGTATTTAGGGTTTAGATTTAAGCTTTAGGTTTTATGGTTTACCATAAACCTTTAATCTGAAACTAAAAATCATTTATTTTTAGTTTAATTATCATGGTTTTAGTCATCTTAAGTGTAGAAATACCCGGCCGAAATTGATTTCGAGCTGTCCCTATTTTGGGACTACTTTTTGAATACTTTATCTCATATAAGATGTGAATGCGTATTGCTTCCAGGTATGTATATATATATATATATATATATATATATATATATATATATATATATATATATATATATATATATATATATATATATATATATATATACACACTTGGGAGCTAAGGGGAAATGCTGCCGACTTTTTCTTTAACGACAAATCATGTAATACGCATTCACATATGAGGTAAGGTATTCAAAACGTTTGTGTAGAAGCCGATCCTTGTGAATATTGTATCCGATGTCTGATTTTTCGTTCGTGTTTCTTTTGATCAAAAAGTCTCCAAAATATTCTGATCGAGCCAGTCTACTTCATTTTGGGACTTCCTTGTGAATACTCTATCTCTATTCTGATTTTTTTGTTCCTATTTTGGTGAACAAAAAATCTCTAACATCTTGGGATTAAACCAGTTTATTTTTTAAACTCTTCTACACACCTGAGTTTACCCTAAAAATCAAATATGAATTTTAATTCAAACATCTTTTATGTTTCAGTTACATCATATCTATTGATAAAAGTTTGATTACTCTTGAAAACCATAACTCTGACGCATTCGAGGAAGGACTCAACAGTTTTGTCAAGGGATCCAAACCACACATCAACAGTAGATGTTTAATTAGATGTCCGTGTAAAATATGTGATCTCGAAGAATTCGTAACACTCTTAATAATGAAATCCCACATACATGCATATGGTTTCAGTAAACGTTATGATACATGGACCTATCATGGTGAAAGTAGAACTCCTATGATTATACATGACGTAGGTCCAAGTCAAAACCAAGCACAAAGTCACAACATAACTCCAAGTCACGTCATGGATGACGTTATCAACGATGTTTTGGGGGAAAACGATACCAACCGGGAGGAAGGGAACTGAGATACAAAGGACAACGTTGTCGATGATGGATTTCATAAGCTGTTAGATGAAGTCCAATCTGAATTATATTCTGGTTGTACTTGGTTTTCTTCTCTTGACCTTTTAGTAAAGTTAATGTATATCAAGGTGAACAACAAATGGAGTGATAGTTCATTCGATCAGCTCCTCGAGTTGTTGCAAACTGCATTTTCTAAAGAAAACAGGGTTCTCACTTAACATTATATCCTAGTTATACTTGTGTTCTTTTTTCTAAAATATAACTATTTGTGGATGTTCTTTATTTTCTGTATTTTCTGGAATGGCTGAACTGATCAAGATCTTATCTATTAAGAACAATGGAATTAAGGTAAATAAAAAAAATGATAACAACTATTAGGGTCGACCCCTTCAGGGGCGACAAGCATTAATAGAGGTGACCGCATTACCAACGACACTTTTAGCGACGGAATACTTAATAGTGACGAAACCTTTAGTGACGACGACATTAAGGGCGATATGGAGGCATTAGAAGCGACATCTTTAGGGGCGACAAATAAGCATTAGCGACGAAACATTAGCAACGATACCTTTAGGGGCGACAGGTCGCCATTAAAAACACTAATTCTTGTAGTGATATCATATTAAATAATATATGGATTACGTTTATCTTCCGTGATCATAAAATGTGTTAGGTCATAAATATGATTGAGTCAAATGTGCATAGTTAATTAAGCCTTTAGATTAGCCGTACATTAAATGGGTGGGCCTATCCATTCCATATTTAGTTTTTGTTATATAAGGCATGCACGTACCCTAATTAGGGTTAACAATTTTGTAATTCCTATTCACGGCTCTCATACATAATAGTTCTCTCTGAATTGTTCTTGGGAAGCTTAATACAATCATTCGACTTTTGTTCTTCATTACTTTGATCTTGTTTCTTATTCCGCTATTGAATCTATCGATCACATGCAAAGGAGATTACTTCAGAAGCAAAAACCACCACAAGCTTGGGTTCTCTTGCTCTTATTGCGAAGGGAAAGAAAGCCAATGATGATGATTCGGAGTCTGACTTCTCCGACGAAGAATTAACGGGAAAAGATAAAGCTCTCATGGTTTCAAACCCTAAAAAGTTCTTCAAGAAGAATTTCTCCAAATTCAAGAATCGGGGCAGACAGGGAAATTTCAACTCCGAAAAGCCCAAGGAGGATGGTCTAAGGAAGCAAAAATCCGAAGACGAGAAAAAGCTGGTTGGCGATTCTGGTTATGACTGCCATTACTGCAAAGGAAAGAACCACTTTGTGAAAGATTGCTTGCTCCGAAAGAAAAATGAAAAGAAGGAGCAAGTAAAGGATGAAGCGTATTATGCAAAGAAGATCGCAGATCTGAAGAAGGATGATGCCTCAACTGCCAAGTCAGCGTTCGTGGTGCAAGAGGATAGTGAGTATGGTGATTTTGAAGTTTGGTGAACGGGCTCAGATGATGATGAGGTGAGGAAACCAACGCACGGTCGATGCTTTGTGGTGAAGTAAGACAGCTCCGAACACAGTGGGTACTCCACTGATGGATGCCAGACGTCAGCGAGCTATTTCGTTGCGAAACCTGTTTCGGAACAGGTAGAAGAATGTGAGGCTGTCGTCAACAAGGTACGTTTTATCCTTATGTCCTAAAATGTTTGCTCTACTACTTATGAAAAATAATTAGATGATCTAAGATTTACTGTTTCGAATTTTAGTGACAGTTTAAAATGAACACGACTTAGTAATTCTAATTTAAATGATCAATTGAACAGGGTGACAATTAAGAATGAGGAGAGGAGAATGAAAATCGACGCGTTGGAGTTATAGTTGGTTAGGGCTAGGGATGCCATTATATATGTCAAAAGAGACAATTTTTTGCTTGTTAAACAGAGGAATATTTTTTGTTTGATTGCGAAACGCCTTTATAACAATATTACTCAACTGCATCTTGATTGTGATATAGGCAGGGGTTTGCACACAAAGATTTTACATTTCCTTGAATTGAAAGAGGATGAAATCGATGCTGAATGTTATAAATGTGAAACCATTGTTTCCTCTGACGAAGTGTCAGAAGCCTATCGTATCGGACTAGACAAAATTGAAAATTATATACAGTCCAAAGAGCACAAAAACATGATGAAAGAGTATTTGTTAGAAAATGATAAAGAAGAGATTAAGTCAGCCAATTTACAAAAATTTCAGTCATTATGCACAAAATTGAATTTCGAAAATACTCCCATTTCTAAGAATATTTCCGATTTCGATGAAAGTGAAATGAGTGAAATATTTGTAGAAGAGGAAGTTGATTGTTCTGCTTTTGTAAACAATCAACCCAAAACTAAGAAAAATATCATTTCAGAAAACTCAGTTGCTTTTGCACGTATCACTGAAAATAAAGGCTCATAAGCTTTGGATGAACAAGCAACAGTTTTTCCAAAAATAAAAACTGTTTCAAATCATGTTTTTATGAAACCGAGACTAAACTTAAAAGACACATCATAACTCAAAGTCCTAGTCGATAACGATAATTCTGATGGTTGTGATGCCTTCTTCTGGTCCAAACCAATTGATAATTCAGACGAAACAAAAGGGCTTTCCGAAATGACTGTTGGATTAGGTGTCTAAGCCATGACTAATAATTTGTATTTACCTAATTAATAGAAGCAAAGTCCATTTGGGTTACCCTCATAGCTGGAGGTTTGATAGAAAGTTCGGTAGAGAGAAAGGTTGGTTTATTATGGGATTAATAAATCAATAGAAATAAAAGATATGGTTTGTTAATATATTAAAGTGATAATATATTAATTAGAAACTATGTTGATTGATTAATAATTAATCATAAATTAATTGGATTAATTTCTGTGGCATTAATTAGATTAATCAGGAGGTCAGGGATTAAAGTCGTACAAATTCAATAGTTGAATTGCGGCGCGCGGCGCGCCAATGTAAAGACCGCGACGCGCGTACATATTCGTACGAATTCAATAGTTGAATTGCGGCGCGCGGCGCGCAAACGATATGGCCGCGGCGCGCGTACAGATAATCCGGAAAATGGGCTGCGGCTAGGGTTTCTAGCTTTGCCACTTGGTTCCCTATAAATAGGGAACCCTAGACCTCATTATCAGTGGCTCATTCTTCAATTCTCTCTGGAATTTTCGTGACCTTCCTCTGGCTCCCTGGGTGTGATCTCATTTGAGGCAGGACACTTGTGCTGCTTAGCTTCAAGATTAAAACTAAAGGTTAGTTTTTCTGATTTATTCTTTTAGTTAATTTTGTTTGGCCTTTAGGAATTAGTTACATGTTCAAAGTAAGAAAACATAGATCTTTTCTAGGTTGCATGTGAACTTAGGTTTTTAGTTCATGGTTGCAGAAAACCTTTCAGTGGTATCAGAGCATTTGGTTGTTTTCTTATTGAATGGCTGTAATAGTTTTCCTATTTAGGGTTTATTGTTTATAAACTCTTTGGGCCTGATATGGATTTAGGGTTTGAGTTTTAGAAACTTTTTCCCCACCCCTTGGTAATTTTCGAAAATAAGCATTAGGGTTTTGAAGGCTTTCTAATTTTGGTAACTTTAATTGGTTAATTAAATGGATTACCTTAAACCCAGTTTGTTTGAATTCGATAATTAGGGGTTTAAGATAGGTTTAAATTGATTTGATTAATTTGGAAAAACCTATCTACATTTGAATTAATTTAATTAATTGTTTAATTAAAAGATAATTCAAGGGATTTAATTTAATTTTGATTTAATGGTTAAATTTCGAAAATTAAAGGATAAATCCTAAAATATTTTAAAAGGTTTAAAATATCTTGATTTAATTAATTTAATTAATAGTTTAATTAAAAGATAAATTAAATCAAATTAAAGGTTTAATTTAATTTGAAATTTAATAGTCAAATTTTAGGAAATTAAAAGATAAACCAGGAATATTTTAAATGATTTAAAATACATCTTATATATTTTATTAAAGGTTAATACTATATGTATAAGATAAATTGGTTAGTCAAATCATTAGTAGGCCTCATTCACGAAGCTGGTCTATAAAGTGGGTATAAGGAGACTGCCTATAACATGGCGGTCTAATGGGTGTTTACTCTCACCCACCGCTCGCCTGATCAGTGGAGGGTCGTTAGCCGAACAGTTTTGATAGGACCGCTTAATCATTAAAAGTATAATGATCAAAGTACTAGAACCCGTACAAGAATTCCCAATCTAGATACTTTAGGAAAAAAATGTGAATTTGATGCTATCCCATGAAATTGCACATTGCACTTTATGAAACGTTGGTGGAGCGTGTGTGGGTTACCGGCACACCAATGGGGGTTCATAAAGAGTGGCAATGGGTTTCTCGGGTGTTAGCATTGTTGATGGAGCGTGTGTGGTTAACCGGCACATCAATTTGAGATGATAATGGACCCCGAGAGTACCAAGCTAATTTCCATGGTTATTCACACCCGGTTTGTGATCCTCGGCATCCCAGTCACAAACGGTGGGGCATATCCGAGATTAAACATGCCATTGAACAGTTCAATGAATCTCACAGATCTAGGAATTTCATAAGACTGAAATTGATAAAAGTTATCTACCTTAATGACCACTGTGTTGTGACTACGACATCCCTCTTCACAGCATAGTTGGGGTATTTTGGATCCTAGCATTGTTAAATAATAAATTGGGTAATTATTTAAAAGGATTAATTAAACTAATAAATTCAAATTTTATATATGTCTGAAGAAAGTGTCATTCTCCTCCTTCTCCTCCTTCACCCATTTCTGAGAGCTTCAGAAAGCACCTGTTTAGTATGGTAAGGCTGACTGGCCTGAACTATGTGATATGGTTTTGCAATTAGAGAATAGTTCTTAGTTTTGCTGGCGAACCATATCCGACTGAGTGTCCGCTCCTAAACATGGCATCACACAGCAGCTTGTGATGAGCATGACTCCTTGACTATTGAGTCCAAGGAAGTTCGTTGCCTTATGCTATTGATCATTAACCCCGAGTTCCGCAGGGATTTAGAATTCCTGGGGTCTGATAAGTTAGCACAGCTAGTTCAGGAAAGGTTCCGTGAACTGGTTGAATAAAGGGAACGAACTAGGATCTTCAAAGAGCTTGAAGTTGCAAGCTAGAAGGAAGTAGCACCAGTTTGCGTGTTCTCGAGATTGAGGGATACATAGGCGAACAGTATAAAACTGGTTTCCCTTTGTGATCGGGAGTTAAGCATTAGCTCAACTCGCTGATCTGTTCATCCAGATGAACAGAAAGGGTAACCGGATAAGACAATCGTGGAAGTGCATTCAATGTCGACTCTGTATGAATCGTTCATGGAGAAGCATAGTTCCATTAATTCAGCTGCTTCAGGATTGAGTCCAGTGTTAAGGTGCATCAAGAAATGATCCAAATCGTCTGGACCGATTGTTCGATGTTTCAAACTGGGAATCCATAAGGTGGGACACAGTCACAGAAAGATTGGAAAAATGCTCTAAAGCCAAACTGTTTGGCAGACTCAGTAATACCTTAAAACTCAGAATACCTGATCCTCATTTCCTTGATACAGGATGTGTTTCTCACATTTGCTCTGTATGCACGGACTCTGTAGGATGCGGGATGGTGTCGTACAGGAGCATATTCGGATTGGATCTGGAGCTCGTGCGGTTTTTGAGTTAAGCTAGATATTTGTTCTAGTTATCAGTTTATAGATACATACGACATGGATTCATATAGTACATTGTTCGAGGTTTTTTGTGTTTTAATAAAATGTTGATTTTCTTTTGATTGTTTTAATTATCCTCGAAATGTTTGTGTGAATGTGTTAATGGCATAAATGGTAATAACTTGAATGTTGATACATCCAATGGGATTGGATTTCTAAATTGCGTTCTTTATGATTGTTAAAGTGAATTTTATGAGAATCACTTCAACCAAAGGTCCAGTTGGATAGGACTTTGGAATCATTTGACTTAGAGTCACATGATGAATTGAGTGCTTAATAAAATTAATTTTGACAAGAAAGGAATCACCCAAATATCCAATGGATAGGATTTTGGAATCAGTTGACTTGGAGTCAGGTGATGATTGCATGTCTTGAACAATATTAACAAAGTCATAAATTTACATGGAACTGTAAAGGTATTAAGATTTTGAGCAATAGACACATAAGTTACTGTGTATTGCTCGAATCTTCGAACAGAACACAATTAGTTATGCTTCATGATATTTGCCAAATGGTTTGACAAATATGGCTTCGCTTATCGGAATAAGCGATTGATTGGAACCTTGAAGTGTTCAAGGATTTCAAAGGAAGTATAAGATCAACAGAACCTGAATGACAACATAGACTGAGAAAATGTTTCACAGTTTATCCTCTTCCAAGAACACTAATGGTTATAATGTGTCTTAGGGAAGATGATGAAGCATTGAACGAAATAGTTTTGATCCTCGGTGTATAAGATACACTGGATACATTTCCGACTGATATTTCAATGAATTGAATATTCAACCAGTCAGACCGCAGAAACCATATTTCGACCATATCTTAGACTAAGTAGGTTATGCCGACACTGTCTGAAATGTAAAGCTGGGATCGTCCTACTAGTACATAGAAAGTCCAGGGTCATGTAGCATTCGTCTGAATCTCATGACAAGCCTGAAACTGATCAGCGATGTCGTTTCATTGGCCATCCCGGTTATCCTTTGAAAGAAGAGTACTTTTAGAAAGAACTCAAGTTCTAAGGAAACAGTGGGAGTAAGAATAATTCTGAATGAATTCAGGGATTAGCCAAGTGAAAGAACCTTTAGTCACCACTGGGACTTGACAATGAATTAGATTCTTGTTAAACCTGACATACCCTCTCTTTGCTTGACCAGTAGTTATTGTCCCTGTCATAAGGAGTTATGATTTGGGTGATATACCGGGTAGTGGTAAAACACTAAAGATGGTACGGATAAGTAATCCGACTGCTGGAAGCATTGGTGAGCCCAGTTGCTGCCAAATAAGAGAACCTTACCGCGAGACACAGTCTATGTGACAGTTTGATTGATCTTTACAACTGGTCTAGGAACCAGTGGGAGTAATTGAATCATCAAAAGAAGGGAACATAGAAATGTACTTACAGAACATCTGGTTGAATGAGTCATCACTTGGAGTCAAGCAATTGATTCTGAGAGATGCACTCTCAATAGAAGATGTAATCTGAGAGGATTCTGCGTGGCATAGTGTGAGTCGTTAGTGGAGCGTGTGTGGTTTACCGGCACACTAATATGGACTCACATAGAGCATGCCATTACAAAAGGTACATGGCCCCGGGATTCGTCCCATGGGCATCTCGCAAGAATGGATATTCAGATTCTCAAAATAGGCCAAAAGGTTTGGATTTTGTGAATAGCTAGAAAGATTTCCTTTAATATGTCGGAAAGGTTTGGATTTCGGTTTCGCAAAATGTGCCATAAGTTCTGGATTTTGTGAATAGTCCGAAAGAGTCATATGACGGTGTCAAAGCCAGTGGGAGTATCGTTGTTATCTGCTATCATTGTATGTGGGTTACATGCTGGTTCCAGGAAACGTCTCTTATCATTACAAAGTGTAATGACTTGGTGTTAAGAAACGGTTCGCTATGAAAGACTTTAAGAGATACAACATACTCAGGTGGTTGTGAACATCTATTAGATAGATCAGAATTCTGCCAATATGATCTTGATGAGATTCAAGATGCATAACCCCAGGAATGGAGTTTCCTGTCATTTCAAAGTGTAATGAATTGGCATGAAAGAAACAAAGAAGGTGCAGCATGCTCACGTAGTTCATAGACATCTATCAGATAGATGAGATTGATAGTATTGACTTAGCCGTTGAGAATATGATATTGATGGGATTCAAGATGCATAAGAAAGAGTCCCTGAAAGGAAATGGTTTCCGGAAATCATGACACAAGGATTATTGGTAATCTTAGGATTCCGAAAGCGCTTGGAATGAGATTACATCAGGTTCCTCGAGACTCTTCAGAAGTGTTATGAACATATCCTGATGACTTAATGCTTAGAGCATTGTAAGTTGGATTCAGGATATTGCCTGGCTGAGAATACTGAATGGATTTTTGAACAGACGTGAGGAATCATTGGGAAATGATTGGGGTGATTGATTTGAAAGGGTTTTCAAATCGGTAATTGTTTACACCAAAACGTGGTGCTGTAGGACTTCATGGTTAAAGATTTCGTTGGTTTCTGATGGAGCGCGTGTGGGTCACCGGCACATCATGACACCTCGAAATTGTCTTATGGTGTAGTCATGTAGACTAAAGACCCGAGAACCATGGGCAGTCATGGTACACATCACCGGAATGGAGTTGTGAGAGAGAATGACAGAATGACAAATTGAGATATCATCGGAAGAGTATCCGATAAGGATCATCTGCAATAAAGTGTATAAGTGTTAGACACTTGGGTACATAGAAGGAGTGAAAAGGTCATAGACATAGATATAAAAGGCTTGAATTGAAAGTTTAAAAGAGAATAAGAAACCGATAATAGTTATGATAAATCCGACTTGGTGATTACCTCGTGGAGACTTGGTAATTAGCAGGAGTAGCTGCCAGTTAGATTTTATGTTTCACTTTTGCATGTTTTACTTCCTGAATAATTGGATTATTCAAATATCCACAGTCGTTCATACTCTTAGGGAGTAAGTATGAAAGGAAGACTGTCATGAATTGGTTTGTAGATTGTCTAAGGAGTTAGACATAGCAATAAGATTGCTGCAACGTTCATGAGTACTTGGAAATGGAGATTTGAGTATTTGATAAACCCGCGCTCAATGGATTGCTTCATGGATTATATCACGAGCAATGTTGAGACGATAATATCTTATGGTCTTGAAGTGGAGAGATATGAGTTATAATTTGCAAGGCGGTTGTTCATTGATAGTACGAAAACGCATCGGTAACTCGGTGTTATAAAACGTGCTGTTGTGAGTGATTTGTCGGGTAAAAGATATAACATATTAGTCGAAGCTTATTTGTCCCTTGACCCAGACGGGAAACAGATATCTGTTGGCCACTCGATGATTTTGAAGTTGACTGAAGCGCTGGCCAGCCAGGACTAAATTGATTCGTTCAATTAGAAGTCTAAAAGTCATAAGCAAAATCGGAAATCGGGAAACAGTGTGTCAGACAAAGATTGATCTCAATCCATGTCTCATGTCTGAAAATATCTTGTTGGACGGAGGATCATCTGATCACTTATCTATGGACAGAACTGACTAGGTCAGAGTTCGGTAGCAGTTTCTAGGAAGCTGCAGGTTGCTGATTAATCAGAGGTTAAATTGGTAATTATAGTCATAGACTTATCCAAGTGGGAGACTGTTGGATTAGGTGTCTAAGCCATGACTAATAATTTGTATTTACCTAATTAATAGAAGCAAAGTCCATTTGGGTTGCCCTCATAGCTGGAGGTTTGGTAGAAAGTTCGGTAGAGAGAAAGGTTGGTTTATTATGGGATTAATAAATCAATAGAAATAAAAGATATGGTTTGTTAATATATTAAAGTGATAATATATTAATTAGAAACTATGTTGATTGATTAATAATTAATCAGAAATAATTAATTGGATTAATTTCTGTGGCATTAATTAGATTAATCAGGAGGTCAGGGATTAAAGTCGTACAAATTCAATAGTTGAATTGCGGCGCGCGGCGCGCCAATGTAAAGGCCGCGACGCGCGTACATATTCGTACGAATTCAATAGTTGAATTGCGGCGCGCGGCGCGCAAACGATATGGCCGCGGCGCGCGTACAGATAATCCGGAAAATGGGCTGCGGCTAGGGTTTCTAGCTTTGCCACTTGGTTCCCTATAAATAGGGAACCCTAGACCTCATTATCAGTGGCTCATTCTTCAATTCTCTCTGGAATTTTCATGACCTTCCTCTGGCTCCCTGGGTGTGATCTCATTTGAGGCAGGACACTTGTGCTGCTTAGCTTCAAGATTAAAACTAAAGGTTAGTTTTTCTGATTTATTCTTTTAGTTTATTTTGTTTGGCCTTTAGGAATTAGTTACATGTTCAAAGTAAGAAAACATAGATATTTTCTAGGTTGCATGTGAACTTAGGTTTTTAGTTCATGGTTGCGGAAAACCTTTTAATGACCTCATGGAAGTCTCGAGGAAAATATATCTTTGGATCCTTGAATCGCAAAGATTCATTTTCTCAGCGCAAAGCCAATTCAGAACACTTCATTTGTTGCTTATAATACCATGCGAACAAAACTCCCAACCTCAGTACCTCGAATTGATAAGTCTCCTGAAGAGCTCATAGCAAGAAGGAAACAGATGAATGCCCGGTACAAAAAGAATTTGAAAGAATGAAAACAATTTTGGAAAAACAAAAATGATAAAAAAATTTATTCTAACTCAAATTCTGCTCAAAAGGTTGGTAACAGTCCAAACCCAAAATCGCAACACAGTTCCAAACACCCCACAAGACAAATTTTTCAAAAACCCCACACCTTCATAAGGTTGGCTGAAAAATTCAAAACATCTGAACCAACCAAAACCAAGATTCTCAAACCTGTTCTAAAATCTAACGACTTGAAGGGCAAAGCCAAACTCTATCCAGAACTAGAACAGACACCAGTTTTCAAGGATGTAAAAGTCACAAAGGTTCAAAAGAATTTTTACCCAGAACCAAAACCCATTTTTCAATCTGCAAAATTCATAAAGGTTTCAGTAAATTCTCAATCAAATCCAATTCTTTTGTTCAAACCAAGTCACGCTTTGCTATGGAGGACTAGAAAGCCAATAAAACAAAAGTGTTTCGATTTGCAAAAGGGAAGAATCAACCTCCTATGAAAAATTCATTTTGGGTTGACAAAACAAACATCTTTCTTGCTTCCAAGAAATTCTCACATGGACCCACATAGGTTTGGGTTCCTAAATCCCTCTAAATTATGCAGGTGATGCCTGACGAACATTATGATCCAGAATGGTACATCGACAACGGCTGTTCGCGTCACATGACAGGGAGAAATGAAGAGTTAAGGGAGTATCATTCGCTACGAAACGGTGGTAAAATTCGTTATGACAATAATGCGACAGGTGAAATCAAAGGATATGGCATGATTACAAATGGCGAACTCTCAATTCGCAAAGTGGCTTATGTGGAAGGCTTACAACACAATCTTATCAACGTATCGCAACTGGTGGTAGGAACTGGGCTCAAAGTCTCTTTTGATGAAGATGGTTCGGAACTTATTGAAAGGAAGACTAAGAAGATAATTCTAAAGTCAAAAAGGAAGGGAGAAATGTTTCCCTTGGATATGAAACCAATCAAAGGAAAGCCTGCCATTTGCCTACTTACCAAAGCTGCAAACGACGATAGCTGGTTATGGCACAGACGATTGTCACACATGAATTTCAGAGATATCAACAAGCTCGTACTTGGTGATCTGGTGCGAGGATTGCCGCTACTAAAGTACGATAATGACCGTCTGTGTGATGCTTGCGAACTCGGAAAACAAAGCAGAAAGAGTCACTCCACGATAATCAACACAAAGATAATTGAACCCCTTGAATTATTACATATTGATCTTTGTGGTCCTTCTCCAATCGAAAGTGTAGCTCACAACAAGTACATTTTGGTTGTAGTTTATGATTTTTCTCATTTTATGTAGGTTTTATTTCTTAAACAGAAATCCGAGGCGACTCCGAACATGATAAATTTCATCAAGCAAGTGGAAGTACTACTCCGAAAGCAAGTTCGAAAGATTAGAAGCGAAAATGGCACCGAATTCAAGAATCAAGTTCTAGAAGATTTTCTTATGAACAAAGGGATCACTCACAATTTCTCAGCTCCATACACTCCACAACAAAACGGGGTGGTAGAAAGACGTAATCGATCTCTTTGTGAGGCTGCTTGCATTATGCTCTCATTCGCAAGACTTCCATTGTACTTTTGGGCTGATGCAATCGCAACCGCATGCTTTACTCAAAATCGCTCAACGATCAACAAGCGGTTCTTACTCACTCCTTATGAGATTCTCAATAAGAGAAAACCGAATGTGAAATTCTTTCATATTGTTGGTTCAAAATGTTTTATATTCAATTTTAAGGAGAAACGAGTCAAGTGGGATGAAAAGGCTGATGAATGAATTTTTCTAGGTTATTCCTTAACATCCAAAGCCTATCGTGTTTTGAACAAACGCTCTTGAAAGATTGAAGAAACGTATTATGTCACCTTCGATGACAAGTACAACTCAAGAGCTCAGAATACACAAAAGCAGTGAGCAGAAATTTTCCCTGAATCGAATCAAACAACCACTCCTCTTATGAACTTATATGAGGAATTCATGAATTTGAGCTTGAGATTGCAAAATCAGCCGAATCAAAAGCGAGGGATAACCAAGGGGATGAACTACTCAAAATAGTCGACGATGCAGTAAATGAATTCGAAAGGGTTTCTGAAGACTCCACTATGCCTTCGGAAGAATCCATCCTTACTCCTGAGGAAACTGCTCCCATTCCGACTCCGAACGAACCAGAACCTGAACCTTCTCAAACTCAAGAAGATTACTCAAATTCTCAAATCCTGTAACATCCGTGTTTTGGGCCTAGGAGTTTTGGGCTTATACCGACAAATAAATTTATTTTGTAAATAAAGAATAACTAAATTTAATATTTTGTTATGTTTTATATTGTGAATAAATGAGCCAAATATAGTTTTAAAACCAAATTGTAACCAAATGTGAGAAATTTTATCATAAGGACTAAAAGTGTCAATTTGGCCAAACTTACCCTAAGTAGATTTGTGTAACACCCGGTTTCTCATACAAAGTACAGCCAAATATTTTTAAACAATTATCCATTTAATTGGGTATATTTGTACTCAAACCAAGGATCAAGATGTTATCATCACAATAGTTACACAAAAAGGTCCTTACAAAACATAATGACCAAGTGTTACAATTTTAATCTACTTCAGCTAAGGATAGGCTCTAAACTTGTCCATCATTCTTTATCACATGTCTTCCCCTATCACAGCTACAGATACCTGCAAAACAGCAAAACACTCAAGTGTAAGCTTATAAAGCTTAGTGAGTAATCTCCAATATAATCCACATATGTTTCTCCATGAACATTCTCATTCTCCTCTCTTGCTATTCTCATTAGCAAGTAAGCACCTCCTTCTTTTAGCTGAAACCTGCAATTCACCTTGCTTACAATGCCAGCTAATTATTAGTATATATCAACTCATCAATGAGTACCGTAACAGGTACTGCTTGTAAACTCAATCACATTCTCAACAGTACTCATTTTCACAATTAACAATACATAATATGAAATTCTCATAACTATAACAATTTGACTCAAAGGCTCTTTAACTCAACCTCTACATCATATACTCTACTCTTATACTCAATTAGAACAATCATCATGATTGTAGAAATCAAATTCAAAGACTCTTTAACTCACTCATTCTAACATGTAGTCTACTTTTATACTCAATATAGATTATAACTCGTCTCTTGTTATCCACAGATAACAGAACCACTTTAACTCTAAGTTACAGCAATATCAATACAACACATGTATTAACTCAATCTCTATGATTATCTCAGTCATTCAGTATATTCATTCAGATCAAGTACTCATATACAACAGTCAATTCTAAACCTTGTTTAACTCATACAACTTAGTTATCTCAACTAATTAACATGTACCATAATTCAATTTAGATATAGTCAAACTATACATAATGAATTATAACTACTCATCTATTATCGACTTGGTACGTAGAACTCCCAAATTTGCGCGTACCGGGCATTTGTTTGCTGGACTTGGTTATATTACCATAGTCTAAATCAATTCTTCAACATCCACAATCATCTCAATATCATCTATCTCAAATATGTATCAATCAAAAGAGGAAAAAGGAGTATGAACAGTAAATATCAACTCAATATTTACCGAAACCCCCAAATTCACGGTTCTACTCATTCAACCGTAGAAACTCGACGATAATCTCACAATTAACTCTAAAGGCATCCACTAACAATCTACTAGCAACATATATAACAATTTATAGCTAAATCACAAATCAAAGGTTAGGGTTTCAAAAACTCCTAAACCGAGAAATTACTCACCTCGAGGAATTAAGAATCACGAGCACGTGTACAGGGTTAGTTCCACATCCTTCTATGCATTCCAATGAATCTCCAGGCCTAATTTGACCCAAAATCGCCATCTAGGGCTCTCAAAATCGAAAAGGGGAAAAATTACTTCGAAATGGGTTTTGCTGTCTTTTATATACTCTGCAGCGTAACCCGACCCGGGTTACAGAACCCGACCCGGGTCCAAATACGCATAATTCACATTTTTCAGTCCAAGGCGCAGCACGGTCCGGCTTCTCCAACCCGACCCGGGTTTTTCTCGAACACGACCCGGGTTCCTTAACACGACCCGGGTTACTCTTTTTCCATTTTCATTTCAACGCAACTCGACCCGTGTTTTAAAGCTCTACCCGGTTTGACTTTTCAAGAACCCAATCCAACTTCTCATAGATGGGTTTCTAAACATCATAACTCGTGTTTTAACTCATCTAATCTCGTTTATATTAAAAAATAAAATAACTCTACCATAAATTAAAATTACGGTATTACAATTTGACCAGTCATGGATTTGGAAAATTAGAAGATATTATGAAGGAATTGATGTGGAGTTTAAATTAGGTCAAATAATTCCTTGAATTAATATTAAGGACCTAAACTGTGAGGAATTTTAGTGTAAGGGACCATTTGTGCCAAATTGGGAAACTAAGGGTTAGTGTTGACCTTGAGAATGACTCAAGTGAAATAAATATTTATATTTGGGGCATAAGTGTGAACTTAGAGACTTCTAGTTAGAAGAATTGACTTTTGGGGTGTTGGGTGAAGAAGGATCAAACTATAGGGACTAGTTTTGCCAATTGTGAAACATGTAGAGTTTTAGATGGGGGTTCTCCCCATTTCAGACAAACATCACGTTTTTGGGAGAAGGAGAGGGAGAGAGTGGCGATTTTGAGTGATCATGGAGGATGAGATGCTAGAGCTTGAAGATTGATCAAAGTTCTTGAAGATTCCAAGCAATCTAAGGTATAAACCCACTTTCTAGCTTTGGATTTCGAGTTTGAGTTTGGGGATTGGACCCAATTCGAGTTTCATGATGGGATGAGGTTCTTCCTATGATTCCCCAATGTTTATTTGATGTTTCTAAGTTGTTTGGATCAACATCCAATCCATGGATGCTCTAGATCTAATTATTTGATTGATTTGGGTGTTATGAACCCTAGAATTTGGGGATTTGATGAATAGAGGAGGAATATTGAAATTGATGGATGATTATGGTAGTTTTGGATGAGGGGATTCATTTCTAATGATTCCCTAAGGATTCCAACCCTTGATTTGTAACCTTAAACCTTGGATCACTAAAATATGGGAATTGGGTGTTGAAATGGGTTTTATTCATGTATATGATGAATGGATCTTTTGTTTAATGGATAAATGGGTTTATTGCATCAATTTGGATGTAATAGTGGAGTATGAATCATTTCCTAAGGATTCCATGGAATGGAAGAAGGAATCTCCACTTGTAATCATCTATTGATGGATTGGAATTGGGTATTCCATGGGTTTAATCATTTGGACCAATGATTGGAATTGGAGATTCCATGAGGTTATCTTCTTTGGATTTGTATGGGAATGATTCTCCTAAAAGATGACATTGGTTAAGGACTTAATTGGGTACTTGATGGTGTTAAGTGTAATGACTGACTTGGAACATAGTTCATGAATGACTTGTTAAGAGATAAGAACTTGAATTGTGATTTTCATTAGTTTAAGTCATGAACACTTGGATTGGGAGTTGAATGCTTGTAAATGAGTTATTAAATGTGTATTTTCATGTATAATTGGTCTTGAGTTGATTTGGAGCTTCAATTGGGTCAAAAGGGGGTTAAAATGACCAAAAACCAAGTTACTGCACAACGTACACGACCCGTGTGCTGATACACGACCCGTGTAGGGTCTCTGGGGCTTCGGATCAGTTTTGCCCTAGGTCCTACACGACCCGTGTAGGGCTACACGACCCGTGTAGCCTGGGTTGGCCAGAAATGTCAGTTTTTGGGTTTTGAGCTTTATGGTTTGGGCTTCGGGTCCTTGTTTTAATGCCAATCTTTGGGAATGTTTTAACTAAGATTTTCCTTATATTAGAGGGTCAAGGACTTCATTTTGGGATGATGAATGATGGTTTCCTCTTTGTGATAAAGAAGTAAGTATAGTACGACTTTTAGATGAATCGAGTATGATATCTTCCGTTCTTGTATTGTAGGAAGGATATATGTTATAATGACTTGGAGATGAGACTAAGGACTTGAGCTAGCACTCAACTAAGATGATTTGATGGACGAGATGATGTCTAGGAGCGCCTCCATATGCATCAACCTTGTGTGGAGTTAGTGTTGACTCGTCAGTTGACCTTCGGTGAGTTTACCGGGAGTTCACATCCCAACTAATATCTTTTGTGTGTGTTATCAAATACTTTTCATGTATAATATTATGTGCAATGTGTTATATGATTACTACTTGTGCATTGCATGAAAATGTGTTTCTAAAGATGTTTTCAAATGAAGATTATGATGATGTTTTGAAAGATGTTTTGAGCATCCTATTTGTGCATCGCATTGCATATAGGATGGGATTGACCGAGTGAATCTTATGACGAAGATGAAATGATTGTCCCGGATTTAGGGAAATCATGATTGTCCCGGATTTAGGGATATCAAGGGCAAAATTCCCAAAATGAGATGTTTGTCCCGGATTTAGGGAAAAACCGTTCCCGACAATAGGGAACCGCATGAGGGAGTTGCTAACCCTCATGGGGCTAGTGTGATGGCCACTAGTCCTAGTTTTGCCTATACGGGGATCGAGTGGCATGCTTCGTGCGTGTCATTCGTGAACTTAGGTAGGTGCCATTGAGGTGAGTTGGACTTTTATGAGATGGACATAGGTTTGGGATAGTTGCATCATGCATTGCATTTGCATATCATAACTATCTATTTTGAGTAAATCCTTATAATGTTTTGAGTAACTTTTGAAGTGTGTTTAAAATCTATTTTTGGGGGTTTGTCCCGAGTGTGGTAGTTCACTGCTCACTCAAAATGGGTCAACCTCGGGTAAACTCACTAGGCATTTCAATTGCCTAACTTATTTTGATGTGTACTCAGGTTGAGAGGTTTAGATGACTTTAGAAGAGTTGGATGTTTAGAAGGCCACGGTTTGTGTGGTATCATTTAAGCTGTGTAATGGCATTTGAATTGTTACAACCTCGCTACTTTATAAACTAAAATGTTTTATCTAAAATGGGACCAAACGATGTTTTCCGCAACTTAAACCTAAATTTATTTCTCATTAAACCCCATGTGTTTTAAAAATGATTTTGAAAGGAGATGACTTATTTGAAGATGCTGAAATTGAAGTTTTCACTAAAGGATGATTTTTGGAACAATGATGTTAAACATGTGTTAAAATGATGTTTTATGAAAAGCCTTAAGCGAGGGTGTTTTAATTTGGTATCAAAGCATGAGTTTAAGTGAACTAGGTACTAGGAGTAGTGCTTAGACTTAAACTATGATGCTTCTAAGGATGTTTGACCTTTTAAGTAGTTGGCCTTTAGAATTTAATGGTAAATGCTTGCTTGTGACTAAGTTTCTAACCATTTAATTAGCGACTTAGGATTTGCATGAGTATGGTCTCTTGGTAGAAAGGATTCTTATATGAAGCTTATATTGAGGACATGAAGTGCAACATTGAAGAATGAAGAGTGCATTACAACATGAGGAACAACTTTGTGAGAATGGCGGCTGCTAAGGAACTGAGCTTCATGCTCTCAACCACTTTTGAAGGATAAGGGACGATTTTGGATGCCGAAAGGATGACTTATAATGGGATGAATCTTGAAGAGTAGCAAGGTTTTTGAGGTGGTCTTGACTATGAAGAACCAACTAAGGGAATTGTGGTGACAACTTGAGGCAAGCAAGGAGCATGAGGAGCAGAGTAGTAGTTAAGTGAAGGAAAGGTGAAGATTTGGAGCCGTTGGGGAAATTCTTTTGTAGTGACCCTTAAACCTTTCTTCCTTACCATTATCTTCTTTTGAGACCCATCCGTTGTCTTTTTAGTGAGCATGCTTGTGACCTTGCCTTAGCTCTAGAAGACTAAGTGTAGGTAAGGGTAGAGTGGTTTGCGCCTTAACGTCTAAACTAGAGAAACCTTAATGTAAGATAAAAGAAGTAATTAGATCATTAGGTTCTTTGGTAGTTAGTGATGGCTTAGTGACCAATGGAACCTTATGGGAATAGTGAGTTATTAATTTCTGTTTGGGTGAAGAGACATGGATTCATGATGAGACTAGACGCCATAGAATTAAACTGTTAATCACTTTGGGGTGTGTGAAGTAGTGAATAACCTACCCTAATAAGAACTTAAGAATGACGTAAGGCTAATCTTTTCAAAAATGTTGTTAAAAATTTGAGAAAATTTTTATAAACAAATTGGACGATAATATCTCACAAAATGCAAGACCTTTTTAGAAATAAATGACAAAGGGGCCATCATGAATCGGTAGGAATACCCGGGATTGATGATCTCTTTGGAACTTTATTAGTATTTTGATGGAACCACGTTTCAAAATAGATTTGGAAATTTATTGTTTTACACAATGGATAGTCAATTAAATTTTCAAAGAACGGTATTTTCCAAACATTAACCACAAAGCGGAGTGTTTAAGTTTTTGTAAGGACTTTGAGTCGAAATTGGAAAGATTTTAAATTTAACATTTCACATTTAAGATTAACGTTTATAAAAGGAAAATTTTGGATAAACAATTCTTTGAAGTAAAACGGTTTTACAAAAGTGGAATTTAAGTTACTTCGAGTTATAATATTTTAAAATTAAAAATATGAGTAACTTTTGAGATTTCAAAAAAAAATATTAGTACTTTATTTCTTATTACTGATTCCGGGGACGGAATCCTTTTAAGGGGTGGATAATTGTAACATCCGTGTTTTGGGCCTAGGAGTTTTGGGCTTATACCGACAAATAAATTTATTTTGTAAATAAAGAATAACTAAATTTAATATTTTGTTATGTTTTATATTGTGAATAAATGAGCCAAATATAGTTTTAAAACCAAATTGTAACCAAATGTGAGAAATTTTATCATAAGGACTAAAAGTGTCAATTTGGCCAAACTTACCCTAAGTAGATTTGACCAGTCATGGATTTGGAAAATTAGAAGATATTATGAAGGAATTGATGTGGAGTTTAAATTAGGTCAAATAATTCATTGAATTAATATTAAGGACCTAAACTGTGAGGAATTTTAGTGTAAGGGACCATTTGTGCCAAATTGGGAAACTAAGGGTTAGTGTTGACCTTGAGAATGACTCAAGTGAAATAAATATTTATATTTGGGGCATAAGTGTGAACTTAGAGACTTCTAGTTAGAAGAATTGACTTTTGGGGTGTTGGGTGAAGAAGGATCAAACTATAGGGACTAGTTTTGCCAATTGTGAAAGATGTAGAGTTTTAGATGGGGGTTCTCCCCATTTCAGCCAAACATCACGTTTTTGGGAGAAGGAGAGGGAGAGAGTGGCGATTTTGAGTGATCATGGAGGATGAGATGCTAGAGCTTGAAGATTGATCAAAGTTCTTGAAGATTCCAAGCAATCTAAGGTATAAACCCACTTTCTAGCTTTGGATTTCGAGTTTGAGTTTGGGGATTGGACCCAATTCGAGTTTCATGATGGGATGAGGTTCTTCCTATGATTCCCCAATGTTTATTTGATGTTTCTAAGTTGTTTGGATCAACATCCAATCCATGGATGCTCTAGATCTAATTATTTGATTGATTTGGGTGTTATGAACCCTAGAATTTGGGGATTTGATGAATAGAGGAGGAATATTGAAATTGATGGATGATTATGGTAGTTTTGGATGAGGGGATTCATTTCTAATGATTCCCTAAGGATTCCAACCCTTGATTTGTAACCTTAAACCTTGGATCACTAAAATATGGGAATTGGGTGTTGAAATGGGTTTTATTCATGTATATGATGAATGGATCTTTTGTTTAATGGATAAATGGGTTTATTGCATCAATTTGGATGTAATAGTGGAGTAAGAATCATTTCCTAAGGATTCCATGGAATGGAAGAAGGAATCTCCACTTGTAATCATCTATTGATGGATTGGAATTGGGTATTCCATGGGTTTAATCATTTGGACCAATGATTGGAATTGGAGATTCCATGAGGTTATCTTCTTTGGATTTGTATGGGAATGATTCTCCTAAAAGATGACATTGGTTAAGGACTTAATTGGGTACTTGATGGTGTTAAGTGTAATGACTGACTTGGAACATAGTTCATGAATGACTTGTTAAGAGATAAGAACTTGAATTGTGATTTTCATTAGTTTAAGTCATGAACACTTGGATTGGGAGTTGAATGCTTGTAAATGAGTTATTAAATGTGTATTTTCATGTATAATTGGTCTTGAGTTGATTTGGAGCTTCAATTGGGTCAAAAGGGGGTTAAAATGACCAAAAACCAAGTTACTGCACAGCGTACACGACCCGTGTGCTGATACACGACCCGTGTAGGGTCTCTGGGGCTTCAGATCAGTTTTGCCCTGGGTCCTACACGACCCGTGTAGGGCTACACGACCCGTGTAGCCTGGGTTTGCCAGAAATGTCAGTTTTTGGGTTTTGAGCTTTATGGTTTGGGCTTCGGGTCCTTGTTTTAATGCCAATCTTTGGGAATGTTTTAACTAAGATTTTCCTTATATTAGAGGGTCAAGGACTTCATTTTGGGATGATGAATGATGGTTTCCTCTTTGTGATAAAGAAGTAAGTATAGTACGCCTTTTAGATGAATCGAGTATGATATCTTCCGTTCTTGTATTGTAGGAAGGATATATGTTATAATGACTTGGAGATGAGACTAAGGACTTGAGCTAGCACTCAACTAAGATGATTTGATGGACGAGATGATGTCTAGGAGCGCCTCCATATGCATCAACCTTGTGTGGAGTTAGTGTTGACTCGTCAGTTGACCTTCGGTGAGTTTACCGGGAGTTCACATCCCAACTAATATCTTTTGTGTGTGTTATCAAATACTTTTCATGCATAATATTATGTGCAATGTGTTATATGATTACTACTTGTGCATTGCATGAAAATGTGTTTCTAAAGATGTTTTCAAATGAAGATTATGATGATGTTTTGAAAGATGTTTTGAGCATCCTATTTGTGCATCGCATTGCATATAGGATGGGATTGACCGAGTGAATCTTATGACGAAGATGAAATGATTGTCCCGGATTTAGGGAAATCATGATTGTCCCGGATTTAGGGATATCAAGGGCAAAATACCCAAAATGAGATGTTTGTCCCGGATTTAGGGAAAAACCGTTCCCGACAATAGGGAACCGCATGAGGGAGTTGCTAACCCTCATGGGGCTAGTGTGATGGCCACTAGTCCTAGTTTTGCCTATACGGGGATCGAGTGGCATGCTTCGTGCGTGTCATTCGTGAACTTAGGTAGGTGCCATTGAGGTGAGTTGGACTTTTATGAGATGGACGTGGGTTTGGGATAGTTGCATCATGCATTGCATTTGCATATCATAACTATCTATTTTGAGTAAATCCTTATAATGTTTTGAGTAACTTTTGAAGTGTGTTTAAAATCTATTTTTGGGGGTTTGTCCCGAGTGTGGTAGTTCACTGCTCACTCAAAATGGGTCAACCTCGGGTAAACTCACTAGGCATTTCAATTGCCTAACTTATTTTGATGTGTACTCAGGTTGAGAGGTTTAGATGACTTTAGAAGAGTTGGATGTTTAGAAGGCCACGGTTTGTGTGGTATCATTTAAGCTGTGTAATGGTATTTGAATTGTTACAACCTCGCTACTTTATAAACTAAAATGTTTTATCTAAAATGGGACCAAACGATGTTTTCCGCAACTTAAACCTAAATTTATTTCTCATTAAACCCCATGTGTTTTAAAAATGATTTTGAAAGGAGATGACTTATTTGAAGATGCTGAAATTGAAGTTTTCACTAAAGGATGATTTTTGGAACAATGATGTTAAACATGTGTTAAAATGATGTTTTATGAAAAGCCTTAAGCGAGGGTGTTTCAATTTGGTATCAAAGCATGAGTTTAAGTGAACTAGGTACTAGGAGTAGTGCTTAGACTTAAACTATGATGCTTCTAAGGATGTTTGACCTTTTAAGTAGTTGGCCTTTAGAATTTAATGGTAAATGCTTGCTTGTGACTAAGTTTCTAACCATTTAATTAGCGACTTAGGATTTGCATGAGTATGGTCTCTTGGTAGAAAGGATTCTTATATGAAGCTTATATTGAGGACATGAAGTGCAACATTGAAGAATGAAGAGTGCATTACAACATGAGGAACAACTTTGTGAGAATGGCGGCTGCTAAGGAACTGAGCTTCATGCTCTCAACCACTTTTGAAGGATAAGGGACGATTTTGGATGCCGAAAGGATGACTTATAATGGGATGAATCTTGAAGAGTAGCAAGGTTTTTGAGGTGGTCTTGACTATGAAGAACCAACTAAGGGAATTGTGGTGACAACTTGAGGCAAGCAAGGAGCATGAGGAGCAGAGTAGTAGTTAAGTGAAGGAAAGGTGAAGATTTGGAGCCGTTGAGGAAATTCTTTTGTAGTGACCCTTAAACCTTTCTTCCTTACCATTATCTTCTTTTGAGACCCATCCGTTGTCTTTTTAGTGAGCATGCTTGTGACCTTGCCTTAGCTCTAGAAGACTAAGTGTAGGTAAGGGTAGAGTGGTTTGCGCCTTAACGTCTAAACTAGAGAAACCTTAATGTAAGATAAAAGAAGTAATTAGATCATTAGGTTCTTTGGTAGTTAGTGATGGCTTAGTGACCAATGGAACCTTATGGGAATAGTGAGTTATTAATTTCTGTTTGGGTGAAGAGACATGGATTCATGATGAGACTAGACGCCATAGAATTAATCCGTTAATCACTTTGGGGTGTGTGAAGTAGTGAATAACCTACCCTAATAAGAACTTAAGAATGACGTAAGGCTAATCTTTTCAAAAATGTTGTTAAAAATTTGAGAAAATTTTTATAAACAAATTGGACGATAATATCTCACAAAATGCAAGACCTTTTTAGAAATAAATGACAAAGGGGCCATCATGAATCGGTAGGAATACCCGGGATTGATGATCTCTTTGGAACTTTATTAGTATTTTGATGGAACCACGTTTCAAAATAGATTTGGAAATTTATTGTTTTACACAATGGATAGTCAATTAAATTTTCAAAGAACGGTATTTTCCAAACATTAACCACAAAGCGGAGTGTTTAAGTTTTTGTAAGGACTTTGAGTCGAAATTGGAAAGATTTTAAATTTAACATTTCACATTTAAGATGAACGTTTATAAAAGGAAAATTTTGGATAAACAATTCTTTGAAGTAAAACGGTTTTACAAAAGTGGAATTTAAGTTACTTCGAGTTATAATATTTTAAAATTAAAAATATGAGTAACTTTTGAGATTTCAAAAAAAAAATATTAGTACTTTATTTCTTATTACTGATTCCGGGGACGGAATCCTTTTAAGGGGTGGATAATTGTAACATCCGTGTTTTGGGCCTAGGAGTTTTGGGCTTATACCGACAAATAAATTTATTTTGTAAATAAAGAATAACTAAATTTAATATTTTGTTATGTTTTATATTGTGAATAAATGAGCCAAATATAGTTTTAAAACCAAATTGTAACCAAATGTGAGAAATTTTATCATAAGGACTAAAAGTTTCAATTTGGCCAAACTTACCCTAAGTAGATTTGACCAGTCATGGATTTGGAAAATTAGAAGATATTATGAAGGAATTGATGTGGAGTTTAAATTACGTCAAATAATTCATTGAATTAATATTAAGGACCTAAACTGTGAGGAATTTTAGTGTAAGGGACCATTTGTGCCAAATTGGAAAACTAAGGGTTAGTGTTGACCTTGAGAATGACTCAAGTGAAATAAATATTTATATTTGGGGCATAAGTGTGAACTTAGAGACTTCTAGTTAGAAGAATTGACTTTTGGGGTGTTGGGTGAAGAAGGATCAAACTATAGGGACTAGTTTTGCCAATTGTGAAAGATGTAGAGTTTTAGATGGGGGTTCTCCCCATTTCAGCCAAACATCACGTTTTTGGGAGAAGGAGAGGGAGAGAGTGGCGATTTTGAGTGATCATGGAGGATGAGATGCTAGAGCTTGAAGATTGATCAAAGTTCATGAAGATTCCAAGCAATCTAAGGTATAAACCCACTTTCTAGCTTTGGATTTCGAGTTTGAGTTTGGGGATTGGACCCAATTCGAGTTTCATGATGGGATGAGGTTCTTCCTATGATTCCCCAATGTTTATTTGATGTTTCTAAGTTGTTTGGATCAACATCCAATCCATGGATGCTCTAGATCTAATTATTTGATTGATTTGGGTGTTATGAACCCTAGAATTTGGGGATTTGATGAATAGAGGAGGAATATTGAAATTGATGGATGATTATGGTAGTTTTGGATGAGGGGATTCATTTCTAATGATTCCCTAAGGATTCCAACCCTTGATTTGTAACCTTAAACCTTGGATCACTAAAATATGGGAATTGGGTGTTGAAATGGGTTTTATTCATGTATATGATGAATGGATCTTTTGTTTAATGGATAAATGGGTTTATTGCATCAATTTGGATGTAATAGTGGAGTAAGAATCATTTCCTAAGGATTCCATGGAATGGAAGAAGGAATCTCCACTTGTAATCATCTATTGATGGATTGGAATTGGGTATTCCATGGGTTTAATCATTTGGACCAATGATTGGAATTGGAGATTCCATGAGGTTATCTTCTTTGGATTTGTATGGGAATGATTCTCCTAAAAGATGACATTGGTTAAGGACTTAATTGGGTACTTGATGGTGTTAAGTGTAATGACTGACTTGGAACATAGTTCATGAATGACTTGTTAAGAGATAAGAACTTGAATTGTGATTTTCATTAGTTTAAGTCATGAACACTTGGATTGGGAGTTGAATGCTTGTAAATGAGTTATTAAATGTGTATTTTCATGTATAATTGGTCTTGAGTTGATTTGGAGCTTCAATTGGGTCAAAAGGGGGTTAAAATGACCAAAAACCAAGTTACTGCACAGCGTACACGACCCGTGTGCTGATACACGACCCGTGTAGGGTCTCTGGGGCTTCGGATCAGTTTTGCCCTGGGTCCTACACGACCCGTGTAGGGCTACACGACCCGTGTAGCCTGGGTTGGCCAGAAATGTCAGTTTTTGGGTTTTGAGCTTTATGGTTTGGGCTTCGGGTCCTTGTTTTAATGCCAATCTTTGGGAATGTTTTAACTAAGATTTTCCTTATATTAGAGGGTCAAGGACTTCATTTTGGGATGATGAATGATGGTTTCCTCTTTGTGATAAAGAAGTAAGTATAGTACGACTTTTAGATGAATCGAGTATGATATCTTCCGTTCTTGCATTGTAGGAAGGATATATGTTATAATGACTTGGAGATGAGACTAAGGACTTGAGCTAGCACTCAACTAAGATGATTTGATGGACGAGATGATGTCTAGGAGCGCCTCCATATGCATCAACCTTGTGTGGAGTTAGTGTTGACTCGTCAGTTGACCTTCGGTGAGTTTACCGGGAGTTCACATCCCAACTAATATCTTTTGTGTGTGTTATCAAATACTTTTCATGCATAATATTATGTGCAATGTGTTATATGATTACTACTTGTGCATTGCATGAAAATGTGTTTCTAAAGATGTTTTCAAATGAAGATTATGATGATGTTTTGAAAGATGTTTTGAGCATCCTATTTGTGCATCGCATTGCATATAGGATGGGATTGACCGAGTGAATCTTATGACGAAGATGAAATGATTGTCCCGGATTTAGGGAAATCATGATTGTCCCGGATTTAGGGATATCAAGGGCAAAATGCCCAAAATGAGATGTTTGTCCCGGATTTAGGGAAAAACCGTTCCCGACAATAGGGAACCGCATGAGGGAGTTGCTAACCCTCATGGGGCTAGTGTGATGGCCACTAGTCCTAGTTTTGCCTATACGGGGATCGAGTGGCATGCTTCGTGCGTGTCATTCGTGAACTTAGGTAGGTGCCATTGAGGTGAGTTGGACTTTTATGAGATGGACATGGGTTTGGGATAGTTGCATCATGCATTGCATTTGCATATCATAACTATCTATTTTGAGTAAATCCTTATAATGTTTTGAGTAACTTTTGAAGTGTGTTTAAAATCTATTTTTGGGGGTTTGTCCCGAGTGTGGTAGTTCACTGCTCACTCAAAATGGGTCAACCTCGGGTAAACTCACTAGGCATTTCAATTGCCTAACTTATTTTGATGTGTACTCAGGTTGAGAGGTTTAGATGACTTTAGAAGAGTTGGATGTTTAGAAGGCCACGGTTTGTGTGGTATCATTTAAGCTGTGTAATGGCATTTGAATTGTTACAACCTCGCTACTTTATAAACTAAAATGTTTTATCTAAAATGGGACCAAACGATGTTTTCCGCAACTTAAACCTAAATTTATTTCTCATTAAACCCCATGTGTTTTAAAAATGATTTTGAAAGGAGATGACTTATTTGAAGATGCTGAAATTGAAGTTTTCACTAAAGGATGATTTTTGGAACAATGATGTTAAACATGTGTTAAAATGATGTTTTATGAAAAGCCTTAAGCGAGGGTGTTTCAATTTGGTATCAAAGCATGAGTTTAAGTGAACTAGGTACTAGGAGTAGTGCTTAGACTTAAACTATGATGCTTCTAAGGATGTTTGACCTTTTAAGTAGTTGGCCTTTAGAATTTAATGGTAAATGCTTGCTTGTGACTAAGTTTCTAACCATTTAATTAGCGACTTAGGATTTGCATGAGTATGGTCTCTTGGTAGAAAGGATTCTTATATGAAGCTTATATTGAGGACATGAAGTGCAACATTGAAGAATGAAGAGTGCATTACAACATGAGGAACAACTTTGTGAGAATGGCGGCTGCTAAGGAACTGAGCTTCATGCTCTCAACCACTTTTGAAGGATAAGGGACGATTTTGGATGCCGAAAGGATGACTTATAATGGGATGAATCTTGAAGAGTAGCAAGGTTTTTGAGGTGGTCTTGACTATGAAGAACCAACTAAGGGAATTGTGGTGACAACTTGAGGCAAGCAAGGAGCATGAGGAGCAGAGTAGTAGTTAAGTGAAGGAAAGGTGAAGATTTGGAGCCGTTGGGGAAATTCTTTTGTATTGACCCTTAAACCTTTCTTCCTTACCATTATCTTCTTTTGAGACCCATCCGTTGTCTTTTTAGTGAGCATGCTTGTGACCTTGCCTTGCTCTAGAAGACTAAGTGTAGGTAAGGGTAGAGTGGTTTGCGCCTTAACGTCTAAACTAGAGAAACCTTAATGTAAGATAAAAGAAGTAATTAGATCATTAGGTTCTTTGGTAGTTAGTGATGGCTTAGTGACCAATGGAACCTTATGGGAATAGTGAGTTATTAATTTCTGTTTGGGTGAAGAGACATGGATTCATGATGAGACTAGACGCCATAGAATTAAACTGTTAATCACTTTGGGGTGTGTGAAGTAGTGAATAACCTACCCTAATAAGAACTTAAGAATGACGTAAGGCTAATCTTTTCAAAAATGTTGTTAAAAATTTGAGAAAATTTTTATAAACAACTTGGACGATAATATCTCACAAAATGCAATACCTTTTTAGAAATAAATGACAAAGGGGCCATCATGAATCGGTAGGAATACCCGGGATTGATGATCTCTTTGGAACTTTATTAGTATTTTGATGGAACCACGTTTCAAAATAGATTTGGAAATTTATTGTTTTACACAATGGATAGTCAATTAAATTTTCAAAGAACGGTATTTTCCAAACATTAACCACAAAGCGGAGTGTTTAAGTTTTTGTAAGGACTTTGAGTCGAAATTGGAAAGATTTTAAATTTAACATTTCACATTTAAGATTAACGTTTATAAAAGGAAAATTTTGGATAAACAATTCTTTGAAGTAAAACGGTTTTACAAAAGTGGAATTTAAGTTACTTCGAGTTATAATATTTTAAAATTAAAAATATGAGTAACTTTTGAGATTTCAAAAAAAAAATATTAGTACTTTATTTCTTATTACTGATTCCGGGGACGGAATCCTTTTAAGGGGTGGATAATTGTAACATCCGTGTTTTGGGCCTAGGAGTTTTGGGCTTATACCGACAAATAAATTTATTTTGTAAATAAAGAATAACTAAATTTAATATTTTGTTATGTTTTATATTGTGAATAAATGAGCCAAATATAGTTTTAAAACCAAATTGTAACCAAATGTGAGAAATTTTATCATAAGGACTAAAAGTGTCAATTTGGCCAAACTTACCCTAAGTAGATTTGACCAGTCATGGATTTGGAAAATTAGAAGATATTATGAAGGAATTGATGTGGAGTTTAAATTAGGTCAAATAATTCATTGAATTAATATTAAGGACCTAAACTGTGAGGAATTTTAGTGTAAGGGACCATTTGTGCCAAATTGGGAAACTAAGGGTTAGTGTTGACCTTGAGAATGACTCAAGTGAAATAAATATTTATATTTGGGGCATAAGTGTGAACTTAGAGACTTCTAGTTAGAAGAATTGACTTTTGGGGTGTTGGGTGAAGAAGGATCAAACTATAGGGACTAGTTTTGCCAATTGTGAAAGATGTAGAGTTTTAGATGGGGGTTCTCCCCATTTCAGCCAAACATCACGTTTTTGGGAGAAGGAGAGGGAGAGAGTGGCGATTTTGAGTGATCATGGAGGATGAGATGCTAGAGCTTGAAGATTGATCAAAGTTCATGAAGATTCCAAGCAATCTAAGGTATAAACCCACTTTCTAGCTTTGGATTTCGAGTTTGAGTTTGGGGATTGGACCCAATTCGAGTTTCATGATGGGATGAGGTTCTTCCTATGATTCCCCAATGTTTATTTGATGTTTCTAAGTTGTTTGGACCAACATCCATGGATGCTCTAGATCTAATTATTTGATTGATTTGGGTGTTATGAACCCTAGAATTTGGGGATTTGATGAATAGAGGAGGAATATTGAAATTGATGGATGATTATGGTAGTTTTGGATGAGGGGATTCATTTCTAATGATTCCCTAAGGATTCCAACCCTTGATTTGTAACCTTAAACCTTGGATCACTAAAATATGGGAATTGGGTGTTGAAATGGGTTTTATTCATGTATATGATGAATGGATCTTTTGTTTAATGGATAAATGGGTTTATTGCATCAATTTGGATGTAATAGTGGAGTAACAATCATTTCCTAAGGATTCCATGGAATGGAAGAAGGAATCTCCACTTGTAATCATTTATTGATGGATTGGAATTGGGTATTCCATGGGTTTAATCATTTGGACCAATGATTGGAATTGGAGATTCCATGAGGTTATCTTCTTTGGATTTGTATGGGAATGATTCTCCTAAAAGATGACATTGGTTAAGGACTTAATTGGGTACTTAATGGTGTTAAGTGTAATGACTGACTTGGAACATAGTTCATGAATGACTTGTTAAGAGATAAGAACTTGAATTGTGATTTTCATTAGTTTAAGTCATGAACACTTGGATTGGGAGTTGAATGCTTGTAAATGAGTTATTAAATGTGTATTTTCATGTATAATTGGTCTTGAGTTGATTTGGAGCTTCAATTGGGTCAAAAGGGGGTTAAAATGACCAAAAACCAAGTTACTGCACAGCGTACACGACCCGTGTGCTGATACACGACCCGTATAGGGTCTCTGGGGCTTCGGATCAGTTTTGCCCTGGGTCCTACACGACCCGTGTAGGGCTACACGACCCGTGTAGCCTGGGTTGCCCAGAAATGTCAGTTTTTGGGTTTTGAGGTTTATGGTTTGGGCTTCGGGTCCTTGTTTTAATGCCAATCTTTGGGAATGTTTTAACTAAGATTTTCCTTATATTAGAGGGTCAAGGACTTCATTTTGGAATGATGAATGATGGTTTACTCTTTGTGATAAAGAAGTAAGTATAGTACGACTTTTAGATGAATCGAGTATGATATCTTCCGTTCTTGCATTGTAGGAAGGATATATGTTATAATGACTTGGAGATGAGACTAAGGATTTGAGCTAGCACTCAACTAAGATGATTTGATGGACGAGATGATGTCTAGGAGCGCCTCCATATGCATCAACCTTGTGTGGAGTTAGTGTTGACTCGTCAGTTGACCTTCGGTGAGTTTACCGGGAGTACACATCCCAACTAATATCTTTTGTGTGTGTTATCAAATACTTTTCATGCATAATATTATGTGCAATGTGTTATATGATTACTACTTGTGCGTTGCATGAAAATGTGTTTCTAAAGATGTTTTCAAATGAAGATTATGATGATGTTTTTAAAGATGTTTTGAGCATCCTATTTGTGCATCGCATTGCATATAGGATGGGATTGACCGAGTGAACCTTTTGACGAAGATGAAATGATTGTCTCGGATTTAGGGAAATCATGATTGTCCTGGATTTAGGCAAATCAAGGGCAAAATGCCCAAAATGAGATGTTTGTCCCGGATTTAGGGAAAAATCGTTCCCGAGAATAGGGAACCGCATGAGGGAGTTGCTAACCCTCATGGGGCTAGTGTGATGGCCACTAGTCCTAGTTTTGCCTATACGGGGATCGAGTGGCATGCTTCGTGCATGTCATTCATGAACTTAGGTAGGTTCCATTGAGGTGAGTTGGACTTTTATGAGATGGACGTGGGTTTGGGATAGTTGCATCATGCATTGCATTTGCATATCATAACTATCTATTTTGAGTAAATCCTTATGATGTTTTGAGTAACTTTTGAAGTGTGTTTAAAATCTATTTTTGGGGGTTTGTCCCGAGTGTGGTAGTTCACTGCTCACTCAAAATGGGTCAACCTCGGGTAAACTCACTAGGCATTTCAATTGCCTAACTTATTTTGATGTGTACTCAGGTTGAGAGGTTTAGATGACTTTAGAAGAGTTGGATGTTTAGAAGGCCACGGTTTGTGTGGTATCATTTAAGCTGTGTAATGGTATTTGAATTGTTACAACCTCGCTACTTTATAAACTAAAATGTTTTATCTAAAATGGGACCAAACGATGTTTTCCGCAACTTAAACCTAAATTTATTTCTCATTAAACCCCATGTGTTTTAAAAATGATTTTGAAAGGAGATGACTTATTTGAAGATGCTGAAATTGAAGTTTTCACTAAAGGATGATTTTTGGAACAATGATGTTAAACATGTGTTAAAATGATGTTTTATGAAAAGCCTTAAGCGAGGGTGTTTCAAATCCAGGGGGAGAATTCTGAACCTGTCCAAGGGGAGGATCCAACTCCAGTTCAGGAGATCATTCCTACTATCGAGGGGGAGCATCCGAGTATTATCAATGACGAATCTTATGTAAACTTCCAGGGGGAGAATGAGAATGAAAATAATGATGAGGATACTCAATCTAAAGCGCAATCGGAATCTGAAGAGATTTTCGCAGAACTCAATCCGGAATACGACCCAAATTATCCGCTGATGTTAAAATGGACGAGAGATCATCCACGATCTCAGATAATCGGGGAAACATCAGCAGGTGTTCTGACAAGAGCGCAATAGAAAGCGAAGCAAACTGCATTATTTTCGAAAGTGAAATTTTGCATGTTTAATTCGTTCATCTAAAAAATAGAACCTAAAACGGTCAATGTTTCTCTTGATCATGTTGATTGGGTCCAAGCGATGCAGGACGAAGTCAATGAGTTTGAGCGTAACAAATGTGGAGATTAGTTCCGACTCCTGATAATGCATATGTTCTTGGAATGAAATAGGTATTTTGAAATAAACTAGATAAAGAAGCGAACGTTATTCGGAATAAATCTTGATTGGTGGTCAAGGGATACTGAAGAAGTAATCGAGTACGAAGAGAACTTTGCACCTGTTGCAAGATTGGAATCTGTTCGGATCGTTCTTGCATATGCAGCACACAAGGGATTCAAAGTTTATCAAATGGACGTCAAGTGTGCTTTTCTGAATGGCGAACTAGAAGAAACAGTGTACGTTGAGCAACCTCCAGGATTTGTCAGCAACAAGCATCCGGATCACTGTTATGTTCTGGATAAAGCAGTTTATGGTTTGAAACAAGCCCCAAGAGCTTGGTTTGAGACGTTGACTCGTTTCCTCAAGCAGTCAAAATTTAAGCAAGGGTCAGTTGATCCAACCTTCTTTCTCAAAAAGGAAGGCAACCATCTTATGATCGTTCAAATCTATGTTGATGACGTCATTTTTAGATCTATTCATCCAAGCTTGACCGCTGAGTTCCGAAGACTGATGGAAACTAAATTCGAGATGAGTTCTATGGGCAAAATCAATTTCTTCCTTGGTCTTAACATCAGACAAAGCTTCGAAGGAATTTTAATCAATCAAGAAGTCTACACAAAGTCTTTACTGGAGAAGTTCGGAATGATGGGTGATTTAAAGGTGAAGGTTCTGATGGCGTTCGGAACCAAACTCACTCCTTCTCTGGAGAAACCTGCAGCAGACATCACGCTTTATCGACAAATGATTGGGTCACTCCTTTACCTTACTTCTAGTCGACCTGATATTATGTTTGCTATAAGTTATTCTGCTAGGTATCAGGCTAATCCAAGAGAGCCACACATCACTGATGTGAAGAACATGTTCTGATATTTAAAGCGAACAACATCTCTTGGACTGTGGTACCCATCAAGATCTGGCTTTTTCGTACAAGCCTTCTCAGATGCAGATCTTGGTGGATGTGGAATGGATCGGAAAAGCACTTCAGGAGAATGTCAACTTTTGGATGGCAAGCTTGTGAGCTGGCAATCTAGAAAACAGACATCTGTCTCACTCTCAATAGCTGAAGCAGAATACATTATAGCTGCTTCCTGTACCTCTCAAATCATTTGGATTCAAAACCAACTGAGAGACTATGGGATCAGTATGAAACGTATTCCGCTTTACTGTGATTCTGAAAGTGCAATTCGGATCTGTCATAATCTAGTGCAACACTAAAAAACAAAGCACATTGCACTCAGGTATCATTTCATCAAGTATCATGTTGAAGATGGAAACATTGAAGTCCACTTTGTACGATCTGCAGACCAGCTAGCTGACATCTTTACCAAGGCCCTACCAGAACCTACTTTCAATCGCATCTTACAAGGGCTTGGAATGATTGAGGCTGAATCAATTCCAAAATCAACTTAATAGCTGAATGACATTGGTCATATTCCGAATGGTTCCGAATCTCTGAATGCTTCGGAATCGCAACTAATGTTCAATTATTTCGGAACTGATTTGTACACCTGATGTATATTTGTTCTTTTCTTATCTTAATTCCTTCTATTTTTCTATTTTTTTTATTTTTTCTTCTAACATATTTTAAAAATTACCAAAAATATTTTTTTTTTGTTTTCTCTTTATCTAATTTATCAAAAATATTTTCCATTCAAGGCTTTTTGTTGTTGTTTTTATTGTTTTGTTTGTTATTCTTGTTATTACTTGTGTTTGTTCTTCTCATTCCACAGATTGCAAAGATTCATCAAGCAAAAGAAGGCAATATTTTCATTAAACTAGGAAGAAAGTACAGAACATCAAAAGAAAATTACATATTCTTCCTAGAGTTTGTAATATTGCCACATGGGGGGATCACCGAGGTGGAACGACTGGTGGATACGCAACCCACTCTCATCCACAAAGAGTCGCGTTTCGTCAGCCAACATCACATGAAACTAGTTGTGGGCGGTTGTTCGAGAGATAGCTACCGACCACCATCCCCTACGATACCAGACCTCCACAAGGTCAAACTGCTTGAACTCCACCAGAATCTTTGGTGACACAGGCTGCAGGAAAGGGAACCCCACATGGACCGTCAGAGGTCCACCAATCTCGCCGTCCATCAGGGTGGTCAGCCGCACCTCATAGCGGTGATTCCAGACCCCAGTTACAACCCCGTCGTGGACTCCCCCAACAAGCTCTCCTTCATGGATCTTCACTTCGACTTTGTCGTATCGGTTGAAGGGACGTTGGGCCATCTGTGTAATTTTTTTCTCTTCTTTTTCTGGTGTACATTTTGCTACTAAGGTTTGTTCCTTTTATAGGCAGCCAGTGACCGGTTTGTTTTCCCAATTATGACGATTAATTAACTTCTTGGGGATAATTATGAGTATGACAGTCCTTAATTTCTCTCATCAATGCATATCGTGTCAGAGACGTTTTGATTAGATGGGTTTTAGATCCGCCTTTGCATTGATGGTCTCTGCATGACGTTTGACATCTGTGTCAGGTGCCTACGCCGCCTTCATCATTTTAGGAAGTGATGAGTTTATTTTCTTATTTTCTTTTATTTTTTATATAAGATTTAAAAATAAGTTCTTTTTCCTCCAACTACAACTGTGAATTGACGGAAAACTTCATTGTACATCTTCTTGTACCTGTTTATGAAGTTCTATGATTATCAAGATAAAACCAATTTCGATATATCGCTTTAGAAACTCTTGTTAAACATCGCAAATCATTATTACCATGATGCGCTATGAGACTCACAAACATTTCTTAACCAATCTCTTAATTCTCCATCACATTCATTTCCATGTAAACGTAACCCTTATGAAGGTTCTCAGAATTACCATTGAGAATTGATGGTTACACAATCACTGTGTTAATGATCTTGGAATTGTTTTCACCACACTTCCGAGTGAAACCCAAAAATCCAAACTGCCATTACGAAATGACGACTTCGATTGCGAAATCTCAACTTTTTATTTTTCTGAGTGATCTTAATGAAATATACTAGTCTAAAGTTATTTCTTCCCAAAAGATCCAGTTTTTTTTTTAAATGAGATTTCCATAAATCACAACAGTCACTTCCAAATAATACCAAACATACTTGCTATTAATGGCTACACTGGTCAAACAAGTACTTCTTTCCGATTTCAGACTTATGTTAAGTTTCAGAATATGTTGGAAGCAGAGCCACCTAGCTAAACCTTATATTCAAAAGATGCCTTTTGCTGATTCTCAAAAATCAAGTGATCGTATTTCAACGGGAAATCATGCAAGCACTTCTGAATCTCTCTTGATTCTGAAGGAAGAGATCGTTGCCCAAGATCCATCTGCATTCATGTCATTCCGACATCACAGATTTCCCAGATATTAATTTGGTTTATTTCTTTTTCATATTGGCACACTCTTGCACAAAAATTAATCTTAATTTTTCTAACTCTGGTCTCTTGGCGAGGAATTTAATTTGGCAATTTGTTTTTCAAAATAGGTGACTCATCAACAATTGATGATACTTGGAGGAAAAGATAACTCAGGCGCAAATTTTTGAAATTCAAGTGACGTCATCCACGTGTGTCAGTTACAACGTCACAATCCCATCACCTGAATTCTCGCATTTCACGCGCCTGACAAGGCAACTTTGGGGGCAACTCATCATGATAGAAAGATATTTGGGGAAACGGAACCAATTTCTTTGGGTTTTTCTCTCTCCACTTGAATTTCGAAAGATATATAAGGATTTTTGACGGTTTCTCTCTCCTTTCTGCTCACATTCTCTCTCCACAACAATCATCTTCCTTCTTACGCTCCTCCATCTCCAAGCTCTCAACGATGGCGGGTTCTTCCTCTGCAAATGACAACACTTCCTCTACTCTTATGCTGAAGATCAAACCCAATCAAAACATGATCATCGATCTCAACTCTTCCCACTACTACGAATCCAATCGTCCTTTGATCGAGTGTCTGAAGTTCTCCAGAATCTCAAAAGCATTGACTGAATCTGCATCAGTTCCCATCGTTCATCTCTCCTCCGCTTACTCATCTGTGTTCTACAATAAACCGGAGGAGATAGTTACTTTTGAGGTCGGCTCCGTCAAAACCCAAATCTCAAAGTCTCGCTTTGGAAAACTCTTAGGGTTTACCGATACGGAGAACCTAGTTGATCCTGAGTCTCTTCAACCTGTCATACTTCAAAAACTTTTTCATCAGATGGGATACAAGGGACATATTACGCAACTGTCGAAGTTTACAAAGAAAGGTTTGCCTCCTCAATGGAATGCACTCTTCACGATTCTTTTCAAAAGTTTTTCCGAAAGAACGACAGGCACTGACATTGCAAGTAAGCCCTTCTACACTCTCTTCTATGGCCTCTACAACGATCTCAATATTGATTATGGCTCTATTATGTGGAGTCACTTTGTTGAGAGTGTCAACAACAAGTATCGACACACGTAAATTTCTTCTGCTCGGTTCTGGTCTATCGTCGTGAACAGGGCCATCACGAAAAACAACATTCATATCATGACCGATTCTGTCATGGCTGTTATTCCGACTCTACCAACAGCTACCACAAAGGCAGAAGATTTTGAATACATAGGCTCCATATCTATGGCAATGGCTAACAGGGTTCCGAACGATGTCTAGTGTGTTGCTGAGTATTGCAAGATATCACCATCTGGTGTTTGTCCACTTGACCAAAAACATCAGGAGGTATTTGATAAGCTTGACAATCAAAAGAAAGTGGTGAAATGAAAAGGGAAGGGAACAACTTTCGAGACAGAAAAGCCAATCAAACGCCAACGAAAGCTTCGGAAAATGTTCATGACACCCAATTCCGAAGATAAGCATTCGGAAGAGCACACCATCACCCATCCTCAGCACAATGCTCATGGTGATAATGCCGAAGGAGATAACATCGCAACCAACACTCAACCTCCTCCTTCCCCACCTCACGATACCACTCCGAAAACCACTCCTCACTCCAGTCCTAAAAAAACTCCCAAACACTCTCCAGTTCACAACACCAACACCCAAAAATCACCCACTCCATCACCCAAACAAACCACAATTCCTTCTCTAAACCATCAAAATCCTCCATCCGACGATGAAGACATCTTGTTTTATCATGAACAGGATGACCTTTCAGACTTTCTAGAGTCTCCTTCAAATGTCCGAACACACGCCGATGATGACAATGCTCCGATGACCAAGGAGCAATTCAAGGAACTCTCAGCTAAATTGGATTTGCTACTTCAATCCAACAAGGCTCCTTCCACTTCCGACTGGCAATCCCAGTTGGATACTCACAAGAAATCTGTGGAGACGTTGGTCAGTGAAAATGTCAAAATCATAGCTGACTTTGCTATGCTGATGGAGAAATCTGAAAAGCATATGTCAGAAACCTCCACAACTGTTGGCAGAGTGCAAACCGACGTTCTCAAGTTCATGCAGGATTTCTAAGATGCTCACCAATCGAACAATTCCCAGATGCAAAAGGTAATTACTGGGTTCGCCGAATTGCTGAAGGCAAAGAAGGAGGCACTCTCTGATCTTCGTTTCGAACTAAAGAAGGAACATTCCGATCTCGTTTCCTCTCATGATGCTAAGGCAGATCAACTGAAAAAGGATCTGGCCATGGAGAATGAGGTAATGGATCAATTGGCTGCCAGAACGACAAGGATTCAAGTTCTCAAGGCAGACCTCAAACATACTTCGGCAATCTTAGCCTCTGCCGTGTCTCCAAACAAAGCTCTTCGAAACAGTGCTTCCGAAATCAACTCGTTCCTCAGGCGTATGGTCGAACATGGTGATCGTTTCCTCACTCCTCATGTGCGTATGCACCTCACCAATAAGTTTCATCCTGTTCTAAATCTCCTAGCTACATTAAAGGGTGTTTCGGAAGGCGTTGCCAATCCGAAACAAGGGGGAGACACGAACGATGAAACTCCGACTAGTAAGGAAATTCCGACCAACGATGAACATCCAAAGAATGACGAAGACCAAATGAACATTAAAAATCCGAATAAGGAAAACCCGGTCAAGCCTTGCTTCTCAACTTTCGGAAATGTGAATGAACCAGGGGCTACAAAGTCCGCTGATGACACTACTCAAAATCCTGATTCCGAATGGTTCAAACGGATGAACATTGGAGGATGTGATGTTCCCTCTTCTGCTGACCCCTCGAAACGAAAAGATAAAAAGATAGGGGAAGACGATGAAGATGAAGATGATGAACTTGATGATGCAACCAAGATGGTCAGGGAAGCCAGGAACAAGGAAATAGATGATATCCTAAAGCTAACTCGCAAGCTTGATGCTGAGGAAGCTGTAACCAGGGAGGCCGAACTATTGTTGGAAACTCATAAATCACTGTTTTCAGGCTGGCACTATAAGAGGATGAAGAAGGAAGCTATAACCGTGCTTGTGGAAAACTGGCTGCAACGTGTTTGCTCTTTCGATACAAGCAATGATGTAAACTCTCAGTTTGATTTTCCGATGACTGCTAGAGCCTTCCTGTTCTGAAGCTTTGAGGAACTTCTCAACACTTGCCTCTCTAGTTCGGAAGTGAATGACCAGCTCTTCACCTTCTATCTGAACAACTCATCGGCTCAGCATCTCACTTGGAGTCTGAAGACAATTATGCAGCTGACTCCTCGACTTCCAGAGGTGGTAACCCCACTCCGAAATGCTTGCTTCTGGCTGATTTGCCCTTTATGAATCCATTTCATTGGATTTCTTTGTTCAACATTCTGTCATGAGAAGAGAAGTATGGCCCTCTTTCCGATCATCTCAAAAGAATGATTGGCTATTACATCCTTGAAGTTGCAAAACTGGATGTTGAAGTTGCCTCTCGTCTGGACAAAGTTCCTTTGTATGAAAAATGGCCTCCTCCTTTTAATCTTAACAAACGAAGCATCAGAAAGATTAACAAAAGTAATTGGAATGTTGCTTACAGTTCAAAGGAGGGCGGGCACGACTTACAAAAGGATGTTTCACCTTACAGACAAGCATTTGTATAGAACCCCTGTTTTGGAACACATACTCCACATTATCAACAAGCATAAGTGCAATCACGTTAATGATAAGAAATGCTTCAACAATATGCTGAGTTGGTATATGGCGTTCCGAAAGAGGATTTTGTCTATGCTTCCGAAGGTGTTCGAAAGGATGGATCAAGGTCTGAAACTTGAACCTGAAGAATGATGACACTCCCTCACAATTTGACTCAAAGGGGGATATTGTTAGGTCATAAATATGATTGAGTCAATTGTGCATAGTTTATTAAGCCTTTAGATTAGTTGTACATTAAATGGGTGGGCCTGTCCATTCCATATTTAGTTTTCTTATATAAGGCATGCATGTACCCGAATTAGGGTTAACAGTTTTGTAATTCCCGTTCACGGCTCTCATAAAGAATAGTTCTCTCTGAATTGTTCTTGAGAAGCTTAATACAATCCTTCTACTTTTGTTCTTCATTACTTTGATCTTTATTCTTATTCCGCTATTGAATCTATCGATCGCATTTATTTTACACTCACAAAATGCATGATCATAAAATGCAGGAACATATATGCTCAAATATTTCTATATTTTATTTGTGTAACGTTTTAGGAGGACCAAAATTTCAACTTTTCCTATACACTACAAGAAATGTTTGCTATACCAGCGACCAGGGGCATTAGCGGCGACACTAAAAAAAGCATTTTGTGTCGTCTGTAATGCCCTTAGTCGCCGCTAATGTTGTCGCCGCTATAACCACGTCAGTGATTCGTGCACAAACTCATCTCTACCGTCCATCAATTATTTCATCTAACGGCTAGGAGAAAAGCATGAAAATTCCCCCCATTTATTGTCGCCATTATCACACATCTTGCTGTAAATAGCCAAGTTAGCGATCCGTGCTAAGGTTCAACTATACCGTCCAATATTATTATCATCCGACGATTATGAGAAAGCGGGAATATTTCCCACTTTAGATGTCACCGCTAATGACTAAATCGTAGCAAGTGCGTCTGTTAGTGTCGCCGCTATTACATGACGATCAGATTACACCTTACCGTCTCCATTTCGCCTATTACACGACCAAAAGCATTTTGATTCTCTCGATTCTCTAGCGACTGAACATCGTTTTCCGAGCACCACAACCCCAAAACAACCTCCGGTTCTCACTCTCTCTCTCACACTTCTAATGTACATTTACCGACGATTTTCTACCCTTTACCGACGATTCCGACTCAAATCCGGCGATCACTGCGTATTTCCGGCAATTGCTCCCTTTTACCGGCGATAACCGGCCTTCTACACCTAATATTCAGTAACATATTCTCTAAGGAACTAAATTTGTGATAAAATATGGTATGTGAAACTAATTTTCCCTTTTGATAGCACCACCAGCACCACCGCCAAACTACTGCCGGACTGCTGCTGGACAACCGCCGCTCCAAACAGCCACCATCAAGTATGTGTTCTTCTTTTATGAAATTTTTTTATGTTCTTAATGGTTATGATAGTGATTAACAGTTAATTAATGCATCTATTGTTTTGTAATATGGTTTTGAAGTGATTTTGTTAAGAACTTCATTGTTAAGTACTTAATTATTAAGTGCTTAATTTGCAAGATGATTTGGAATATGGTATACGTTATGAAATGTTTTTAAGTATATAATTTGATTTGTAATATGGTTTGGGAATGTTTGTGTTAAGTAATTTTTAAGTACTTAATTTATAAGAACTTATGTTTTAAATCATTAATTCTTAGCTACTTAATATGTAAAATATTTTGCTGATGTTAATTGCAATATGTGGAGCTATAGATTTGTTAAGGTTAATTATTAAGTACTTAATTATTAATTCTTTGATTTGTTAAATGTTTTGTTGATGATAATTGCAATATATCAAGTTATAGATTTGTTAAACCATCTCAAATATAACGTTTAATCCTAAACCCTAAAAAGTAAAATTATTTAAAGTGTAATGTTATATGGTTAACTGGTAAACATTTAACCCTAAACCTAAAAGAAAAACATCAACTTATTTGAACGTAAACCCTAAACCTAAACTCTAAACCCCCCTAAACCATAACCCTAAACCTAAAAGAAAAAATATAAATTTATGTGAAGCTAAATCGAAACCTAAACCCTAAACCCTAAAACCTAACATAAAACAAAAAGCATAAACTTATTTGAACCCTAAACCCTAAACCCTAAACCTAAACCTTAAACCGTAAAATCTAAACCCTAAACCCTAAACCTAACCTAAAAGAAAAAACTATTTTGAACCCTAAACCCTAAGCCCTAAAACCTAAACCCGAAATGCTAAACCCTAAACCCTAACCCCTAACCCCTAAACCCTAATCCCTAATCCCTAAATCCTAAACACTAAACAATAAACACTAAACCCTAAACCCTAAACCCGAACACTAAACAGTAATCCGTAACTCCTAATCCCTAAACCCTTAACCGTAAACCTTAAACCTTAAACCCTAAAACTTAAAACCTAAATCCTAAACCCAAAAGACAAAACATAAAGCTAAATGAAGAAACTTAAAATGGTTTAGGGTTTAAATGTAAACCCTACCCGTAAAGGGTGTAGGGTTTAAGGACTCTAAATCATAAACTATATGTTTACATTTCTTCATTTTAATCATCATAAGCTTAGAAATACCCGCTCGAAATTGATTAAGTAATTAATTTCGGACTGTTCTCGAGTTGGGATTGCTTTTTGAATACTTTATCGCATTTAGAATATGAACATGTATTATACGATTGTTTGTTTAAGAAAAAATTGGTTGTCATTTTCTCTTTGCTCCTCGGGTATATATATTTACAAATATACCTGGGAGCTAAGGGGAAATGTTGTCAAATTTTTCGTATACAAACAATCATGTAATACACATTCATATATGAGACAAAGTATTCAAAAATTGGGTGTAGAAGCCTACCCTTGCAAATAATCTATCCGCATTGTTTGATTATCTATTCATCTCTCGAGGATAGTCTTTGAATTATCCTATTAGAGATCTAATTGTATAACATATATGTTTCCCATACAAATACTTTATCCGTTTAAACCCTAAATTATGTTTTAGTTGCATAATGCCTATCGATAAAAGCTGGACTACTAATCCAAAACGTAACTCACCTGAGTTCCAGTAAGGACACAAGATGTGCAAAGCACACGTCGATAGTAGAGGTTATATCAGATGTGATAGGAAATAGGCAAACAAATAAACTTATACTCTTAAGTTCACATGCAACCTAAAGGATCTATGTTTTCACTATTTGAATATATAATTAGAACCCTATAGGCAATTTTGAATTTTACTAAAAGATAATTCAAGAATTACTAACTTTGTTGATCTTTTGGAAGCAAGCACCATAAGTGTCGTGCGTCAAATGGTTCACACCCAAAGCTAGAAACAAGGAAAACCGGAGAGAGAGAGAGAGAGAGAGAGAGAGAGAGAGAGAGTGAGAGAGAGAGAGAGGAGAATGATGGTAAATGGAACAGAAAACTGGGTGCCAGGGACCCCTATGTATAGCTTTAAAAGGCTTAGCTGATAAGCCTTAGAGATAAACCTTATTTGAATTCAAACGAGATAAACCTTTCATCTTTAATCCAAATCCCTAATTATCTATATATATGTTTTCGAAAATTATGGATAATCATATCCTAATTTTCGCCAACTCATATTGCCCTGCTATAATTGTTCACTACTCAACTATTGAATAATTACAATTCATCACCTGCACTTTTAATTAATCCAATTAATCCCAAAATTAATTCCAATTTATTTCTGATTAATTATTAATTAAATAATACTATTTCTAATTAATATATTATCTTCATAATATATTAACAAATTATTTATATTGATTTATTAATCACATAAAAAATCAATCTCTTTCTCTAAAAGTTATTCTGTCAAATTGCCAACTCTTAGGGCAACCCAAAAGCACTTTGCTACTATCAATCAAGTATATACCAATTATAGTCATCACTTAGACACCTAATCCAACAGTCTCCCACTTGGATAAGTCTATGACTATAATTGTCAGTATAACTTCTAAATCGATTAGCAAATTGTAGCTTCCAAAAGCCGCTGCCGAACTATGACCCAGTCAGTTACGCGTCCTAAGATAAGTGATCATATGATCCTTCGTTTTACAAGATATCGTTCGGACTAGAGATATGGATTAAGATCAATCTCAGTCCGATACTTTGTTTCCCGATTTCTGATTTGTAATGACATAAGACTTCCAATTGAACATATCAATTCAGTCCTGGCTGGCCAGCACTTTAGTCAACACCAAATCACCGAGGGGCCCAAAGATATCGCTTTTACCGTTAGGGCAAAAGGAACGAATAAAATTTTACTCATATGCTTGTATCCTTTACTCATCAAATCGCGCACAACAACACGTTTTATAACATCGAGTTACCAATGCGTTTACGCACTATCAATGAGCAATTGACTTGTAGATCACAACTCATATGTCTCCGTTTTAAGACCACAAGATATTATCATCTTATAATTACTCGTGATATAATCCATGAAGTAATTATCTGAGCGTGAGTTTATCCAATACTCAAATCCCTATTTCTAAGTACTCATGAATATTGCAGCAATTCTATTGATATGCCTAACTCCTTAGACAGTCTACAATCCAATTCATTATAGTCTGGATTCACTACTTACTTCCAAAAGTATGAACGACTGTGGATATTTGAATAATCATAATACTCGGGAAGTAAAACATGCAAAATTGAAACACAATAATAAATAATTGACAAACAGTAGTAAACAATACTCATCAATAATTCTCCATTATTAAATCACCAAAATGCCAATTACATTTATATTGTTACAAGTTTCAAACAACAATCTAACTGCTAAAACTAATATCATCTCTCAGACCAATGATCCTAGCATGCTGATTGTGCCTGACCCTACTCAGAGCCTTCGTCAAAGGATCTGCAGAATTCTCTACAGATGATACACTCTTCACAATGAGGTGAACTTCTTCTACTTTATGCCTGATGTGATGGTACTTTCTGTCGATGTGTCTGGACTTTCCATGATCTCTCGGTTCCTTAGTCAAGGCAACCGCTCCTTCATTATCGCATAATAGTTACATTGGCTCTTGAATAGTCGGGAGTACTCTGAGGTCACCAATGAAGTTCTTCAGCCAAGCCGCTTCTTTTGACGCTTCACTTGCAGCTCTGTACTCTGATTCACAAGTAGAATCAGCCACCGTCTCTTGCTTGGAACTCTTCCAAGTAACCGCTCCACCGTTTAGTAGAAACACCCAGCCCGACTGAGACCGAAAGTTGTCTCTATCTGTCTGAAAGCTAGTGTCACTATACCCACTTACTCTCAACGTATCACTGCCACCAATGACAAGAAGCATATCCTTTGTCCCTCGCAAATACTTAAGAATGTTTTTAACCACTGTCCAATGAGCTCTGCCAGGATTTCCCTAATAACGACTGACCATGCTTATAGCAAAGGACACGCTAGGGTGAGTACATGTCATAGCGTACATGATCGACCCCACAGCTGAAGCGTAAGGTACCCGACTCATATCAACTATTTCCTCATCCGTACTCGGACTTTGAGCCCTGCTAAATTTGGCATTGCTCTGGATAGGTAGCTCTCCTTTCTTGTAATTTTCCATACTAAATCTCTTTAGTACCTTATCCAAGTATGTACTTTGACTAAGCATAGACCTCTAGACACGACAGATTAAATTGTGGGTTCCACCCGCTTCCAGTCGAGTTTTATAGATTCCGATAGAGTCACCTCTTGCTTTTGCTTTTGACAAGATGCCCTAGTCCTTTTGGTAAGCATACAAATTTCGTAAGCCGAAAATGCCCCGCCCCTAGGTTCATTTGTCGTTGGGGCTAAAAATCTTCCTTGCTCGTTCCTGGGTCTTTTATTCCAAAAATTTTTTATCGCCGTATTATTTCACTCACTGAGTTCTGTAATTCATTTCTCTTTTCTGAATAGTTGGTTGTATTGGATGATTGATGGGTAGTCTTAGATTTAGGTTCTTTTTCAAAATATGCACAAATCTTTTTAGGTTACAGCTCACACCAATAGCGGAGCGGCCGGAGATTGATTGAAAAGGCGCAGCCCTGCCGCCCCTAGCCTACCTACTCGTGTTCGTAGCTCGATCGGAGGTCAAGACTGTGGTCCGGCGGAAAAACAGAAGTCATCCGTATCAAGTGATACGTCAATTAGTCTCTTCTTTCTATCTCTCAATATCGTTATCCCGAGAATATAGGCTGCTTCTCCAAGGGCTTTCATGGCGAAACACTTTCCAAGGCAAGATTTAACTTCTTGCAAGGTTGGAATGTCATTTCACATGAGCAATATGTCATCAACATATAGCACCAGAAAAGTCACTATACTCCCACTAGCCTTGATATACACGCAGGACTCATCTTCGTTCCTAGAGAAACCAAACTCTTTGACTTTCTCATGAAAGCAGAAATTCCAGCTGTGAGAAGCTTGTTTCCATCCGTAGATTGATTTCACAAGCTTACACACTCTATTGGGATACTTTGCATCTACAAAACCCTCTGGCTGATTCATGTAAACATCCTTAGCCAACTTCCCATTAAGGAAAGCGGCCTTGACAACCATCAGCCAAATTTCATAATCATGAAACGTAGCAATGGCGAGCATTATCCTAATAGACTTTATCTTAACTACTGGTGAGAAGGTCTCATCATAGTCAACCCCAGGGGTTTGAGTGAATCCCTTCGCAACTAGTCGAGCCTTGAAGGTGTGTACGTTTCCATCCATGTTGGTCTTTTTCTTGAAGATCCATTTGCACCCAACTATCTTTCGACCTGGTACATTATCAACCAAATTTCAAACTTGGTTGTCATACATGGACTTGATCTCGCTGTCCATTGCCTCTTTCCATTTAGCAGCCTCAGGGCCTGCCACTGCCTCCTTGTAGTTAGCTGGCTCATCCAAATTTACCAGTCTTCTATCATTGACAAACGTGTCACCATCCGTAGTTATATGGAAACCATAAAACTCGGGTGGCATGCTAACTCTACTGGAACGTCTAAGAGGTAACGAATTGTCTATGGGCTCAACAGGAACTTCTTCCTCTGGTTGAGTGCTAGTATCTTCTAAGGTTCGTTCATTGGTTGATGTAAGTCCCAATCTTGATCAATAATAAATATCAATCATATAAATCTTCAAATGGTGCTAAAAAACCAATTGAAAACAATCAAGGAAAGAAATAAGATGAAGTAGAAATCACCAAAATATGATCAAAATGCACTTGTATTTGATTAGCTTCCAATGTAGGTACAATGATCATACACACACACAAGCTCACGAAAACTAGCTCTCTCTTAATGCTTTTCACGCCAACCAACCAAAATAAGCTAACAGAAAGACTATTTATACTATCCGTGGCATACAAGCCCAATACAAGTCTAGCCCAAACCCAACACTAGTCTAATAAGCCCAAAAGATAAACAAAACAATTAGTAAAGCATAAACCACCAAAATAAGGCCCAACAATCTCCCCATTGGTTTAATGCTTTCTTCTTCCTTAGAGACCAAGATCCATCAAGTTCATAGTAGCCCTGCCCCAACCTCCATACCAGTAGCCTTTCGCAGCAATCTTGATAGCAATCACCGTGTACATTTTAGCAGCTTCTTCAAGGAAAGGGCTTTCACACAATATCTACGTATGTGAAAGCTTTTTGATGTCGTTCTCACGAAACATCAGCAAGTCTTTAGGCTCGATCAAACGAATTTGATTATCTTTAAGCTTCATCACGGCAGTGTGCGAAGTCGGATAAAAGCCCAGTAGTCCATGTTATGAAGAGAGTGGTCTGGAAGAGCTTTTTCTATGGGAATAGACTTGAGCTTGTCAGTAGCAGGCGAGAAGACGCGCTTGACTCGCTCACCTTTAGCATCTCTTTCTCCATATAGCTTTCTGAGAAAGGTTTTTGCCTTTCTCATGGTTTTGAAACAGGTAAAGACATGTTTTTGTAGGAAATAATAAAAAGATGTAGCCTTCTTATCTTTTGACGGATTGAAGAAATCAGTCTTAAACAACTCTGTTAGATCTACACTGGTCCATGAAGTTAACTTGCTTGCGTGGTCATAATATTCTGTATGTCCAGAATTCCTTTTTACCCACCATAATTTCTTCATCTCATCAAAACCCCAACATTTCATCCTAGACCGATCTCCAAATTTGTCAGAGAACTTTTCACCCAAATTTGTGATAAAGAATATAGGCTCATCATTGTCTAGAGCACGTTGATTGGCATTTACTCTGAGGAGGGTCTTTCCTTTCTTGGCCCTTATAAGATCCCTTTGATGCTGTTCTTCTCTCCTATCCTCGGCAGTGTGAGGACCAGCAGCCATGAATTGATCAATATTTACTGCGCGGAGATGAGAGCGTGGTCTTGAGCTAGAGACATTTGCAGTAAGGTTTTCCTCAGCAGTAGCTCCAAAGAAATTGACAACGCCTAGTGATATCAAGTATTTTAGGCGTTGTTGAGCCATGTTCTTGACAAAATTATATCAAATATGTCTGGGTATTCTCACTTTTCGTGCCAGGACTTGTTTGGAGAAAAAGAATGGAAACAAGGACTAAAAGCGTGCAAAAGGAAGAAGTTTGGAAAGAATGAAAAATCAAGGAAACTCGTACACGCGCCGCGGATCTATGATACGCGCGACGCGGGCTTAAGGCGGTGGAACACATTCAAATACCGAAGAAACGGGAAAAGATTAGTACGCGCGCCGCGGATTCTTCATCTGCGCGGCGCGGCTGCGGGAAATTTGCAAGTATAAATAGAGGCATTTTCAGCCGAAAACCCTAGCAAAGACCGGGTGTAAAATCGACCTTGAAGCTCTTTGACTCCAAGAATTCTTTCCAGCAACATCTCAAGTGGTATTTTTATGTTTTGGATTTTTATTTCATTTAGTTAGATATTTGTAAGCTTTAGTTTGTATCCTTGGGAGTGACAACCATTGATACCAAGCTTTAGGTTTGCTGTTTTATGACATTTTGTTACTGTTTGGATGTTTGGAAGTTGGATTTGGTGAATGAACATCATTTGGTTACATTTAATATTGGTATTTCGGTGTTTTTATGCTTGTGTTTGGTTTTGAATGTTTGAACTGTGTTTGGATATTGTTTTGACCTTGTTGGGACTGTTTTCCTTGCTGAAATCAGTAGCTAATTGGGTTAGTTTTTAGGCATTAAACATTGGCTAGTAACTGTTCAGTAGAAATTTAGTTAGTGGCTAGTTTATGCTTTGCTTGGTTTTGCTTAGTTTGGATGCCTTTGATTGCTTCTGATTCAGAGATGCACTTCTGATTTCAGAAAGTGACTAGGTTCATTTGAGCTTAGCTTAGCTTGGCTTGAGTTTGATTTGATCATTGCTTTAGGGTGTTAGTAATTGAGAAGATAGAAACTAGATCCTCCGACTGTAGCGTGACACTACTAGTTGGTAATCTTTCATTTAGTCTAACCACGAAGCTCCTGCGGATCGACCCTGACTGCCACTGTACTAGTGTGTGTTAGGTTTTTCTCTATTTTTGACCGCACGACGACCGCTGCGTTGTCAGAAATCATTGCCAAATTTGAGTGATAGACGCTCTCTAACATCAAGAAGTAGAGCAGAGAAACCACCCAAGTTTGCTTCCAATTGGGTAATTTACAGTGCTTTTGCGGCTTTTTCCTTTTCAACATCTGCCAGTCTCACATCTAGATTCCCGATCAGTAACTATTGATTGCTAATCTTCAGATCTTTTTCAGCAACTTGTTGTTCGAGTTCAAAAACTGGATTCTGAAGAGTGACCATATTAACAAACTCTGAATCTGGCATAATGTTCTTGCCCTTTGAAGTGTAAGCAGGAGTGGGACCAGAAGAACTTCCTCCGGCTTCCAACTCAGTGGTCGGGATTACCACATCTTCTATAAAAGGCTCATGAACGGCTTCTTGAATAGGACTCTGATTGTCTAACTCTATGGGATTAGAGTCAAACATTGGACTGTGCATCTCTGGGTATTCTTGACTGGGTGGATCTTGAACAATAGGAACTTGAATAGAAAGGTTACCTGGATTGGCTCTGGTTCAGTAGGCGTGGGAATTGTGGCAGTAGTGTCCATGGGTGGCTCTGGACGGTGGACTCCAGGTCTTGGATCATGTCTTCTTCGTTTGAATTGGACTGGGTTGGCAGACGGTTCCTCATGAGTTTCTACTTCTTCTTCTGTAGAAGCAGTAGCATCAATGTCTTGTTGAGGAGGAATCAACAAAGACTGCTGGGAAACATTCTTTTCAGCTTCACCTTCTTTATCAATGGAATCAGAGAGATTTTCAATAATATCATCAAGCTCTTGTTCAGTGAGCTCAACGACATCATCATCGCCTATATTTTCTTCTTCCTTCTCTTCATCATCAGAAATGTCAATTGCCTCTTCAAATCCAAACACCAGTTTGGCCTTTGGAACCATTGGTGTTTCATCTGTTTCTTTGTCAGCAGGAGCAGCAGATGGAGTAGCAGTTGCTTGGTCAGCAGGGGCTGCAGATGTAGTGGTAGCTTCAGGGGCTGCAGGTGCATCAACTACAGGCACCTCAGCAGGTATCTCAACATTTTCTTCAGCAAATCTGCCCCGCTTCACCAACTTCTTAGTACCTGTGTAAGAATTCTTCCTATTTTGCTTGATCAATGCAAAGGTGTGGGAACTCATGAGTTTCAAGTCCAGAGTTTTCCCAGTCCTTTGCAGTTGTGGGCATTTCTGGTCAAAGATCTCTTGAAGGAATCATGGATACATCAAGAACAGATCCGTCTTGGCCTTCTGCAAGTTGCTCTGAAACTCTTGACACGCCTAAGTTTTCGTGCGGTCAAAAATAGTAAAATAAACCTAACACACACTAGTATAGCGGTAGTCAGGGTCGATCCACAGGAGTTACGTGGTCAAGGTAGGCAACAGATTACCAACTGTAGTGTCACTTCTATAGCCAGAGGATCTAGTTTCCGACTTTTACCAAAACAATCCCAAAAATCACAAAATCCAATAAATCTAAATCAAGCATTAATTAAACTAACATCCAAACCAACACTTAACCCTAATTACCTACTGAAATTAGCAATGGAATTCAAAAGTAACCAAGATTAAATCAACACAATAACACATGCAAACATCCATTTGCATCCAAAAGCATAAAAACTATAAAAAAAGCATTTAACACTAACCGAATGATTAACTATTAAAAAAATCAGATCCAAATGTTCCGAAATAGAAAACATAAGATTCAAAAACTAAGAACTAATGCCAATGGTTGTCACACCCAAAGACACTAGCCAAATCTACCGAAATTACTAAACTAATTAAAAGAAAGAGCATAAAATACCAAATATGGTTGCTGAAAACTGAAACTCAGAGTCAAAGAAGCCTTGGGAGTCGTTCCTATGCCAGGTCTTTGCTGCATTTTTCGACCTAAAACCCTCTATTTATAGTTGTGAAAATTAAAAGACCGCGCCGCGCACAAGTAGAATCCGCAGCGCGGGTGCTGGTTTATCCCCGTTTTCTCGGCATTTGAATCTTCTCCACCGCCTCATTGCTGAGTCACCGCGTCGCGCCTTTATACATTCCGCGGCGCGCGTACGAATTCGACTGTTTTGTCTTTATCTTCAAACTTCTTCCATTTTGTACGCTTTTAGACCCTGTTTACATCTTTTCTTTCCAAACAAGCACTGACACAAAAAGTAAGAATACCACATGTAGCACCCGCGAATAAGGGTCGGATATTTGGAATTAATATATTAAATACTAAGCTTAATAGTTTGAGAAAGTTTACTTATTTATCGATTAATGGACGAAATATGTGAAATTAAACAAATAAAAATGATAATAAACAATAATGATAACGTAGATTTAATTGTGATACAAAACAAGTAAACGACTAAAAGAATAACAAGATTGATAATTTTGGGGACCAAATTGCAATTCTATAAAACTCATAATGTGAAGATATAAGACTTAGGGTGGTAATAAATTAACATGGCTAAGTTTAGGGACTACCATTGCAATTTAACAAACTAAAACCCAGCATCAGTTTTGTTCCATTCGATCATTCAAGGAGTCCTCGACTCTCTCTCTCTCTCTCTTCCCTAGCTGTTACATGACCGATTGTGCTTCCCATTCCAACCTTTACGTGATATAAACCAACCTACCATCCTTGAGGGCCGGTTACCCCAAAACCGTTGTGAGATAATACGGAAAGAGTGACAAGAAGGAGAGAAGAAGGTCATGACAGCAAAGGTCCTTGCATGAAACCGGGTTCAAAGAAGAAGAAATCAAGGTATCGAGGCTCCATCCTAGTCCTGGTACGGTTTTGAACAATCCTTCCATTTCAGTTGTCTAGAAACCTTGCATTGCATGAGAATGTCGCATGATATGATTGGCCTTGTGCAGCCCTCGGTACCCCGATTCTAGTGTTGGATTAAGCATTGTTTGATTTGCATACTCGAACCTACCGTGAGAACACTTTAACCTGGTCGATAGCCTTGGACTTTATTTTATGTTTCACAAGAAAATCTTGCTGCCAAACAATTGCTTCTTATTAGCAAAATCGAGACATTAATGCCCTTGCTGCCTTTTCTTTCTTACTGCTAAACGGTTCCTATAGTTCCAGCATGGTTAAGCGTAAGAAAAATATATAGATAAATATATCAAGATGAAGAGTGAGGATCGCAGGTGAGTGAGACCTTGATATAAGACTTATGCTTTCTTGACGTAGGGTTTAATGGGTAAAGAAAAAAAAAGGTGATAGCTGGGACGAATACTAAAAAATATGAACTGAGAACTTTAGCTATATATATTAGACACATGCTCCATACTTTTCCTTTAATTGTTAACTACTTCTGTAATGTACGGTGAAATTGAAAAGGAGATAACTTGGTACATTTACTAGACTAGCTTTTTAGCTTCATGACCACGTGACCAATTCTCATCCACAAAAGTTGGTAATATATATATATATAATATTAGTGGACATAATTTTGGAGGATGGTTTTGAGGAGGATAGCATCTGACATATGGAATTCCCTTTTTTTTTTTTTTTTTTTTTTTTTTTTTTTAAACGGCAAACGATATATAAGCGGAAGCCTCACCCGAATATTTCATAGGTGACCCCAAGTTCGAGCTCCGCAAAGCGGGCAAACCCAGCCCCCAAGGGGATTTCCAGGGAAAAATCCCCACATGTGCCCATATGAGGTGTGAGACAATTACGCTTTTGCAACGCTCCCAATGGGAATCGAACTCACAACCTGCAGCCCACATGGGTAAAAACCCGGTGCATCACTACCAGCTAAGCTGGAGATCACTTGCTGACATATGGAATTCTAAGAAGAAAAAAGAAAAACACATATAGTAAACAAATGTGTAGTTACATTGAATCAAATTAATTAACGTTGAAAAGTTAAATTAAAAGTTGTTTGTAATTTATATGATTGTATAATAACTAATAAGTTGAAAAGCCAAATTGATTCAACTAATTAGCTAACGACAATGTTGCATTAATTTAGGTCAAAAGTTTTCTAATTTATTTAACTTTTAGTTTATGGTATTAAAACTAAAACTAAAACAATTTTTGATAATATATTTAGGTCCACATTGACAAGTTAATAAGGTTACGAGGCGACGAGTAGGATAACGCTTATCGTTCATCGAGGTGAGTACATAAAATTTTCGAGCACACATCCCTTATAAAAATATAACTGTTTTGTTGTATGCGTGTTATGTGTTTTATGTGACTTTATGTGATTATACGTGCGTATTTTGACTTATGAGTTCAAATGTATTTTTTTGTAAATGTTTGAAAAATACAATGTTTCATAATTATGCAAAAAGGGTAAATGGGGAAAATGTGAGTGCTGACTTGAGAGGTTTAGACTATAAAAAAATGAAAGACGTTAAGACGAATGATGTACTAGGACCCCTATAGGTGATCCAAAACAGACGATTGGCGGACTGATACATTCGTCCCCCGCCACGTCTCAAAACATGGGCGTTCCCCCATAAAGACGAAAGATCTTAAGACGATAAGATGTTTAAGAGGTCCAGACCACAAAGATGAGAGATGGACTTGGACCCCCCTCCCCACATGATCCAAACACGGATGATTGACGGACTGATACATTCATCCCCCGTCACGTCTCTAACGATGGGTGACTCCCACCACAATGACGAAAGATGTTTATGACGTAATGACGTTAATGACGTTGGCTTGATATTCTAGACATTCTTGCCATTTTCACACAGGCTAGCTACCTGTTGTGATAGGGACAAGTTACGTCAGCGATGCCTTATGACGTGCTTGGACCACCACGACGCAGCCCAAATAGACGATTGGCGGACTGATATGTTCATCCCCCGCCACGTCACCAGTCATGGGTGACTCCCCCCATGCAACCCATAAAGATGTGAGTTCGAGAACAGATTAAGTGGATGAGAAAGGGGGTAATAAAGACGTATGCAGATTTAAGTGTAACAATGTGTTAAGGTGTTTTTGATTATTATGTAAGGAGTCTAAACCCTATGTATCTCACCAGACTTTCCAGTCTGACGTTTATTTTGATGTGTGTCTCAGGTTTAAGAAGTAAGGTACCAGAATAAAGCTCGATGATTTGCTTGATGTTTATTTCCTAGTTATAAAAATGTCTAGACTCGTACAATGTTTTCTTATGTCGTTGGGATTATTGTAAGTGGATTCATTTACCAGTGTTTCGAGTACGAACTGTTACATGTACGCAACTTTATTTTTATATATATATTAAAATTTTCTTTAAAAATGTTGCGTTTCCCAATGACCGAAAGAGAGGGATGTTTCACCACAGCATATATGATATAATTTCCCTAAGAATAGGGCTCAACAACGACTAAAATACTTGATATTACTAGGCGTTGTCAAACACCCCACACTTGTTCCTTGCTTGTCCCCAAGCAAGAGAGTTTTTAACAAATTCTAATAAAGACTCAAACAATTTTTGAATGTGTTTAATTTCAAAGCTTATTGCCCTAGGAGTTAGAGTGAAATAGTTTGTGAAAACATAATCGGAATATTCTTTGGAATTCATGACTTTCTAAAGAACCCTTGATTACAAATTTTCTATCCACAATGAAGTGTACGTACTCATTCAGATTCTAAAGGCCATTAAAGAACTGTCCATGACTTTCGATGTTGTCCGTGTAACGAGCTTTCAGAAATATCATCTCAAACCAGACGATCTTAGGTGGTAAGGTGCATAAATGCCTTTTTCGAGGCCACCCTTTTCGGACCAACCAGCTCCACCGCCTCATTGCTGAGTCACGGCGTCGTGCCTCTATACATTCCGCGGAGCGCGTACGAATTCGACTGTTTTGTCTTTATCTTCAAACTTCTTCCATTTTGTACACTTTTAGCCCCTGTTTACATCTTTTCTTTCCAAATAAGCACTGACACAAAAAGTGAGAATACCACAGCATATATGATATAATTTCACTAAGAATAGGGCTCAACAACGACTAAAATATTTAGTATTACTAGGCGTTGTCAACTCTTCAAACACGTACCTTGAGTAATTGTACTCCCAATCTAGTGTATGGGAGACAATAGCAGATGTGGCAACTTTGCTGATTTCATCAGATCCTCCTTTTCTTCCAGATATACAGGTGACAACGGCATGGACTAGAAATCTCTAGTTAGGAGGGAGCATCTTCTTGACTGTAGGTAGAAAATCTCCTTCATAGCTTAATTGTTCCAACCCATTCTTCATATTTTCAACTGGATACTCGATTGGAAGCCAAGGTGCATCACCAAATTGAAGTAATTCACGTATAACTTGCTCAGAAATAACAACTTCAACTCCTTGAATGGTTGAGTTGATTGTCATAGCACGTCCTCCCACCTTCTTGATCTTGGCACCTCTCCAGAAAGCATATACTAGGTCAATGCAAATGACTGGATTCACGCGAAGTGCGTGAGTGATCCAGTAGTTGTTTAAACCGTTTATCATGGACTGGAAATCATTCTTGTGCTCATCAGACAAATCCACCAAGTAACATGGGATGTTGTGGTGAGGCACGCGTTTCAAATAATCCTCAGCTGCCATTGAATCTGCACTAAACTGGCTAAGTTAGAAAATGTTTCACGAAAATATTTAAACATGCAACAAATTGTCAAAAACACTGAAATAAAATAATTAATTTAAAATAAATTAATATTTTATTTCATTGATCTCGATAATTTATTAGCCCATTTATCTCAGTTTAAAGTGCACACGAGGTTCAAATTGATTAAATTCAAAACAATGGATTAAATAGCCCAAAATAAATTAAAGAGGCCCAAGATTAAAAGTTTTTCGGTCCAAAATAAATTTATCCGGCCCACAAGGAATTAATCGATCCAAAAAAATGAGTTGTTCGGTGTGGGAGAGAGTTGCTCGGTCCAAAATAGTGGTTCGGTGCAGGTTGGATCAAATCCAGACGAAAAACGGGTCAAAACGGGTCAAGGCGAGGTTGTTCGGTCGGGAAGGATGGTTCGGTGAAAATGGGTCGGATCTTGGACGTTGTTCGGTCCGATTCGAAACCGATTCACAACCGGAATGATTGATGACGTAAGCGAGGGGCGAAAAACCCCAAGATCGACACCGATCAACAAGAAAAACCCCGAGAAACCTGCAAAAGCGAGAAATTAAACCACACAAACGAAAAAACAAAAACATTTGAACCTTGGAACGGCTTTGATCAGAGGAGAACTCAGAGTAATCGAGAAAGAGAGAAGGAGATGCGGTGAAGATGATGATGATGATGTTCGCGAGAGAGAGAAGGGGGGCAGAGGATTAGGGTTTGGAAAAAGAAAAAATCGGTGGGAAAAAAAACATAAATACCCCAAATAACCACATGGCTCGGATTAGCCGGCCCAAAACCCACCGAAGAACCCTAACTGGCCCAAACAGTTTAATTTCAATATTCGTACAAATTAAAAATAAAAATTGAACACACGAAAATAATTTTTTTGAATTTTCACAATCTTTTTAAAATTTGTTTTTGATGGATTTTCAAGGTTTTTGATTTTTTTTAATTGATTTTTTTCATGATTTTCAATTTTTTATGTGATTTTTCAATTTTTATGAGAATTTAAAACATTTTAAAATTTCTTTTTCTCCCCCTAAATCAAAGATTTAAGGAAATTTTTGATTTGCTAAACGTAATTAAAATTTAAATTGTTTTGGCAACAGTGCTGTCAACAATCCAAGTATTCCTGTCAAGAATGACGTTAGTTCCACGTTTGGTTGATATTTTTCAGAATAGGCTTACATTTTCATTTGCGAATAAAATCACGCAGTTGCATCACAGACCATTTTAATTAAGATGATGTGTATACCAATTTAGAATTTATAAAAAGGAATAAATGGTTATTGTGTCAAGAGAATCGCCAACCTGGAAATTATCTTAAAATTCATTTCGATTTGAAATGGCTTTTCCAGTTTCTTCACTTTGAGTGAGGGTTTTGTCTCAAGAGTCTATCTCTCAAACAGAATTTCCATAACATACACAGGTTATCTCCCCTTTCTAATCAAGAAACTCTTTGGTTAATTGACTCTTTTCCCTAAGTCTATATTCCTTTTTAGTCAAACTCTTACATGTTGTCCTTACTCTTTTGCCTTGTGCAACATTGACATCTTTTAAGAAGTTTTGCTTCTTTTGTGCATCATTGGCATCTTTTCGAGGAGTTCTTATACAAAATAGTTTGATGCTCCTTAGGCTTTAAACATGTGAGCTCATTGGCCTCTTTTAGGGTCTCTAGATGGGCTGATTTTGTGCCTCTTTCAGTTTAATCCTAATGACCCTTTTGACATGTGGACACATTGGCCTCTTTTAGCCTAACCACACACTACTTTAGTGTGGGTTGTGATAGTTGGACACACTCAGCAGACCAAGATAGTATACTAAAAGTTTCTCTCAGCCCATATCTTTGGGAAAGCCAGGATTGATAAACCATGTATGTAGAGGAAACTAAGTAGACACCAATTCTCAGACAAAACTTTCTCACCACAACTTGAAGTTTAATGAACTTAAGTTCATGGTGATAGCACATGAACCAGATAGGCGACCACAATTAAACATTTATAATCCTTAAACAGATCCTTAACCTCCTACACATCACCTCAATTTCAAATATCGCATTTTGCAACTAGTATAAATTTTATTTGACTTGAAAATAGCTATATTTATCTACATGGGTATCATTTCCAAACAGGAACAAACTAACATTCAGGACAAGATTGGACAATCAATGGGCACAGTCACCTGGTTCGGTTGAGGATGAACCGAACAACCTTGCTCACACCGAGTAACTTGGTCTGTTGACCAAGATTTGACCGAGCAATCCCCCTTTTGACTTTAATATTGACCGAGTAACCTTTTTGGCTTAAATGTTGACCGAGTAACACCCCTTTTTAACCTTATATTGACCGATCAACTTTGTTTGACTTCAAGATTGACCGAGTAACCTTTGTGCCGTCGATTAACCTCAAAAACATTAAGGGTGCGTTTGGTTCGTGGATTTCAAACCCTAGGATTTCAAATTCAATGCAATTTCAAATCCTTCAGAATTCAAAATCTTAGGATTTCAGATTCCATAACCCGTTTGGTTGGATATCAAAAACTTTATAAAATTGAAACACAAGCATTAGAACGATCAACATTAAATCGTTGTTAACCAATGACCGAGAATCGATGACAGAATAGTTGACACGAAATCTGCGGTGGAGCCAACGTCATTGATAGGGTGGCTGGAGGTGAAGGCGGCGTCGACGGTGGGATGGCCGCAGGTGGAGTTGGACGTGATGGTAGGGTAGCGAGAGCTAGAGGTGGCATCATCGGTAGGGGCCAAAGGTGGAGGCGGCGACGGCGGTGGGGTTGTCGAAGGTGGAGGCAATATCATCAGTGGTGGGGTGGCGGGAGTTAGAACATCAATTGTGATGTCGTCGAAGATGGAGGCAACGATGGTAGGGTAGACGGGGGTGGAGGTAGTGTCGACGATGGGGTAGCGAGAGATGGAGGAGGAGGCGTTGATCGAGTGGCCGGAAGTGGACTAGTCGGCATCGGTGGGAGTGGTCGGAGGTGGAGGCGGCGTCGGCGGTGGGGTGGCCGGAGATCAAGGCGGCAGCAATATTGGGGTGGCCGAAGGTATATGCGGCAGCAGTGGTGGAGTAGCCAGAGGTGAGGCGCCGTCGGCGGCAAGGTAGCCAAAAGTGGAGGCGACATCGGCAGTAGGGTGGCCGGGGGTGGAGGAAACCTCGACGGTGGGGTGGCAAGTTGTGGAGGAGGCATTGGTGTAGCGGTCGGAGGTGAAAAAACAAATATTTCATTCATGGAATTTAAAATGCTAAGGGGGGTCAAGGTATTTACAAATCCTTCGTTCATGGGATTTTGAGTCATTTTAAAAAATCTTATCATTTTAAATTCCATGCTTATTCTCCAACCAAACATAGGATTTCCCATGATTTAAAATGCAAATCCTGGAAAATTCCACGAACCAAACGCACCCTAAGAGATCTTTTAAAAAAGCGCCGATCAACTTCAAAATTCCACCGAATAGCCCAAAAGTTCGTGGATTTCCTTTAATCTAGAGATTTGATTTGAATCTCCCAAAAATAGAACCCGATGAACACGATGAATAATCAAAGAGCACGATGAACAGTGAGATCTTAATTAAACACCAAAACCTTAAAAAACTCGATCTTTTTGTCGAAAAATGATTGATATCAAAACAATAAAAATTGTTTTCTTCTCTGATTCCAATTGTAAGTCCCAATATTCACCAATAACAATATCAATCATATAAATCTTCAAATGGTGCGGAAAAACCAATTGAAAACAATCAAGGAAAGAAATAAGATGAAGTAGAAATCACCAAAATATGATCAAAATGCACTTGTATTTGATTAGCTTCCAACATAGGTACAATGATCATACACACACACAAGCTCACAAAAACTAGATCTCTCTCAATGCTTTTCACGCCAACCAACCCAAATAAGCTAACATAAAGACTATTTATACTATCCATGGCATACAAGCCCAATACAAGTCTAGCCCAAACCCAACACTAGTCTAATAAGCCCAAAAGATAAATAAAACAATTAGTAAAGTATAAACCACCAAAATAGGGCCCGACAGTTGACTACTGAATTTCTTCAAGGTCAATGGTACTCCCATTGTCCTCTTTGAATATGAGCTCTCTCTCACGAAAGACTCCTCGTCGTGCTACAGAGACCACGTCCTTGCTCGGTCTGTAGAACAAATATCCAAAAGACTTTTTTGGGTGACCAATGAAAATACACCTCTCACTTATAGCTGCTAGTTTGTCGTAAGTCTTTCGTCTTACAAAAGCTTCACAACCCCAGACTTTGATATGTGCTAACGAAGGAACTTTCCCAGTCCATATTTCGTGAGGTGTTTTGGCAACCTTCTTAGTAGGAACAAGATTGAGGATGTGGACAGTCGTCTCTAAGGCATACCCCCAGAAGTGAATAGGAAGAGAATCTCGACTCATCATGGAACGGAACATGTCTAACAATGTCCGATTACGTCTCTCAGCCACACCATTCAATTGTGGTGTCCTAGGAGGAGTCAACTGTGAAACTATTCCACATTCCTTAAGATAGTTGTGGAACTCGATACTAAGATCCTCACCGCCTCTATCGGATATAAGCATCTTTATCTTCCTGCCCAATTGATTTTCGACTTCATTCTTAAACTTTTTGAACTTTTCAAAGGTTTCTGACTTATGCTTGATTAAGTAGATATATACATATCTGCTATAATCATCTATAAAAGTCACATAGAATCGATTAGCATCCCTTGTGGATGATCTGAAGGGTCCACACACATCCGTGTGTATGAGATCCAACAAGCATTCACCTCTTTCACAAGATCCCGTGAAAGGTAATGTTGTCATCTTTCCCAAAAGAAAAGATTCACATACATCATCTGACCTATGGTCGAATGATTCCAACACTCCATCCTTTTGGAGTTGGGCGATGCGTTTCTTGTTGATGTGTCCAAGACGACAATGCCACAAGCATGCCTTTTCTATACCATTAGATAAATGAATTTGAAATACACTATTACCTAAATTGTCTACACATGTTACAGTTTCATACACACTATTACAAGGTAAAGCTTCAAAAATAAAAACACCATTTTTATAAGCAAAAATAAATCAATTCAAATTATCAAAAGAATATCTATAACGTTGTTTGAATAATGCATCAAAAGAAATAATATTTCGAGCCATTTCTGGTGAGTAACAACAATTCAATAAATCTAAACTAACATCACTACTAAGCACTAGACTATAAACTTCAATCTTGGTAACAGGTGACGATCGCCTATTCCCCGTGATCAGGTTTATCCTTCCATGCTCCACCTCCTTACTTTCTTTTAGGCCTTGCAAATCAGAACAAATGTGAAAATCACATCCTGTATCAAGGACCCAAGAACAAGAAGATGATGAGTTATTAGATATAGTGTATATATGACAACGCCTAGTAATATCACGTATTTTAGTCGTTGTTGAGCCCTATTCTTGGTGAAACTATATCATATATGTTGTCGTATTCTCACTTTTTGTGTTAGTGCTTGTTTGGAAAGAAAAGATATATACACTGGCTAAAAGCGTACAAAATGAAAGAAGTTTAAAGATAAAGACAAAACAGTCGAAGACACACGCGCGCCGCGGTATGAACAAGGGCGCGACGCGGTGACTCAGCAATGAGGCGGTGGAGAAGATTTAAATACCGAGAAAATGGGGATAAACCAACACACGCGTCGCGGATTTAGCTTGGCCGCGACGCGGCAACCCTAATTTCGGACCATTATAAATACCGGAGTCCCGTCCGACTTTTAGAGCATCCCGGGACGCAAAGGAGGGATCCGAAGGCACAATTTCATCAGTTTTTCAGTGGGAATCAATATTTTGGTTAGTAATTTAGTTTTTCTCTTGTTTTATCAACTCGGTATCGAGGTATTCCATAATCGGGATTTCCGTCGATTACTCGATGTTCATTTAGATTCATAGTTTCTGAATTTAGTAGAATAGTCAGTAGTTTATATCTGATATTTGATTGTATGGTTTGGATTTCAGTTTGATTTGGATTTATAAAAGTTAATCATTCGGTTTGATGTTTATTTGCACTTTCTCGGTATTGTTTCTGTTGAATGCTTGTTTAGATGTTTTGGGATTGTCATTGCTTCTGATTTTTCTCGAATTTACTTCTGGAATCAGTAAGTAATCTTAGTTTAGAACTTAGTTTAATTTAGTTTAAGTTCATGCTTGATTTGGATTTTGGCAGTTGCTTTGATATTGTGTTTTGTGTTGGTTTTTGGGAATGTAGAAACAATACCGCTGACTATAGAGTGACACTACAGTTGGTATACTGTCGTTCTATCTTGACCACCAAACTCTTACGGATCGACCCTTACTACCACTGTACTAGTGAGAGTGAGGTATTTACTATTTTAGACCGCACGACGACCTAGGCGTGTCAAATTTTGGTGCCGTTGCCGGGGAGTTGTGCGCTTAGGATAGATGATCAGTGGTATTTTTCCCTTTTTGATGTTTGTTTTTAGTTTTGTGATTTTGCATATGTGTACATCCTCGTAATGGGTGATTACATGTACCCGGGTTAATACACGTGTTATGGTGGCCCGATTTATTACAACAACAACCAGTGGAACCAAGGTTGAGGACCTCCACGACAGCAACAGCAAAACAATCAGTGGAGAGGAAAATGGTGTAATAATGAGCTCTACAATAACGGTAATTTCGTTCCTCCACTTTATTTTGCACAACCGAGTGGGCAGTCGGTTGCATTCGCACTTCCAACCACGGGAGTATGATGAGGCATCGCCTATATTTTTTCCTGAAAATGTAGATTGTCAGGTAGAGATTGGGTCAGAGTTGTTAGGTGTGTTGCCTAAATTTAGGGGTCATACGCATGATAATCCTTATAATCATCTTCATGAGTTTTTAGCTATAGCCAACGTGAACATACCTAGAAATGCTGATAGGAATATGTTTAGGCTTAAATTGTTTCGGTTCACACTCAAGGACAAGGCTCAGTATTGGTTCATGTCGCTGCCGGCCAACAGTATCACTACTTGGGAGCAGTTGAGGACATGGTTCTTACAGGAGTTCTACCCTGCAAGCAAGACAATGGAATTAAGAAGAGATATACAGGAGTTCTAGCGAAAACCTGGGGAAGCATTCCATGATGCTTTCGAGATATTGAATGAGTTGTTGCGCTCATGTCCACACCAGAAGTTTCCACGATGGCAGTTGGTCACGATATTCTACAACAGTGTCGACAGTATGAGCCAGGGCATGATTGATGCATCCTTTGGAGGGACAATTATGCTGCAAGATAGTGAGACGACATGGAGGTTCTTGGAGCAACTCAACAATGGATCCAAGTTCAATCATTCAGCAAGGAAGACAAACACAACTCATCGACGGCAACAGTAGATATCGATAACGACTGGAAGAAGGAGGTGAAAAATGAGATCGGTGCCCTTAGCAGGAAGCTCGATACATTATTGGCGACCGTGCAGAAAGGACCACCAAATCAACAGCAGCACGGTCAACAAGAACAAAAACCACACGAGGTTAGTCAAGCGTATGGTCAAGTGCAATACCACAACAACAACAACAACAACAACGGACGACCATATATGCCAAATAATCAGGGAGAGCAGAATTACAATGGTATCTACAACCATCAATACAACAACAATCGTCAAGGTAATTATGATGAGTCGTGTTCTATGAACGATCAGAATTTGGGATTTCCGCCAAACTCGGCAGAAGCCGAGGAGAGTAATTTTAATACCAATGATAATGTGTGTGAACCTGCATCACCTGAATATGTGATGGAAGGACATGCACCTTGGGAAAGTCAAGAGACCACTGAGATGGTCGAAACGGTTGTTGAGGAAGAGGTTGTAGGTGACAATACTACCCCTGACTTAACAACTTTTGATGTTTTCGAGAATGTGGACAATGTTGATATGGTGATGAGCGAACCTATACCATCACCAGATCATTTGGTTGAAAGTGAGATTGAGGAGGGGGCTGTAAGTGACAGTACTAACCCCAGCCCAACGACTCCTGAAATTTCTGAAATTGTTGATACTTTTGAAATCCAAGATCTGGTGATGAGTGAATCCATACCATCACCAGATAACATGGTCAAGACGGTTATTAAGGGAGGGGGCGTAAATGACAATACCAACCCTAACCCTACAATTTTCGAAAATTCTGAACATTTTGAAAGTAAAGATCTGGTGATGAGTGAATCTATACCCTCACGAGATAAAACCAGTCCCTCACTCTTGGTACCGATCCACCTGTTGGACGATGATCAAGAAGATGATGACGACGAGGTGGTCTTTGGAAACAATAAACATGATTTCTTTGGCACTCATGATCCATTCATGAATGGAAAATTAGATGTGATTAATACCATCGATGAGGATATACGGGAGCATATCAATATTATGCCCTCCGATCCCATTCGATTGGAAAATTTTTATTGGGACTACAGGCAAAAATAGCAACGTGCAGATAACACGCAATACGCAAGCAGCAAACGAGGCGCAAAACAATTATTGGAAGCGGCATTGGACGCGCTTCACGTCAAGCCGGTGATCTTGAAGTGGTACCGAAGGAAAGACCGATCTTGGAGGTTTAAAGCAAACTACAAGCATTCACGCGAATTAATCGTAAAACGGCGACCGAGCAGCAACAGGACCGGCAAGCCATTCGACCCAGGAAAGCTGGAAGAGTATCGGGTCAACGAGGGAACGGTGGAGGCTGAAATGCAGCAGAGACATATGGCGTACGACCCTCCGTAGCCGCAGAAAGACGGTCTAACTAAAAGACTGAGCAAAGAAGCGCTTTCGGGAGGCAACCCGATTTTCGATAAGTATTTTATTTTTATTTTTATTCTTATTTTTATTTTTAGTCAAAATATCATTGAGGATGATTGTTGTTGAGTGTGATACTGTATGTCCTAAGTGAGGGATGAGGATGAGTAAGTAGAAAACAAAAACGGAAAATTCGGAAGTCACGCCGCCAACACCATCAAACCGCGACGCGGACCGAGGAGACACCCGACGCACAGGGGCTTTTGACGCATACTCGCGACGCGGCACACTTCATTTGGCACCGCGGACCTTGAACCTTGATCGACAGACACCAGATTTCATCGCGTCTACGCATCGCGGCCTTGACACTTCGGTGTCGCAGAGACATGGAATCAGCAAGGACAACAACTCGCAATGTGTAATCTTCTTTTGTATTTTGCAACTTTTTTTTAATGTGTTTGTTAGTGTGAATAGTATCTATCCAAACTGTGATTGCTGCACCAACTGATGGAGTTGCATAACGCAAGTGTGGGGTCACCGTACCCCTATACTTGTATTATGCTGGCGTGGTTACTGCTGTGCCCCGAGTCCTGGATTTCATCGAGACGACACATGATCGACCCTTTTACAGTATGATCCCGATAATCAAGCAATTCAGCGTTTCTAAAGGGGTAACTCTTTCTCCCTTATTCTGAAATAATTTTTATGTACAACGGAGACGTTGTACGGTTTTAAGTGTGGGTGTGGACGGTCAAAAGAGTGTTTTTGAAATTTTTGAGGGAAATGAGTAATTTTCAAAAAATTTAGCAATTTTTCAAAATTTTTAATAGATTGTAATTTTGAAACGAATAGTGTTTGAATATTTATAGCATTGGTATTTTTCAAGTAATACTATTTAGTTGTTATCATGCTATTGGTTTAGTCAAATAAATTGAGTTTTAGGAGTTAGAAGATTGAGATATTTTAGGATTGGAATTTAGGAAGGGACTGTCAATCAGTCGCCTTTGTTTTTCGAGCCGGTACGCCTAAAATGGGTGGGACTTATGCACCTTGCTACCTAAGATCGTCTGGTTTGGGATGGTATTTCTGAAAGCTCGTTACACGGACAACTTCGAAAGTCATGGACAGTTCTTTAATGGCCTTTAGAATCTGAATGAGTACGTACACTTTTTGTGGTCGGAAAATTTTTAATCAAGGGTTCTCTAGTAAGTCATGAATTCCAAAGAATATTCTGGTTATGTTTTCACAAACTATTTCACTCTAACTCTTGGGGCAATAAGCATTGAAATTAAACGCATTCAAAAATTGTTTAAGTCTTAGTTAAAATCTGTTAAAAACTCTCTTGCTTGGGGACAAGCAAGGCACAAGTGTGGGGTGTTTGACAATGCCTAGTAATATCAAGTATTTTAGTCGTTGTTGAGCCCTATTCTTGGTGAAATTATATCATATATGCTGTGGTATTCTCACTTTTTGTGTTAGTGCTTGTTTGGAAAGAAAAGATGTAAACAGGGGCTACTTTTTGTGTTAGTGCTTGTTTGGAAAGAAAAGATGTAAACAGGGGCTAAAAGCGTACAAAATGAAAGAAGTTTACAGATAAAGACAAAACAGTCGAAGACACACGTGCGCCGCGGTATGAACAAGGGCGCGACGCGGTGACTCAGCAATGAGGCGGTGGAGAAGATTCAAATGCCGAGAAAACGGGGATAAACCAACACGCGCTTCGCTGATTTAGCTTGGTCGCGACGCGGCAACCCTAATTTCGCACCATTATAAATACCGAAGTCCCGTCCGACTTTTAGAGCATCCCGGGACGCAAACGAGGGATCCGAAGGCACAATTTCATCAGTTTTTCAGTGGGAATCAATATTTTGGTTAGTAATTTTTTCTCTTGTTTTATCAACTTGGTATCGAGGTATTCCATAATCGGGATTTCCGTCGATTACTCGATGTTCATTTAGATTCATAGTTTCTGAATTCAGTAGAATAGTCAGTAGTTTATATCTGATATTTGATTGTGTGGTTTGGATTTGAGTTTGATTTGGATTTATAAAAGTTAATCATTCGGTTTGATGTTTATTTGCACTTTTTCGGTATTGTTTCTGTTGAATGCTTGTTTGGATGTTTTGGGATTGTCATTGCTTCTGATTTTTTTGGAATTTACTTCTGGAATCAGTAAGTAATCTTAGTTTAGTGTAGTTTAAGTTCATGCTTGATTTGGATTTTGGCAGTTGTTTTGATATTGTGTTTTGTGTTGATCTTTGGGAAAGTAGAAACAATACCGCTGACTGTAGAGTGACACTACAGTTGGTATACTGTCGTTCTATCTTGGCCACCAAACTCCTGCGGATCGACCCTTACTACCACTGTACTAGTGAGAGTGAGGTATTTTACTATTTTTGACCGTACGACGACCCAGGCGTGTCAATATACCTGCAGACGATGGCTTCACTTTACCATCCTTGATGTCCTGCAGATACCTCGGGCAGCTTCGTTTCCAATGGCCCTTCTCGTTGTAGTAAAAACAGTCGGCCTCTTTGGGGTTCGGGACGGGAGGAGTGTGAGAACTAGGCCTAGCCCTTGGGCCATTACTGGATGACCCGGCATGCGTCTTGCCATTCCAGTTCTTCTTAGGAGGATATACCTTTACCCTTCATTCCGTCCTCAGTGGTCTGCAACATGTTTTGCAATTCAGCCAAGGTGGTCTGATTGTTGTTTAGATGATAAGCCAAGATGAATTGATCATAATAACTAGGCAATGAGTTAAGGACTATATCAATAGCCAGCTCCTCGTCAAAATGCACATTGAGCTTCTAAAGCCGTTCCACATATCTTTGCATTCTTTGCACATGGGTGCAGACAGACTCTTTCTCTTTCAGTTTGCAAGCCATGAGGGCTTTGACTACTTCATACTTTTCCTGACGAGCTTACTTACGGAAATTTTCCGTAAGGTCCTTGTTCATCTCGTATGGCCAGTAGTCCTCATAAAATCTCTGCAATTCTAGGACCATAGTAGCGACCAAGATGCAGGCCACTTTTGTCCCATCGTCATAATGTTTCTTATATGAGGCATATTCCTCAGGAGTAGCTGTTTCTTGATCAATCTTGACGAGCTCTTTTTCGAGAACATACTCTCTATCCTCAAATCTCATAACCATCTTGATGTTACGCATCCATTCGTTGTAATTGGTGCCATCCAATGTCACCTTAGAACACAACGAAAGGATCAAAGAGACTTTGTTATTATAGGATGCGGGTTGGGGAGTAGAAGCATCAGCCGAGGAAGACATCTATAAAAGAATAGGTAGTTTTAATTAGATATATAATCCTGAATACATTAACCCAAAATAAATATTAAGGCTAGGACCCAACTATATAATTCACAACATAGAAGAGGGATGCCGTAATCTAATTGTAAATTTTATAAAGGTAGGTAAATGACGATTTACCAATTCCACCATGGAAGGTAATCATATTAAGTGAAATTCCTAGGTCTTTTGAGATTCATTGAACTATTCAATGGCATGTTTAATCTCGGATTATGCTCTTCCATTTGTGACTGGGATACCGAGGATCACAAACAAGATGTGAATAACCATGAAAATTAGCTTGGTAACCTCAATGTCATTTATCATCTCAGTTTGATGTACCGGTAAACCACACGCATTCCATCAACAATGATTATTTATGAGATACCTATTACAACTCTTTATTGGTCCCTATTAGTGTGCTGATAAACCACACACGCTGCACTAACAACTAATAAAGTGTAATGTGCAATTTCATGAGTTAGCATATCTTTCACATTTTTCCTAAAGCAACTAGATTCGGTATTTTATTAAAATGGTTCAGGTACTTTCTTTAATAGCATTATACTTTTAATGAGATTAAGTTTTTGTTGGTCCCAAACTATACTAGATCTAATTGGTATCAAACACAAACACTCAAAGGTGCGGAATCCCAATGAATATGAATCGAAACACATAAAACACAAGAATAAATCTTCAATGCACACCTTGATTAATCCAAAGTCTGGTACATAAGATCTTGATTTCTTGAACAACAATAATTCTCTCTCTAGCTTAACACAATTCCCAAGGCAATCAAGATGACAAATGACGGCTACTAGAGCCATAAATACCTATCGCTAAAACCTTATGCCCATAGACACTAAGCCCACCGAAAACATACATGGCCCAACCAGAATCACCTTGGATTTTGGTCATGACCACCGAAATCACAAGGGTTTTCGGTCCAGACCGAAAACACCGATTCAGCTCATAAATCTTGATTTAAACGATTTAATGCCAAGCATAAACCATCAATTTAGGTCCTAACAATCTCCCCCTTGGTTTAATGCTTGCATTGATCTTCAGGCTTCTCTTGATCTTGAAATTCAGTTGAACACTGCAGCAGTATTCTAACAATCTCCCTCTACACGAGTATCGGGTGTAGATGTTAATAGCTTTCATTTCGTAGGAGAGACAACTTCATCTTCAGGATTGGAGTGTCTTCAGATTTAACTTTGAACGCTCATTAGGCGTACATGCCTCTTTCATAGGTCTTGAATCAGCACATCCAGCTTTGATTTGACTTTGATGAGGACTTGGAGTCTAACTCTTCACTCCTCGATCACTAAAGGTACGAATGTAGCAACAAAAGTTGTTTGAGGAGGAATTCAATGCAGCTTGTCGCATGGAATTACGCTTCACCTTTCTTTGGGGATAAGAAGTTTGTGTTGAAACTTTTGAACTTCACTTTCCGATCCATCACTCGAAAATCTTGAATTGTCTTTCACTGGCGTTTCACGAACGATGGCCGAAAATCCTGTGGGTCATAGAGTCATAAAACTCTCACCACAGTTGTTCAAGGACCCAGCCTTGGCTCAGGAGGAGATGTCTTGCAGTATCTGTGTGAACCCGGAGGAACGCACTGGGATTGTTTAAGTATCGGAGAACTACTCGTGGCCGTTTTGATTTTTGGCCCCTGCATATACTTGATCAAAGATCTCAATGCAGTTATCAAGTCAACAAGTTGACTTAGCTCTTGGCGAGATGTTTACTGGTATCCAAACTCTACGGAGTGTACCATCCTGGTCCCAATTTTGGTTACGGTGAAGTGTTGGGGTCTCACAGCTATTGTGGTAGACAACAGCGATCACTGACCCAGAGTTTCGATGTTTGTCAATGCGAGGTAAAGCCGCATTGAATCACGAACATCTTTATTAGAAGAAAGTTAGGGTTAAGAGTGGTATGAGCGTGTAATATATCTTGGTTACTAGATATACTCATCGGATAGACTTTCGAATTGTCATCAATGTATGGTATATTACACTGAATCATCCAACTCTTGAATTATAAGATTTGTAGGTAAGAATGGTTGTTGATGCCTCATATCTACTAATGGTGTTGTAGTAGAGATCACTGTCATAGAGTTTCGAAATATCATCACCATTTGGTTTTAAATGGTTAGTCGTCTATTTCTTGCAACAGAAAGATAGAGGTGGGTAAGAATGGATTGGCACGTATGATAGACTACGGTATGCAATCTAACCATCGGGACAGAATTTGTAACTCTCGACTCTAAATGGCTTAACTCAAAGTGTCTAGAAGTTTGTGTTATAGAAAATCTTGAGATTGGTTAAAGAGAAAAGTTGTTAGTGCCTCAAACTCATTGTAGTGTACCAATGAGAATCATCAGCAGATGTTGTTTTGTCTCAGCAGTGAGTGGTATAGCTCAGTGTGTCGTCGACTGGTAAGGAATGTTCTAGTGAATCACGGTGATAGTGAAACACATCGTTGACATGAGAAAAATGGATCTGTATTCCTGATTGGTCTTGATCAGGAACATTGACGATCCTGCAAATTTGTGTAGAAATTTTTGGTTTTTTAATTTTTTTGAAAAGTAAAGACATAAAAGTAAGACATATTTTTGGATTTTTGAATTTTGTAATTTTTTTGTTGTTTTTAATTCTCCCCCAAATTTGTGCATGGAAGAGAATAGCAAAGATAAAATATGAACAAATTTAACTAAAAACAATTGTACAAAATTTACATGAACTGATTTATCAGTCATCGAAGCGAATCATTTTCAAAAGTTCAACAAGCACATGGAACCAAGCTTTTGCAAAAGGTTTTGTAAACAAATCCGCCACATTGTTATCTGTGTGGATTGGTTCCAAGTGAATAAGTTTATGCTCGTAGCAATCTCGAATAAAATGAATTTTGATGTCAATGTGCTTGGTTTTTGAATGTTGGATAGGGGTTTTAACAATTTGGATAGCTGCATCATTATCACAAAATATGGGAGTATCGAGAAAGTTCAAACCATAATCGAGCAATTGATGCTGCATCCAGATAACTTGAGAACAGCAAGCCGAGGCAGCAACATATTCGGCTATGGCTGTAGAGGTTGACACAGTTTGCTGTTTCTTGCATTGCCATGAGATCAGCATGTCTCCCAAAAATTGACATCCAGCGCTTGTAGATTTCCTGTTAATACCGCATCCTCCATAATTGCTGTCAAAAATGCATACAGATCAAATTCACGGTTCTTAGGATACCATAGGCCCAATTTCGGTCTCCGTTTAAGGTATCGAAAGATCCTCTTAACAACAGTTAAGTGAGAAAGTTTAGGATTAGCCTGATGACGAGCACATTGACATACTGCGAAGACGATATCCGGTTTACTAGCCGTCAGATACATCAGAGAGCCAATCATGGAATGATACAATGTTTGATCGACAGATTGTCCATCTAGGTCTGAAGTCAGCAGAGGTCGCTCAGCCATCGGAGTGTTAGCATCTTTCGCATCCTTGAGCCCGAACATCACAATAATGTCTTCGACATATTTCCCTTGATGTAGTAGAATACCCGTTGAACTTTGTCGTATTTGCAACCCTAAGAACATCCAAAAAAGGGATTTATCCTGCTGCAATAGATGAACAAAGAAGGTTTCCGCATAAGCAAGTGGTATCAAATGCATAATAAATGGAACCTCTTAATTTTAAGAGTTTCCTTAAATGGAAACCATTTTTCGTTTTTAATGTAGTATATATATATATATATATATATATATATATATATATATATATATATATATATATATATATATATATATATGGTTTTTTACAGAAAAGTCTCAATATTTCAAGAAAATTAATGAAAAAGTCCTAAAATAAATTTTTTGAACAGAAAACCCCAGAAAACTGGTAAAATTATTCAATTTCGCCCTTTTTTTACCGACTACCGGCAAAAAGCGCAAAATTGAAAACTTTTTCCGATTTCCTGGACTTTTTTGTTCAAAAATTCATTTTAGGACTTTTTCGTTAATTTTCCCAAAATATCAGGACATTTCTGAAGAAAGCCCTATGAAGTAAATATTGAGAACGTTCCGATTTAACTGACGTGTATATACAAATTGAAATACAAGGTAATCGAGCCAATGATTGTGTGGAACAAAAAAATATAAATATTGTATTGTTTGTTAATCTCATATTATTCTCCTTTGTTTGATTTTGCGAGAAAAAGAATGTGAAACCGAGCTAACCTTTTTTCCTTCCTTTTATGCAAAGAATGTTCCACAGGGATGTGAGAAATTGGGTGGAAACCGATCAAAACTAAAAACATATTTATCAATTAGAGAGGTTATTGAGATATGCAACCATTTTTGCTTCTGAACTCCAACTAACAATATAAATGACCTACTTCACTTTAGGTTATTGTTAACTATCGATTTTAAGCTAAAACTAATATGTGATTATGACAAATATGTATAAAAAATAAACTAAGTGAAAATTCAGGTTGAAAAAAAGGGTTCTTTCATTTAACTTACAAAATTCATTATTTCGAAGCTTTTTTCAATCAAGAGGAAGTTTTGTATTTCCCACCCATAGAACAAAACATACAAAAAAACAAAAGCATAGTGAATTAACCATTTTTTGTATGAAGTCATATACACAAAAGTTATTATCAAAATAAGAAAACTGATTAAACATTACACTAAGCTTATTAAAGAAACAATGAAATATATCTTGAACGATAAGATTTAAAATGCAAGACAACAAACTTTGCACTAAAATTAACACAAGTAGGACACCAACCAATCACTAGAATGCAATTAGGGAGAACTCCGGATCGGTACATTCAGGAAAAAAAATTTCATAGAAGCAAGTAACACCGAATACCACTTTGATATGAAAGTTGGAACACATAACCATATGGTATACGGTTTTCTTCATAAAAGTCTCTATATTTTGGGGAAACTAACGAAAAAGTCCCAAAATAATTTTTTGAATAGAAAAGCCCAGGAAACCGGAAAAAGTTTTCAATTTCGCCATTTTCTACCGGTAGCCGGTAGAAAAAAGGCGAAATTGAATAATTTTACCAGTTTTCAACTGGGTTTTTCTGTTTAAACATAATATTTTGGGACTTTTTCATAAATTTCCTTGAAATATTGGCACTTTTCTGCAGAAAACCCTATATATTATATATAATTCCGATCGTTTGAGGATTCCAATTTCGGTGAGGACTGTGAGGACAAATCTGGACCTCTAATCTTGAAAAATTAGCGGTTAAGATTCAATGTGAAAAAATTGATATATATCTTAAAATTTTGAGGGTTATTTGACTAAAAATCGAAACTAGTGGATCATTAATACAAATAAATAAGGGTAATAAGATAATCTAAACGAGACTTCACCCCCTTTGCGACACTTGTCGCAATCTCATTAAGTGAGTTTTTTTATTTTCCCTCACTTTGTTTTTTGGCACAATTTTTTCTTTCTTTATAAAAAAAGATTCTAAAAAAACCAAAGTTTTTAAAATTTAATTTTCTATAAGACAAGTATCATCGTGAAATTTTGAAAAAAAATATTTTTTTTATTTTTTATTTTTATAAATCAAAAAATCAAAAAATCAAAAAAATTCTCCAAAAATTACGAAACTTTAAGTGATCATTCTAGACATTATATTAGTAAGTTTGTAAAGATAAATTTTTGAAAATAAGTTTTTTAAGTGTATATTTTTTTATTTTTAAGCAAAAACCTTAACAAATTAGTAAAAAAAAGAGTCTATGATCTAAATATATTAAGAATCAAAATATGTTTTATGATTCAAAAGGTTATTCACTATATTTTTTACCGATTAAAACTTATTATAATCCAAAAATGTTATGAATCAAAATATTATGATTCAAATTTTAAAATGATTCAAAAATGTGTCATAAATTTTGGATCATTTCAAGATCCGCGTATATTATAAATCAAAATATTAGATAAGAAACTATTAATATTCAAAACTTATTATGTCTTAAATATTATTATTTTTAACTATAATGATTCAAAATTCAAAATTTGTTATGATCCAAGATCCAAAATATATTATGATCCAAAATCCAAAACATGCTATGAATATTATGTCTAATAATCCAGAACGGGTTAAAAAAGACAAAAACGAATTTTAAACGAAAAAATATTTAAAAAATAGTAAAAAACAAACGAAAAGAAAAAAACCAAAAAATAATAAAAAACTGAAAAAATAAAAAAACTGAAAAATCAAAAAATCAAGTTTATTAAAAGTAAAAAAATAGACTTTTAAAAATAATTAATTAAAAATAACTAAAAACAAAAAAAAATAAAAAATAAAAAAACTCGGATAACTATGCTATACGGACGTACGTAGCATGTGATTATATCATCGAGTCTGTATTACGTTCCGTAGACGAGCGCCGCATGTGATTACGTCAAATACTATCATTACGTTCACGTTACTGTTCTTGATGAAATGATTGGACGAGAATTGTCATCGCCGTCCTCACCAAAATTGGAGCCATCATCGGATCGTGACCATATATATATATATATATATATATATATATATATATATATATATATATATATATATATATATATATATATATATATATATATATATATATATATATATATATATATATATATATATATATATATATATATATATATATATATATATATATATATATATATATATATAGTCAACAATTTAATAGAGAACCAAAATAAAACAATGAACCAAGGAACCAATCGTGAGCGATGTAATGTAATTTATCGACGCCCGGAGATAAGGTTATAAATTTCTAATTTGGACGCACATGTAGTGAATCATAACAAAAAACTCACTTCGTTTTTTTTTTTTGTTTTTTTTATTTTTAGAGCTTATTTTTTATCGAAATAAAAAACTGAATATATCAAATTCATAATTTTTTATTCTTTTTCAATAGACACGCATATCAATGTATTAAAAACGAAAAAAAATTCACAAAATTTTGTTCAGATTCACAACACCTAATTAATGTGAATCTGAACCACAACAAGTTTTTATAGAAGATTATTCAAATGTGAATGATCATTGAAATTATATTTTTCAACAATAATTGATTATTAAATAACAACTCATGTGAATTTAAATAAACTTTTAGATTTGCTTGCGAATTTGACTAAATTCATATTGAATTTAAGTAAATTCATTTATATGCTTTACAAATTCAGAAATTTGATATTGTACAATTGAATTAACTAGTATTCATAAATTAATTTACTTAAAGTTATGCGTGAATGATCAAAAATTGTTGAAAAAAATCGGGTACAATGATCATTTATATGTTATTTAATATGTATTAACTAGATGCATACTATTTTGAACCTTTTGATCATACGCAAATGCGTTAATTCAGATCCACAAATGAATTTGCTTAAAATTCACATGCGAATGATCAAAAAATGTTGAAAATCAGGGTACAATTACCATTTATATGTGAATTAACATGTCTAAAAAAAGAAGCTTCTAAATTTAGCAATGTGAATATAAACTATTTATATGTGAATTAACATGTCTAAAAAAAGAATCTTCTAAATTTAGCAATGTGAATATAAATTGTATTAAATTTGTATTGAAGATATTTCACATGTAAATGGTCAATGAATTCAATTTTTTCAATAATTGTTAATAATTCAATAAGAACTTGTGTAAATTTAAAAATATTAGAAAAATAACTTATTTTTTTCTTTTACTATTTCAATGTTTTAATATCATATACAATTGAATTAACTGAGATTCACAAATGATTAACGTAAAATTCACATGTGATTGGTAAAGAATTATTGAAAAATTGGATAGATTCGTCATTTAGATGTGAATGAATGTATCTAAAACAATGAAGTTCAGTTCAGGTTCACAACGTGAATTTGGACGAACTTGAAGTAAAAAAACAAAAAACAAAAAATTTCGTATATCAATATGGATCTATATTTATAGAGGATGAAAAATTATGAATTTTGGTATAATTAGTGTTTTTACGAAAAAAAATACGCTTAAAAATTAAAAAAACATAAAAAACTAAGTGAGTTTTTTTGCTATGATTCGCTACATGCGCGTCCAATTAAAAATTTTACATCAATCTCTCTAGCCGTCGATATTTTGCATTCTGACCGTAGGATTGATTCCTTGGTTTTTATATATATATATATATATATATATATATATATATATATATATATATATATATATATATATATATACACATATATATATATATACATATATATATATATATATATATATATATATATATATATATATATATATATATATATATATATATATATATATATATATATATATATATATATAGTTAGTATTAAATACATTTGTTAAGTATTGTGTGAATATAGGACTAATTCTAGACCATAAGATTGAAAAAATCAATGACTTAGATGATAGTGGCATTTGTGTAATTAAAATGAAAGACTTAAATAAAAATAATTAAAAACATCCTGTTAAGGGCATATTAGGCATTTCTATATACCTATAAATAAGGAAATAATATAATTTTCAAATCAATTTTGAAGATCGTAACAAAAATTACGGAACGTCTTCTCAATTTAGGTTCCATTATCTACTCAATGTACGATTTTTACAGTGACGATTGGAATAAAAGCTAGCATAAAACGATTTCTGATTCAACATCGATCATCACTTGTAATTCTTGATTTAACAAGAAAAATGTGTGATTACCACCCATTCTCTAAGAATGATTAAAAAACATACAAACAGACTCAAGTAATTAGGTACAATATAACATATACACATCCATTCTCTAAGAATAGCCTAAGCTACATAGTAACTAACCCCATTCTCTAAGAATGACTTATACTTCATTATACCAAAAACTATTAGTAAAAACGACAACAAATCAACATCTGTATCTTCACAGTATGGAAAGCCTCATTCTCTGAGAATGAACTTGACTCATTCTTATAGACATTCTCTGAGAATGACTTATAGCAAAAACGACACCAATTCAACGTCTGCATCTTCACAGTATGGGAAAGCCTCATTATTTGAGAATGCACCATTCTTTGAGAATGCACCATTCTCTGATAATGCCCCATTCTCTGAGAATGCCCCATTCTCTGAGAATGCCCCATTCTCTGAGAATGAACTTGAACCAATCTCATAGAAGGCCTCTCCGAAATCCAGAAGACAAAAAAAGCGGAGATGAAATTTTTTTTACGAACAGTTGTACCAGGTTCCGATCGATTAATTTGGCGAATTTTATACCAGGTTTCCATTGATTAGCTCTTTTTTTGCAATTGTTGGTTCCACCCTTTGCTGCCACCGTCTTTCTCTCTCTGCTTTGCGACATCTCCGAGGATTGTAATCGACGTTGTTTGGCGGCCGTCGGCACCAAGCGATTCTCACCTAGACATGGATGTGGGCAATCGACCACAATCGGATGCGTGATCTCAAATTTTGAAGGAGAATTGGTCGACGACGATAGATTCGCCGGTGCCGACGGCAGACGCGGTTGTCGACGGCGTGTTGTGGTCGATGATGGCAGATGTGGTGGTCGACAGCATGTTGTGGTCGATGATGGCATACGGTGCACGATTTCTAATTAGGGTTTATAACAGTTCCCGTATAAGAAGGGAAGAAGAGGAGAGAGAGAGAGATAAATTTACCATCATACCCTTTATAAATGAGTGGACCACAATTGGTCTTACAATCACACAATGTTTAGAAAACGTATTGAACATATATATATATATATATATATATATATATATATATATATATATATATATATATATATATATATATATATATATATATATATATATATATATATATATATATATATATATATATATATATATATATATATATATATATATATATATATATATATATATATATATATATATATATATATATATATATATAGGGTCCCATTCCGGTGAGGACTCGTAAGGACACCTTAAAAAATTGAAAAAAATATAAAAAAAATACAAATCATAAAATCGAGAATATTACTATATTTATGATCCAAAAAAATTTGGATCATTGAGAAACAGTAATGATCCACAAAAAATTTTATTTTGTGGATCATTGTTTCATTATAAAAAAAATAATGATCCAAAATTTTTTTTCTCTAATATAGTACTCTGATCCATTTTATTATTTATATTTTTTTTATTTTTTTTTCAATTTTTTTAAGGTGTTCTCATGAGTCTTCACTTTAAAAAGAGTCCTCACCCGATCGTTTATATATATATATATATATATATATATATATATATATATATATATATATATATATATATATATATATATATATATATATATATATATAAGCGATCGGGTGAGCACTCTTTTTAAAGTGAGGACTCGTGAGGACGCCTTAAAAATTGAAAAAATTATAAAAAAATACAAATCATAAAATCGAGAATATTACTATATTTATGATCCAAAAAAATTTGGATCATTGAAAAACAGTAATGATCCACAAAAAATTTTATTTTGTGGATCATTGTTTCATTATAAAAAAAATAATGATCCAAAATTTTTTTTTTCGAATTTTTTTTCTCTAATATAGTACTATGATCCATTTTATTATTTATATTTTTTTATTTTTTTTCAATTTTTTAAGGTGTTCTCATGAGTCCTCACTTTAAAAAGAGTCCTCACCCGATCGCTTATATATATATATATATATATATATATATATATATATATATATATATATATATATATATATATATATATATATATATATATATATATATATATATATATATATATATATATATATATATATATATATATATATATAAGCGATCGGGTGAACACTCTTTTTAAAGTGAGGACTCGTGAGGACGCCTTAAAAATTGAAAAAAATATAAAAAAAATACAAATCATAAAATCGAGAATATTACTATATTTATGATCCAAAAAAATTTGGATCATTGAGAAACAGTAATGATCCACAAAAAATTTTATTTTGTGGATCATTGTTTCATTATAAAAAAAATAATGATCCAAAATTTTTTTTTCGAATTTTTTTTTCTCTAATATAGTACTATGATCCATTTTATTATTTGTATTTTTTTTATTTTTTTTCAATTTTTTAAAGGTGTTCTCATGAGTCCTCACTTTAAAAAGAGTCCTCACCCGATCGCTTATATATATATATATATATATATATATATATATATATATATATATATATATATATATATATATATATATATATATATATATATATATATATATATATATATATATATATATATATATATATATATATATATAAGCGATCGGGTGAGCACTCTTTTTAAAGTGAGGACTCGTGAGGACGCCTTAAAAAAATTAGAAAAAATATAAATAACAAAAGGCATCATAGTACTATATTGAAAAAAAAAAGTTCGAAAAAAAACTTATTGATCATTATTTTTTTTATAATGAAACAATGATCCACAAAATAAAATTTTTTGTGGATCATTACTGTTTCTCAATGATCCAAATTTTTTTTTCCAATTTTTTTTGGATCATGATATAGTACTATTCTCGATTTTATGAATTGTATTTTTTTTATATTTTTTTTCAATTTTTTTAAGGTGTCCTTACGAGTAGTCACCGGAACGGGACCCTATATATATATATATATATATATATATATATATATATATATATATATATATATATATATATATATATATATATATATATATATATATATATATATATATATATATATATATATATTGGTTTTAGGAAATGGAAATTAAGCTGTTAAATCCATGCCTGCTATCGTATCGTGACATTGCGGTGCATGCATGTTAACGACATGACAGACTTATATCTAGCCCCGGTTAGTCGTTATTTAATATTATTTAGTTTGACCAAACAGGTTTGTTTTACAATCTTTTAATACAATTAATGTGATTATAGTTAAATGTCTAATTAATAATCTTCGTTTACTACTTTTCGTCAACAAAAAATAGGTTCGATCCTAGCCAAAACGTTGAAAAAACTACATGTAGGTCGACATATTTAACGAACATTTGAATTCAACTACCATCGTTATCTTTGCTACCAAACCCTAAAGAACAAAAGAACTGAAACCGCTATGCGAAATAAACTAATTTGAAACCACTCGAACGACACTTACGTGCTTACCTTGAACTCATATCTACAAGTAACATGCATTAAATGAAAGTTATGAGGAAATATGGATCAACAAATAGAGTAAAAGGCGACTTTACATTTCTTACCAAATTGACACATACATACATACATACATACATACATACATACATACATACATACATACATACATACATACATACATACATACATACATACATACATACATATATATATATATATATATATATATATATATATATATATATATATATATATATATATATATATATATATATATATATATAAAATAAGTTCAACACAACCAAATTATACGACCTAAACATAAAACAATTGTCGAACATAGATAAACAAAAACAATTAAATATATAATATTGTAACATGGTGAAATACAGTCGAACATATATGAACATAAAACGAAGTTAAATGAACAAACATATACGAATATAAACGAACAACAAAAACGAACGTTCACGTATATAATTAAACGACAAGACCATTGTTTATGTTTACTCGTTTAACTAAGCAAACGAGAATTTGTGTTCACGTTCGTCCATTTATTAAATACACAAAGATAAACGAACTTCCCGCCGTACAGTTCGCGAACGGTTCGCTTAACGTTGGATTCGTTTAGCCCTATATATATATATATATATATATATATATATATATATATATATATATATATATATATATATATATATATATATATATATATATATATATATATATATATATATATATATATATATATATATATAACACGCATTAATTTAAATTTATGAAGACCAGTAGGTCAACAAATAAAGTAAAAGGAGACTTTACATTGCTTATAAAATTAAAAAAAAAAAACACACATATATATATATATATATATATATATATATATATATATATATATATATATATATATGTATGGATGTATGTATGTATGTATGTATGTATGTATGTATGTATGTATGTATGTATGTATGTATGTATATATATATATATATATATATATATATATATATATATATATATATATATATATATATATATATATATATATATATATATATATATATATATATATATATATATATGTATTATTGAGTAAATTACAGTTTTGATCCCTCGAGTTTACCAAATTTTGCACTATAGGACAAACTGTTTGAAATTCACGTTGATGGTCCCTAAGGTTTGTGAAATGCTACAAGGTAAAAGTCTAACATGCCCCTTTTTAAATTTTTTTCTTTTTTCCTTTTTCTTTGGATTTATTATTTAGTTTATTAATAAAAAAATACCCCCACCCTCCACCTTGTACGTCTCTCTATCTCTCTCTATACTATTCATGACACACACAAGATCGGTGTGTGTTGTTCCTCCTTCCTGTCTCGATCTTCTTTTCTCTTTCCTATTGATTTTCTCTTCCCTCTTGCTGATTTTATTTTCCCTATCTTCTTTTCTTACCAATTTCTCTTCCACAGAGTTAGCTTATCACTAATATTTATCAATTAAATTTACCTTAAAAGAATGCCCTGAATAGATTACCGTGAATTTGGTCTTTGTCTCTCTCTTATACATGTAGGTAAACCCAGAAACAAAAAAGCCAGTTGTTGGGACTTCTGGTTATACCAACATGGTTCAAACGCTTCGATTCATGGAGTTCAGATCCGAAAATGGTGGTAGTTAGGTGTTAAGTTGCGATAAGATACCAAAGAGATTCAAAAACCAGGTTATAGAAATTTTGGGGTTCGTTTCACTTGCACATCTGATGATCACAAGATACCGCCACAGCGTCTCTCTCTCCGTTTGCATACAGGGTCGGGTCGAATGCAATACAATTGGCTCGTTAAACGTATCGATTAGCATTTAAATCGAGTATATATTCCAAAAGCCGGCACATTTTACAGGTGTCTTGTTATCGTCTTCATATGTCATAATGTTCACCAATTCATGCAAACTACAATGGCTTTATTTCAGCTCATGAAACTTGTTAATTTTACTTTTTTTCGTTTTCTTGACTGCAGCCATTAATATACAGGCAGAATCTACACGTCACTACAAACTAAGCGATGATCATGGTCATAATGGTATCCATGACAGACTCTTGTTGGAAAACATTTTCTATCACGTAAGGCTGAAAACATTACTTTAATCACGTAAGGAAGGAAATGGAGATAAAGGTGGGGCTGGTGGTTAATAGAGAGAGAGACGAACAAGGTGGAGGGTGGGGGTATTTTTATTAATAAACTAAATAATAAATTCAAAGAAAAATAGAAAAATTTAAAGGTATTATTTCACTCATATCCTTATAAAACTAACATATTACTTATATATCATTATAAAGTTCAAAATTACATATACATATCATTCTAAAACTTAATGTTTAACGTATTTATCCAAATTCGTATTTTAATTTAAATTAAACTTTTTTAATAATTTAAAACTATCTAAAATACAAAAAAAATCATATTAAATTACTTAAATACCCTTTCTCAATTAAATTAAATAATAAAAGTAAACTAATTTAATTAGATTGCACGAAGTCTGTATCTTGGATTATTCACGAAGTCGATCAAATACCTACATCGCAGCTGTCTACGCCAATTCAATCTCAAACGAACCGATCGTGAATATTGGAATATGAAAATCGAAAGTTGAAACAGAACTCTGAAGGTGGAGCCATGGATTCTCATTCGTGTAGTGATGGCATCGTCTCGTGGACTGAACACAGATACGATATTGAAAATGAACGCATGTTGAAACAATCGGAAGTTCAGAACGTGGAGTATGCCTGAGGATTAGTTGATTGATCGAGATTACGTGTAAAGAATGAACATTGAAGAATCGAGGCTGCTGAAGAATCACTCAGACATAGTGAATGCGAGATTTAGAATGAGGAGACTGATTCTCAAGCCTGATTTCTGAAGTACCGTTGGAAACTTGGAAAGATTGATTTCAAATGTTCAAGAATTGATCATTGATGATTCACGATAGACGAGATGGCTATTGCAGTTCTTGATGTGTGTAATATGGATGGATTTTGGAAAGGCGCGCAATTTCCCGTTCAGTGATTCTAATTCGCGTGTATAGGCTGCTACAGATGATGCTGAATAGTTTTACACAAGCGAAATCCAACAAGCTTGAAGATCTAAACAATAACAGAGGAGATGTTTACTGTAAGAACAAAGAAAGAAATAGAAAGAAAAAGCTTGACTGATTTACCCTTATGCTTGGAAATTGGCAGCTTCATCTTAACCGGTTCACTAATGCAACCGTGGTTCAACTGGTGCTGCTTGATCTTGATCCTCTGTGTAACAAGTATACAGTTTGGAGAAAGAGATGAGATTTTAGAGAGAAACCAAAATAAGTAAGAAACGCAGGTTGGAGATTATTTCAACAACAAATGGATTACAGATTTACCCTTATGTTTGGTGCTGCTTGATCTCGACTGATTTACCCTTATGTTTGGTGTTGCTTGATCTTGATCCTCTGTGTAACAACTGGTGCTGCTTCAGATTATTTCAACAACATATCAATTTCGATTACAGTAAGCTTCAAATACGAATATTACCTACCAATCAGACCCAATTTTGTTCTTACCAATTTCGTCCTCGTGCTTACCAATCTCGAGCCTTAAGCTACGCTTGCTCCGAATCCTCCCATCTTAGCTGCGACTAGCTCTGATCCTCTATCTTAGCTGTGATTCAAGAAATCAACATCCCAATGATAAAGATCAAAGTACAGGTTGGAGAGATGGAAGAAGAAAGGACGGTAAGGAGAAAGAGAGATCGACGAATCAGGTAGAAAACGTGAAATCAAGAGATAAATTTTTAATTGGGAAGGGTAATTTAGTCACTTATAGGGTATTTTGTAATTTACATGATTTTTTTAATATAAAAGTTTAAATAAAAATAAAAATTTGGATATATAAGTGAATATTCAAGTTTTAGAATGATATATATGTAATTTTGAATTTTATAAGGATATATAAGTAATATGTTAGTTTTATAAGGATATGAGTGAAATTTGGCCAAATTTAAAAAGGACATTTTAGTCTTTTTACATGACCCATGGGCCGATTTGTAGCATTTTACAAACCTTAGGGACCTCCAACGTGAATTTCCGTTAGTTTGTCCTATAGTGCAACATTTCGTAAAATTGAAAAAAAACACACACACACACACTTTACATTGCTTATAAAATTGAAAACACACACACACACACACACACACACACACATATATATATATATATATATATATATATATATATATATATATATATATATATATATATATATATATATATATATATATATATATATATATATATATATATATGTGTGTGTGTGTGTGTGTGTGTTTTTTTTTTTTTTCAATTTTATAAGCAATGTAAAGTGTGTGTGTGTATGTATGTATGTATATATATATATATATATATATATATATATATATATATATATATATATATATATATATATATATATATATATACATTTAACAATTATTATGTGAATGTAAGACCAATTGTGGTCCAATCATTTACAAAGGGCCTTATAGTAATTTCATTATAACTAATTAATTATTTTTTTAAAAATCTTCCTTGAATTTTGGTAACCTAATGCTGAATTATCTCATTCCCACTTCCCCTTTCTCTCTCTTCTTATACGACCCCGACCCACACCCATTAGAACTCCCCACTCTGATGCGCAATTTCGGCCGGTATCCTCCATCTCCGATGACTAATTCCATGAATTCCAGGTCGGTGCAATCTCCATCTCCCTCATCACCCATTTTCTTCCGGTTGATACTACTTATTAAAGCAGATCAAGAGACTTACAGGAAGCGTGCGGCTAAAGGCAGAGAGAGGTAATAGAAGCAGATCGAATCCATTCATGTACGCAAAGCCTTCGAGTTTTTTTAACCCGAAATTCAACGTCTTCAAGTGAAAGAGAAGCGATTTATGTAAGACCCATTTTCATTTTAAGATGCTTACTAAGGTAAGTAGAGTTATTACCTTATAATCGGTGTTGTCTTACATATGAGTTGTTTAGAAATGTGTTAATCTAAAGTTATAATTAGCCTAATCAAGTTGTAGAACTTTTCCTTAGCTTTCTAAGCATATAAGGATTGTTAAAAACGGATAAGAAACGAGAAAGTTACGATCGAAAAACTAAGTGAAATTCCAGATTCACACGGGGCGTGCCGATGTCACACGGGGCGTGTGAAATCCTACAGTGAGCCTTTCCAGAATCACACGGGGCGTGTGGAATTCCACACGGGCCGTGTGAAATCCTGCAGTAAGCCTTTCCAGAATCACACGGGGCGTGTGGAATTCCACACGGGCCGTGTGAAATCCTGCAGTGAGCCTTTCCAGAATCACACGGGGCGTGTGGAATTCCACACGGGCCGTGTGAAATCCTGTAGTGAGCCTTTCCAGAATCACACGGGGCGTGTGGAATTCCACACGGGCCGTGTGGATCTGACAGACCCTTTAAATGTGCAGAAATGCTCATTACGGGAAAAACATTTCCTTTTCGACCTTGAGAGCTCCAAATGGCGATTTTGGGTCAAATTGAAGCTGGAGATTCGTAAGGAAACATGGGGAGATGCGGATCTAACCTCGTAAACACGTTCTCGATTCCTAATTCTTCGAGGTGAGTGATCTCTTCGGTTTGGGGTTTTTGAAACCCTAACTTTGATTTCGTGATTTCGTTATATATTGTTATATATGTTGATAGTAGATTGTTAGTGGATGCCTTTAGAGTTATTGGTGAGAGTATTGTCGAGTTTCTACGGTTGAATGAGTAGAACCGTGAAATTGGGGATTTCGGTAAATATTGAGTTGATATTTACCGTTTATACTCCTTTTTCCTCTTTTGATTGATACATCTTTGAGATAGATGATATTGAGATGATTGTGGATGTTGAAGAATTGATTTAGACTATGGTGATATAACCAAGTCTAGCGAACAGATGCCCGGTACGCGCAAATTGGGAGTTCCACGTACCAAGCGGATATTAGGTGAGTAGTTATAATTCATTATATATAGTTTGACTATATCTAAATTGAATTATGGTACATGTTAATTGGTTGAGATACTAAGTTGTATGAGTTAAACAAGGTTTAGAATTCACTGTTATATACGAGTACTTGGTTTGAATGAATATACTGAATGACTGAGATAATCATAGAGATTAAGTTAATACATATGTTGTACATATATGTGTGTTGTATTGATATTGCGGTAGCTTAGAGTTAAAGTGGTTATGTTAATTGTGGATAACAAGAGACGAGTTATAGTCTATACTTGAGCATAAGATCAGAGTATATGCTAGAGTGAGTGACTTAAAGAGTCTTTGAGTTTGATTGCTACAACCATGATAACTGTTATAATTGAGCATAATTAACAGTGAAATGAGTTTATACGAGTATGTAGGATTGAGTTTATGAGTAGTATCAGTTGAGATACTTATTTATTGAGTTGATATTACTATTAATTAGCTGGTGTTTGTAAAGCTAATATGTTTGCAGGTTTCAGATTTTAGAGAGAGTGAATATTGCTAATGAGACTAGCAAAAAGAAGAATGAGAAGAGAGTTTACTAAAAGAGATTGTGGAGTATGATTGAGATTTCTCACTAATCTTTATAAGCTTACACTTGAGTTGTTTGTTGTTTTGCAGGTATCTGTAGCAGTGATAGGGGAAGGCATGTGATAAAGAGAGATAGACAACTCAGAGCATGTCCTTTAGTTGTGTTAGGTTTATTTGTAATGCCTGGTCAAAATTTAAGGACCTTTTGTGTAATTAATGTTTGATAACATCTTGTTTTTCCTGGGTTGAGTGCAAGTATACCCATTTTTAATGTATAATTGTTTGCAAAATTTTGGGTGTACTTTGTATGAGAAACCGGGTGTTACAAGTTGGTATCAGAGCATGGTTTAAGTGAACTAGGTCTTGAGTTTAGAGTCCTAGACTTAAACTAAGAAGAGAGAGAGCCCCTATCACATGCTTGGGAAAGGATACTGCTGCAAATTTTAATATATGAGTTAAGTATAACTTTTATGTTATATTCGTTATTTGTTGTTTTCTGTGTGTGAAAACAGATATGGAGACAGATGAGGACGAGTTGATGAATTGGTCATAGCCGGTTGGACCAATATTGGATGATGATACGAGATTTTGACTGATAAGAGATATCAACCAACTAGGAGACGAGAAATTCAGCTAATTATGAGATGTTAGTTGAATATGAGATGAGATTCTGCTGATGGCGAATTTTCAGATGATGATGAGCTGATAAGATGAGATCCCGGTTGAGGCGAAATTCCAACTGATGATGAGAAAGAGTATGAACATAAGCTGAGTATAAACTAAGAGTTGAAACATGTGAGTGTAGCCGAGTATACTCAAGAGTTGAGATCCAAAGTATGCAAGTTCAACTAATGAGGAGACAAGATTTCTTGCTACAAGGTATGTAAGTAATTTCACTTAAAATGTTAATTGTAATGAGTTACATGTGTTTTAATTATTGATATTACATATTGTAGAATATGTGTAAAATATGTGAACACATAAAAGATTAATTGAAATTACATGTGCTAGAGAATTGTGAGTATAAGGTGTAGTAATCGATATCGAGATGAGAATCTCGTGTCCATTTGAGGTAAAGTTTACATATCACATAATGAGTGCTTTATGATTATGTATAACCGAGATTATAAGTGGTTGCTTGACGAGTACTTACCAACCATGAAGAAATGTGTAAAATGAGCATATACATGGTAAGAAATAAATAAAGAATGATATGGTAAATATATATATTGCTTGTTGTTTCACAGATGTGACGAGACTTCTAAGTATGAGTAAATGTGGTTGAGACCACATATTCTGTGGGACCACATATCGAGTAAATGTGGTTGAGACCACATATTCTGTGGGACCACATAACGAGTAAATGTGGTTGAGACCACATATTCTGTGGGACCACATATCGAGTAAATGTGGTTGAGACCACATATTCTGTGGGACCACATATCGAGTAAAGTGGTTGAGACCACATATTCTGTGGGACCACATATCGAGTAAATGTGGTTGAGACCACATATTCTGTGGGACCACATAACGAGTAAATGTGGTTGAGACCACATATTCTGTGGGACCACATATCGAGTAAATGTGGTTGAGACCACATATTCTGTGGGACCACATATCGAGTAAAGTGGTTGAGACCACATATTTTGTGGGGCCACATATTGAGTAAATGTGATTGAGACCACATATTCAGTGGGGTCACATATTGAGTAAATGTGATTGAGACCACATATTCAGTGGGGTCACATATTGAGTAAATGTGATTGAGACCACATATTCAGTGGGGTCACATATTGAGTAAATGTGATTGAGACCACATATTCAGTGGGGTCACATATTGAGTAAATGTGATTGAGACCACATATTCAGTGGGGTCACATATTGAGTAAATGTGATTGAGACCACATATTCAGTGGGGTCACATATTGAGTAAATGTGATTGAGACCACATGTTCAGTGGGGTTACATATTGAGTAAACGTGGTTGAGACCACACATTCTGTGGGGCCATGTATTAACTAGTTGAGGTTGAGATCATATACTTCTGTGGAACCACATAACGAGTACCTTGTGGTTAGAGTAGTGAAGACTGTTGTGTCTCAGATAAAAGGACGAGTGATAGTGAGTCTATATGGCTTGAGACCGTAGCGGAGACCCGCTAGAGTCAAATAGAAGATGGATTAAAATCAGAGAATGGTACGAGGTACCATGATCTGATTAGAGGACGGTACGAAGTACCGTGAGATAGCGATGAATGACGAGTTTGGAGAACAGTACGAGGTACTATAAAACAGTGTTGAATGATGAGACAAAGGATGGTACGGGGTATCAAGAGCTGAGGCAGAGTGGTGTTAAAATGTTGTGCTTGTGTGTAAACAAGTATGTACTGTGTAGAGATATAGAGTGTTGAGACTGCACTATCCTTGAGTGTGGATATGTATGGTATAGATGTGAACCTATACAGTTTGAGACTTTATGGGTTAAAAAGAGGACGAATCAGAGGCGGAGTAACAGTATGAGAGTACTGTGAGATAATACAGTGAGTAATACTGTTGAGAAATGTTGCTCTGAGTAAGAGCATTTGTTATTTGGTCATGTTGAGAATGTGTGAGGTTTCTTTCATGTTGAATGAAATAAAATTTTATAAATACATGATAAGAAGATATGAGTTAAAAAGAATAGGAAAGTAATCGTGATTGTGATTGATAGGATTCGTTCCTTAGCAATCAAATCCATTTACTGCCAATGAGGGAAATGTGTGAATGTCGAGATAATAAAACTATTTATTCGTATGAGACGATAGATAATAGATTTTGTTATAATAATCTTGAATTATTTATTGAGATTAACGAGTCAGTTGGGAGATGAGATATGATCTCACCGTAGAGATTGCGGTGTCAGATGTTATTATTGAGTCATGTGTAGAGATTTCAGTGAGCCATAAGTATGACCTATTGGTGTCATACGGATGAATTAGAGATTGCGGTGATAATGACGGAGAAGTGGTGAGAGGAAAAATCCTTACTGATGGTATGTCAGGAGGAATATATGCGGTTGTGTTAAAAATTTATTGGATAATAATTTATTGAGTTTGATAAAGCTAATGATTTAATGAGAATGTGATGTGGATTGTCCACATAAGAGAGGATATAATGAGTGAGTAATTGAGAGAAACAACATGAGGTATGTTGTTGAACTGATATGAAAAGGAGCCATTTTGGTGGAGGATTGTTAGTTGAATATTGGGTAAAAACCTAATATGTGTGCTGAGGTGGGAGTAGAGATAAATGAGCTTTCAGAGAAGTAATAATCAGTTGTAGTGATAAGACAACTGAAAGGGGTCTCATGTGATCAAAGGGTCGAAGGTTAAAAACCAAATTAGAGGAGACGTGAATGAAACTCGAGATAGTTTCTAATATTCATGAGTTGTGTTGATGAGGAGTCAATAATTGACAGGTTGCAATTAGAGGAGTAAATTGAGAGAGAGTGAGTATTGGAATCAGTGGGACCGTTTTCCTTATTGAACGATGGTACAATGAGAATATGGCTCGATGTGAGTCATAAATATGAATGTATGAAAATAATGATAGTGATTGGAGTATCACTTGAGGAGTAAGGTGAGATATTTTGATGTCGACGAAGCTACAACGAAGGGTGCACTATAAAAGAGTGAGTACTTGCCTACGTGGCAATGATGATAGCCAATATAGCTATAAAGATCATCTTATGAGACTGATGGCGGGCGTTAATTATATTATGAGTAAATGAGATATGACAATATGTACATGTCATATGAGATGACGAAAGGATAATATTATTATCGTAGGTGATGTGTGATTGTGGTGGTGAGGTGGTTGTATAGACCATACCTATTCTAAGAGATTCCGAGGACGGAATCTTTTGAAGGAGGAGAGAACTTGTAAGACCCATTTTCATTTTAAGATGCTTACTAAGGTAAGTAGAGTTATTACCTTATAATCGGTGTTGTCTTACATATGAGTTGTTTAGAAATGTGTTAATCTAAAGTTATAATTAGCCTAATCAAGTTGTAGAACTTTTCCTTAGCTTTCTAAGCATATAAGGATTGTTAAAAACGGATAAGAAACGAGAAAGTTACGATCGAAAAACTAAGTGAAATTCCAGATTCACACGGGGCGTGCAGATTTCACACGGGGCGTGTGAAATCCTGCAGTGAGCCTTTCCAGAATCACACGGGGCGTGTGGAATTCCACACGGGCCGTGTGAAATCCTGCAGTAAGCCTTTCCAGAATCACACGGGGCGTGTGGAATTCCACACGGGCCGTGTGAAATCCTGCAGTGAGTAGACCTGGCAATATGGTTCACGACACGAAAGACACGACACGAGCACGACACGAGTTTTCCGTGTATGGGTTTTTGAAATTCGTGTTTCGTGTCTATTCGTGTCAGACACGAATTTAAAATACGGGTTTCGTGTCTTATACGTGTCAAACACGAATTAACCTGTTTTGACACGTATAAGACACGGATTACACCCGTGTTACACGTGACACGAATAGACACGTCTAAACACGTATATACACGTAATATCATCTCTGTTTTCCTTGAAGTGTAGGGGTTAGTTTTGCATATACTGAAAGTTTAGGGACCAAATTAGAAGACATCATATATTTTTTAAATAATGAAACATAAAACCCTAAATCCCAAAGACCCAAACATTCTTCGTCACTTTGCAGCCACCAAATCCCGCCTGTACAAAGCACCGTCGAGGACTAGCCGACCGGCGACCACCTAGCCGACGCCTGATTGACGATTTGCAGCGATACACGACACCACCGACCGGCGACCACCTAGCCGACGCCTGATTGACACCTGCTCGACTCGTACTCTACGCCAACCTCCTGCTTGAGGCCAAACACTTGCTCGACGCCTTCGTTCACTGCTCGACGCCACCGTTCACTGCTCAACCACCGTTCACTGCTTTCAAGTTTCAACATAGCGTCTTCAGATTTCGTAGCTTAAAAACTGTAATTTTTTGTATCTTCAGATTTCATGGCTTCTAATGTGAAGGTGAGTCAAATCTGGAGCATTTGATTGTTACCGAGTAGTTTGAGGAAAGGGAAAGCGAGTGTGATTTTGATATCGATGGGTGAATGTGAAGAGTGAAAAAGAACAAGAACAAGAACACAAGATTTGGGTGTTGTTCTGATATTTGTGATTGTGTTATTAACGGGGTGTTCTGTATGTGTCATTTTTCGTGTTAGAATTCGTGTAAAATCGTGTTTTCGTGTGACACGGATAAAAAACGTGTCTGATCGTGTCGTGTCGCGTGTTACACGCATTAATTATGTGTCGTGTTCGTGTTTGATATCCGAGACACGTTTTATAATTCGTGTCGTGTACGTGTTTCATAAATTCGTGTTGTGTAAATTCGTGTCTGACACGAATACACGACACGGAGACACGGATTGCCAGGTCTAGCAGTGAGCCTTTCCAGAATCACACGGGGTGTGTGGAATTCCACACGGGCCGTGTGAAATCCTGCAGTGAGCCTTTCCAGAATCACACGGGGCGTGTGGAATTCCACACGGGCCGTGTGGATCTGACAGACCCTTTAAATGTGCAGAAATGCTCATTACGGGAAAAACATTTCCTTTTCGACCTTGAGAGCTCCAAATGGCGATTTTGGGTCAAATTGAAGCTGGAGATTCGTAGGGAAACATGGGGAGATGCGGATCTAACCTCGTAAACACGTTCTCGATTCCTAATTCTTCGAGGTGAGTGATCTCTTCGGTTTGGGGTTTTTGAAACCCTAACTTTGATTTCGTGATTTCGTTATATATTGTTATATATGTTGATAGTAGATTGTTAGTGGATGCCTTTAGAGTTATTGGTGAGAGTATTGTCGAGTTTCTACGGTTGAATGAGTAGAACCGTGAAATTGGGGATTTCGGTAAATATTGAGTTGATATTTACCGTTTATACTCCTTTTTCCTCTTTTGATTGATACATCTTTGAGATAGATGATATTGAGATGATTATGGATGTTGAAGAATTGATTTAGACTATGGTGATATAACCAAGTCTAGCGAACAGATGCCCGGTACGCGCAAATTGGGAGTTCCACGTACCAAGCGGATATTAGGTGAGTAGTTATAATTCATTATATATAGTTTGACTATATCTAAATTGAATTATGGTACATGTTAATTGGTTGAGATACTAAGTTGTATGAGTTAAACAAGGTTTAGAATTCACTGTTATATACGAGTACTTGGTTTGAATGAATATACTGAATGACTGAGATAATCATAGAGATTAAGTTAATACATATGTTGTACATATATGTGTGTTGTATTGATATTGCGGTAGCTTAGAGTTAAAGTGGTTATGTTAATTGTGGATAACAAGAGACGAGTTATAGTCTATAATTGAGCATAGGATCAGAGTATATGCTAGAGTGAGTGACTTAAAGAGTCTTTGAGTTTGATTGCTACAACCATGATAACTGTTATAATTGAGCATAATTAACAGTGAAATGAGTTTATACGAGTATGTAGGATTGAGTTTATGAGTAGTATCAGTTGAGATACTTATTTATTGAGTTGATATTACTACTAATTAGCTAGTGTTTGTAAAGCTAATATGTTTGCAGGTTTCAGATTTTAGAGAGAGTGAATATTGCTAATGAGACTAGCAAAAAGAAGAATGAGAAGAGAGTTTACTAAAAGAGATTGTGGAGTATGATTGAGATTTCTCACTAATCTTTATAAGCTTACACTTGAGTTGTTTGTTGTTTTGCAGGTATCTGTAGCAGTGATAGGGGAAGGCATGTGATAAAGAGAGATAGACAACTCAGAGCATGTCCTTTAGTTGTGTTAGGTTTATTTGTAATGCCTGGTCAAAATTTAAGGACCTTTTGTGTAATTAATGTTTGATAACATCTTGTTTTTCCTGGGTTGAGTGCAAGTATACCCATTTTTAATGTATAATTGTTTGCAAAATTTTGGGTGTACTTTGTATGAGAAACCGGGTGTTACAATTTAGGAACCTGGAATTCACGAAAGCTTGTAAAGGTCGACATATTCATCCCCATTGGACACCAGATTCAATCCAGTTGAGAATAATAGTTACATATCGAATTCGAAATTCGACGACTTGATTCAATGGGCCAATCGATGCGATTATTCTGCTTATTGCCTTCTTATTCCTCTACAGATTCATATCACAAGTGGATTGTTACAGCTTAATTCACAGTTTATATTCATCTTTGTTCTATGTTCGATTTTATTCATCTAAAAATCACGGTTCCAGCCCCACAGCCCTACCATTTGCGATTGTGATTCTCTTTGGTTGATTTGGTCATCAAACTTCTGATTAAGGTAATAGTTTTACTTTATTGAACACTTTTGATTGTTGGGCACAACTTAGAATTGGGTCAGTCTGACCATGAAACCATATAGTGGTTAAGTTCGAATCCCAAGTCATCTTCTGCAAAACTGACCTACAAAGGCAACGGACCTCCGAAGGCAACCGATTGATCTCCCTTTATTCCAGTATTCTTTGAGAATGGTTGGTTGCGCAAAAGTATTTCTTTTGAAAAGCAGCACAAAAGGTTTGCATACCACTTGCACTTGGCTACCGACATTTGTTGTTACGGAAAAAATTACATTCTTAGAGAATTATTGTTTAGTTTGTATTTTGTTTAGTATTCTTAGAGAATATAGTTCTGTACAGACCAACACAAACTTATTCTTTGAGAATGCACACTTCATATTGCATGTGTAAATGTACGCAATATTATATACAGTGGTTGTAAACGTTTATTGTTGCATTCCTTATAATTCTTCGAGAATATACTCAATATTCTTTGAGAATGTGCCATTTTAATTGACAATTGAAAGTTACAGTGGTTCCTTAGTTAATGCATTCTTCAAGATTTGTCATATGCACCATATATGCATTCTTTGAGAATATACTCAATATTTAATGCATTATTCAAGAATTGTCATATGCACAATATATGCAGTGCAGTTTCTCTAAAAATACTAAATAGATCAACACAATCTTATTTATCCTAGAATGCTATTTTTATGCTAAAAAATAATATATAATTCAGAACAAACCACATATGTATTTCTGATATGTAATTGAAACCCTTTACATTTTTAACATACAGAGAATGGTGGTTTAAAAAGTACTGTACAAATGCTCTGAGAATTTGAATGAAACACAGTTAAACCAAAATACGGAAAAAAAATCTCTTTGAATCTAACCGTATTCTTTAAGAATGAAATAAATATATGATAACGAACTGGAAAAAATTGTTTTGAACGTTTGAATGTGTTGAATGAAAATTTGAATTCTGATAAAATCTGAGAATTTATTTGATTTGATTTATATTAATTAATTTGACTTAGTTGCCTAATATGTAGGTAATATTTTAATTTCTCTCTCTTATTAAAATGTCATATTTGCCATTATAATTAATTAGATCAATTTATATTGTGTATGTCATCACATGATAATAATGTGTACCCTCAAATCATAGCCTTTCATTCTTTTAATCTAATGGTCCAAAATTGGTCCTGCATTCACACAATACTTACCAAATGTATTTAATACTAACTCTATATATATATATATATATATATATATATATATATATATATATATATATATATATATATATATATATTGTTGTTGTTGAAAATTAAAAAAGAACTCGAAAGTTTGGGTCCAAAATTTTTCGCTCAACAATAAACGAAGATATAAATATATAAAAATAAAGTGCTAGAAATTTAAAGGAATGATGCAGAAAATATAAGTGACTTGAAATGTAAAGTTGCAGACTATTAAAATAAACTGTAAAGACGAGTGCGAAAATTAAATTACAATAATTTAAACCATATGATGTAATTCAGATATTTCATTGATATTAAAAAGATGTTATAGATTTGACATTGGCTCATAAACACTATTTATAAACTTTGATGAATTAGATGGAGATCCACACACACTAAAAGGAAAAAGGACATAAAATATTTTTTTGATGTTCATGTGGCTGGAGAGTCCTCCAATTCCTTTATACTACATTGGAGTGATAATGTCTCGCCTCTCTTAGATTCATGACTCAAAGCTCCTATTTATAGTTGGAGAAGAGATCTTCTACAGATTTGTTGGTAGAAAAAGAAATAATAAACTAATCCTAGACTAAGGCGGCTCATTCTTGAATATAATAATACACTAAATATACAAGCCATACTACTAAGGGAATATGCCTAGTCTAACCTAATCATAGTCTATATTTTGAGGATTTGATGCACCTCGTTTTCGAGGTTCTAATATAGTTTGAAGCTTGGTTACCACATCAAGTTCTATATCCAACTCCACGTTTCCAGCTTAACTTCGGTTCCAGGTCCAAGTTCTATGCCTTGAGTCTCAGTGGTGATCAGCTTCGGTGCTCTTCAGCTTGGTTTCACCTTTAGTACTGCTAGCTTTGGTGTGGGCTTCCAAGTTCGGTTTAGCTCCAGCTTCGGTTCACATTGAGGCTCGGATCTTTTCATGGTTCGGTGAAGTTGAGCTTCGGTACATATTAAGTTCGGTTCACCTCAATATCCAGTTTTCAACTTCGATTCTCCAAGTCTAAACTCTGATGCCACCTTTGCATGTCACCCTTAGTCCGGTTCAAATTCGGTTTTCTAAATTTGGTTTTGATGAAGTTCCTTGTCTTTTCTTTTCTTTTCTTCAACATCTACGACATTTACCTTAACAATATCTCCGTAAATGATGAGAGATGTTGAATGCAATTCATGAAATATCAGGTATACTTCATCATGATTTCCTCAATCCCATTGATGTGAAATATTGAGGGTTGGGATATGAACTTCAAATAGTCGTTATGGTGCAAAAGGTCTTCATTTGGAAATCCACTTGTGAAAATAAGACTTCCAATGATGAGAGTAAAATTACAAAATTTCAAACTCAAAGAAAAATTTAGCAAGACTTCTATGATCAAATCTTTGAAGTGAGGAGAGTTTTGAGTGATCACCCGAGTTGTACACTGATGTTGAATCTCCCCAATTTTGAAGGGGTCTTTGAAGTGCTTGAGAAAATCTTCTTGGTCATGAATTTTATTTATTTTTGGTGATTCACACTATTTGTTCGAAAATTTTGAAAAATTACAACGTGATGAAAATTCTGAAAATTCGTGTTGCTGATATGTTGAATGAGCTGATGTTGCTTTGATCTCAATTGATGAACTTTGAAGTTACCAGCTCTTTCGAAAACTGCTTGGTGTCACGAGATGTGTAATCCTTCACCATATAGTGCGTTTAGCCTTCTAGAGCCTTGTCGTTAGAATGTGACTTGGCACGCACCTTCGTTGCCGTAAGAACTGAAGCATTACAGCCCTCATCTGAGAAATTACTTTATTCAAGAAACGAACCCTTGACTGTAGCTCTAAAATCACTTGCTGGATCTAGGTGCTGCAATTGTACTGATACCAAATGCTGAGTATTGGTGCTATCAACACTTTGATTTTCTGATCAAGTGTCACCTTGAGTTCATATTGTCTTGCTGATAGTTCTTACTTTCCTTCTCTAAACAGGTGTCACCTTGAGTTCAGCTTCACTATCTTCAAATTCTTCTGATATGTCATTTAAAGTTGAACTTGTCTCTCTTTCTTTTGATTTGGGTTCAACGGTGTTGATCTCTCCATCGCATTTATTTTAATTTATTATTATTATTATTATTATTATTATTATTATTTATTCATTAATTATTATTTTTTATGTAATTCAAATAAGGTGGAGAACAGTAACAAACTCTACTATGCAAAATATGAAATTTCTTAACTTAGGTATTACGATGCACCTGAGTCTTGAACATGAAAGAAGGGTAATATGTGTTTAGACTTTGGTGTTATGAAGCACCAAAATTTAGGACAAAAACTTATCCTTTTGTGAGAAAAGTAGTAGGTATTGCTAATGGGAGAGGGTAGAATAGGGTAATGGGTAAAAAGTAGATGATGGGAAAAAGGTGGTGAGATGTGGCATATTTATAAAGTAATAATAAACTAATGGGTATGGGAGATGATAATGATGATGTTTCCCATGCTTTGATGTTGGTAAAAGGGAGACAAGAGGTAGAAGTGTGAGCTGACAATTTTTCTTTGGAAAATTATTTAATTTATATATCTTTCCAAAATGATAAATATTTAAAAGATTATTAGGAGTATAAATTAAATACAACATTTGAACAGCAAAAATTTAATGTTTTTGATAGAAATTTTCAATAAGACAATTTTCGAACAAAAATAGCAAATATTGAATCACAATCAAAAATTTTGTTTTTAATCTCCAACAAAAACGCTTTTCCGTCTAGAAACATATTAACGTATAAACTACGAAAAATGTTTTATTTTACTTGTCTTTACACATTTTAAGTCATTTACGCCCTTTACGATTTTGTTTTTTCTTTTTTGCGGAAACAAAATTAAGCACAGTAGCATCCAAATGACCGATAGATAGTTTTTCAAAGTTTATGAAAACATGAGTTTAAGAACAGTATAAATGAAAAACCTTATGGGAAACTACTATGGCTCTGATACCAATTGTTAAAAATTAAAAGAAAACTCGAAAGTTTGGGTCCAAGATCTTTCGCTCAACAATAAACGGAGAAATAAAGATATACAAATAAAGTGCTAAAAATTTAAAGGAAAGATGCGGAAAATATAAATGACTTGAAATGTAAGAAACTTGACTCACTAAACCCAGTTACTCTTAGCTCATCTTTTCCTCAATATACCAGGCACACGTCTTTAGTTCTTCTCAGATACTTAAGAATGACCTTAACTGTTTTCCAATGACTTTCACTAGGATTGTCCTGATATCTGCTCACCATGCTTAAAGCATATGAAACATCAGGTCGAGTACATATCATGGAATACCTGATCGATCCTATAGCTGAGGCATATGGGATTCGACTCATCGTATCCAATTCACCATCAGTCTTGGGACATTGCTCTTTATTCCGCTTTATCCCTTGCTGTATGGGCAAGAATCCTTTCTTGGAACAATCCATCCTAAATTTCTTCAAGATCTTGTCCAGGTATGTACTCTGCATAAGTGCTATCAAACGTTTTGATCTATCTCTATATATCTTTATTCCAAGTATATAAGATGCATTTCCGAGATCCTTCATAGCAAAACACTTCACAAGCGAAGCTTTTACACTTTGTAAGGTTGGGATGTCATTTCCTATAAGGAGTATATCATCACATACAATATGAGAAATACTACATTACTCTCATTGGATCTAACATATACACAGGATTCATCCTAACTTCTAGAGAATCAAAACTCTTTGACCTTCTCATGGAAGTAGATGTTCCAGCTGCGAGAAGCTTGTTTAAGTCCATAAATGGACCTTTCAAGCTTATACACTCTATTTGGATACTTGCTGTCTACAAAACCCTCTAGTTATGCCATATACACATCTTCTGGTAGTTTTCCGTTAAGGGAAGCGATTTTGACATCCATCTACCATATTTCATAGTCATAAAATGCAGCAATGGCAAGTAACACTATAATACATTTTATCTTGGCTATCGGAGAGAAAGTTTCATCATAATCAATTCCTTGAGTCTAAGTGAAACCCTTCGCAACCAATCTGGCCTTGATCCATTTACACCCAACGGTTCTGAGACTTGGTGTTGGATCAACCAAGTTCCAAACTTGGTTGTCATACATGGACTAAATCTCACTCTACATGGCTTTTTTCCATCTGTTAGCCTCAGGGCCTGCCATCGCTTCCTTGTAGTTGGATGGTTCATCTTCACTAACCAATGTTTTATTACTGAACAGTGTGACACCTTTTGTAGTAATATGGAAACCATAAAACTCAGGAGGTAGATGCACTCTACTGGATCTGCGAAGAGGCAGTGGAGATATGTCAGTTTCCTTAACAGGAATCTCATCCTTGGGTTGAGTACCGGTGTCAACTATAGGTTAATCATCGGCTGACTCTTGAATTTCTTCAAGATCTATTTTGCTCCCACCAGCTTCTTTGGATATGAGGTCTCTTTCCAGAAATACTCCTCTTCGAGCGACAAACATTTTGTTCTCGGAAGGCTTGTAAAACAAGTACCCAAAGGACCTTCGTGGGTAACCGACGAAATAACACTTCTCTGCTCTGGGTTCAAGTTTGTCATGAGCTTCGTGCCAAACAAAGACTTCACAGCCCCAGACTTTTATGTGTGCCAGTGAGGGACATTCCATACTCCACACTTCAGAGGGTGTTTTAGTAACTTTCTTAGTTGGAACGATGTTTAAGATATGAGCTACAGTTTATAATGCATGACCCCAGAAACTTATTATAAGTATAGCACGACTCATCATAGATCGAACTATGTCTAACAGTGTTCGATTTCTCCTTTCAGACACACCATTGTGCTGCGGTGTTCTTGGAGGAGAGAATTGTGAAACTATTCCACAATCCCTAAGATGATCGTAGAATTCCTGACTAAGCTATTCTCCGCCTCTATCGAAATGAATCATCTTAATCTTCTTGTCCAATTGATTCTCTACTTCGTTTTTAAATTCTTCGAACACTTCAAAGGTTTCCTACTTATGTTTAATCAGATAAACATAACCGTATCTACTGAAATCATCAGTAAATGTTACAAAGTAGCGATCACCTTGTCTAGTGGTAGATCTAAACGGTTCACAGACATCTGTGTGGATACGTTCCAACAGATCCTTGCCTCTTTCACAACTTCATATGAATGGCAATTTGGTCATCTTGCCAAGTAAGAATGACTCGCATACATCATCTGACTTCAGGTCGAATGATTCCAAGATTCCTCCCGATTGGAGCATGGTGATGCGATTCCTGTTTATATGGCCAAGACGATAGTGCCATAGACGTGATTTATCGAGAAAATTCTCGTCATAATCAACATTCAAGGTTAGATTATCATTTCTACCAACACAAACAACACTCTCGTATATGTCATTACAAGGACTAGCTTTAAAACAAAAACAATTACTTTTATAAACCAAAATGTTACCATTATCATTATCAAAATAAAACTTAAAACCATCCTTAAACAAAGCATAAAATGAAATGATGTTTCGAGCCATTTCTGGCGAGTAGCAACAATTTAATAACCTAATCGAACTATTACTATCTAGCATCAGCTCATAATTCCTGATTCTTGTAAAAGCAGTTGTCTGTTTGTTTCCCATGATCAAGTTGAGCTCCCTATGCTGCAGCTTCCTACTTTCCTTTAGTCCATGCATATCAGCACAGATGTGAGTACCACATCCTGTATGAAGGACCCAAGAAATAAAATTCATAGTACTATACAACTCGATCATGAATATACCTTAGGTGCCAGAATATTTGGCCCTATTGTTCTTTAGGTTATCTAGGTACTCCAAACAGCTACGTTTCCAATGTCCCTTCTGCTGGCAGTAAAAGCAGATAGCCTCTTTTGGGTCACTAGTAGGGGCAATGTTGGAATTAGCCTTTCTCTTAAAGCCTTGGTTGCCCTTGGCTTTTCCCTTTCCACTGGGATGAGAACTTTTCTTCCGTTTGCCATTACCGTGATGAATGGCTAGGACGGGAGCAGGGGAGTTAGTGCCACGAGCCTGCTTCATGCTGACCTCAGTAGTCTTCAGCATCCCGTGTAACTCCATCATGGTCTTGTCCGTATTGTTTATATTACAGTTCATGATAAACTGTTGATATGAATCAAAAAACGAGTTAAGGACCATGTCAATGGCCAACTCCTTAGGTAACTGGACACCAAGACTTTCCAGCCTATCATGTACGACTTTATTTTCTGAACGTGAGTACATACATATGTTCCATCTTGTAGTTTACAGCCAATAAGGGACTTGACGATCTCAAATCGTTCCTGCTTGGCTTGCTCTTGGAACATTTCCTTGAGCTGCAGGTTGATGTCATACATGAGCATTCTCAACACCATTTTGGAGTTATGAGGTTATGGTCGCCAACATCAGGCAGGCAACCTTAGTCGATTCGTCATAGTGCTTATCATAAGCAGCTATATCTTCATCAGCAGCAGGGTCATCAACATCTGGGAGATCAGTGTCAAAGACATACTCTTTACCCTCGAACCTCAAAGAAATCCTTAGAGCCCGGATCCAGTCAAGATAGTTTGGACCCGTAAGCTTTTCCCTCGAGAGGACGGAAAGCAAAGAGATGTTGGTTGGTGCTGGAGGTGGAGGAGGAGGAGGAGTCGGAGTCGGACCTGAGTTGATGTATTGTTATTAGCAGACATTTATAAAACAGAATTTTAGTTTAATTAGTTTGCATCATTTAAATAATTCCCAAGTTATTTACTAAGGCTAGGACCGAGATTTCCAGTTGTAATGTGAAGAGGGATGTCGTAATCACATCACAATGGTCATCAAGGTAGACAAGGGTTTTGTTAATTTCATTCACCATGAAACTCCTAGATCTGTGAGATTCATTGATATCAGTTCAATGGCATGTTAATCTTGTTTGTGCTCATCTCATAATTCATGAAGGAGATGTCGCGGATCATGAATCAGATGGTTAATCGACCATACAAAACCCACGTGATGCCCGGCTCAAGATAAGCTTGAGAATCATGAGTATCACCTCATCCCCAACTATGACCCTAACTGACGTACCGGTTAACCACATAGCTCCGCCATCAAATCATAGAGAGAATGTGCGTTTCTCATGGATAACACATAGTTCACATTTTTATGTATAATTAAAACGGGTTTTTGTTTTAGTACTTTAAAATAATACTTTTAACTTAGAGAGAGAAACATTGCCCTATCAAACCCTTTCGGTAACTCCATATGAAATAAGTGTTGGGCGGTGAGGGTGGTGGGCAGTGAATGTCACTTAATAACGAACCCCATTTAGGTTCATAAGAACCTTCCTTCTAAGCCATACGCGATTTTGTGGGTGAGCCTAGTAATGGTTTGACCAATGTTTTTGTTTTAATTAATTCTCATATATATATATATATATATATATATATATATATATATATATATATATATATATATATATATATATATATATATATATATATATATATATATATATATATATATATATATATATATATATATATATATATATATATATATATATATATATATATATATATATATATATATATATATATATATATATATATATATATATATATATATATATATATATATATATATATGTATTTTAAACATTTTAAATATTTCATTTAATTAATTCAATTAAAATTAATTTAACAATTAATTAAACAAACAATAATATCCTATTGAATAATCATATAAAGGCAATAGGCATATAAGGCGGCATAGCAAGTTAGGAAACTTGCAAGGCAAGGCTAGGGCAGTAACTGTGACAACCTAAATTTTAGTATATGAAATAAGGATAAAATAAATAACAATAATAATAATAATAATAATAATAATAATAATAATAATCTTGATGTTATGAGGTTAGATGTGCAGTTTACTTTAAATGTAAATAGAAGGAAAAAATGGTCAAGGGAAGTAAAAATGTGGGAATCTATGTTTTAAGACATTTTATTTAGTCATAATGAGGTGTATGAAAGATGGGGTGTTACAAGTTGGTATCAGAGCCATAGTTTAAGCGAATTAGGTGTCGAGACTCGAACCTAGGCTTAAACTGTGTAAGGATGAAGTGAGAATACGGATTTAAGAAAATATTGTAAGCACAAAAGTAAAGGTTATGATAGGATGTATTGTAAGATAGGTTGTCGAACCCAAGATCCTAAGATAGGTGTAGACCTATAGGATGGTTAAGTAGATGAATCTATGATAAATAAAAAGCTCAAGAGTTGTCAAAGGACATTGTATGATATTTGAAGAGCAGTATTTAATAAGGAATTTGTACCAACGGTTAGAATTCTAATATTGAAATACATCGTTGAAAAGAGACATGTGTAATGATTGAATTGTGGTATATGTGAACTGAAAAGAAATAGATGTATCCCTAATCATCTATTGTAGTATCAATGTGGCATTGGTGGAAGCATAGTGACCGGATCGAATGGTCAATGAGATTTGGAACTTATTAAGATTCTAGACTAAAGAGATAAATGATGGGAAATGTCTAGTTGACAAGTGTATGTGGGTGCGTTGTTATTATAGAACAGCTAAATAATATAGTCAAGTTGACTATAGTGGAAGAATTCAAAGTAAAGAAGGACTTATGAAGACAAAATCTAATGACAGGAACTAAGTATGACTAGTAAAGTAGAATGTTATTTTGGATAATTAGGTCCAACACTCTATTGTGTGAATATTGATGCACTCGATCATTGTAACACAAGGATGTAGAAGAAGTAAACATGCTTGAGTGTTAGGTAGCGGGGAGAAAATAATTGAAAAGTATACTGACTTTGAAAAGTCAAACTTACTATCAAAATTTGATTAAATAAGTTATCTAGGTTTCAAATGGAATGCATCTTAGTGACTATAAGCTAGGTAAAGAAAGCATAAGAAATGAAGATGAATAACAAGGAATGATTAAAACAAGGATTGCACAAGGCAATAAGAATTTGAAGCAAGAGCTTTGTTAAAGACCTTGTAACAGTTTAGATTTTGCATGCAATTATGTAGTTGCTAGTTATGTTGCTTCCCATGGAGTGATTCCGAGGACGGAATCCTTTTAAGGGGTAGATATTTGTGACAACCTAAATTTTAGTATACGAAATAAGGATAAAAGCAATAACAATAATAATAATAATAATAATAATCTTGATGTTATGAGGTTAGATGTGCAGTTTACTTTAAATGTATATAGAAGGAAAAAATGGTGAAAGGAGGTAAAAATGTAGGAATCTATGTTTTAAGACATTTTATTTAGTCATAATGAGGTGTATGAAAGATGGGGTGTTACAGTAACCCTAGCCGCCAACCACAAGAGGAGGCACAGAAACCCTTCCCTAAACCCAAGCAATTTCGATGGACACGCAAGGAGGCATAAAAAAACCTTCTAAACCCTAACATATGTCGAAATTAAGTAGGGAGGAACAAATAACCTATGGGTGTCGACTTTATCATGCATAAACTAGAACTTTTAAGTTTCTAGCATGCATCCTAAGATCATATCATAATTAAAACCAGAATTTATAGCATCATCTTATGAAAAAATCGATTTTAACATCAAACATGAAAACATATTCAGCAGTTTAAGATCAAAGTGCTAATATCCTATAAACAAAGGCTCTGATACCACTGTTGGGATTTGATCACATAACACAAATAACACATGCAGCGGAAGACAAATAAGTTCAAACCATATAAATTCCATGAACACAGTTCAGGATCATATCAGTTCATAACAAATCATAGAAACTTTAAAACTTAAAAAATGTACCTCAAGAAGTCGTTGGCTTTATGATCTATTCAGGGCCACGATTTTAGGAATAATCAGGATCCAAAATGTGAATCCCTCTAGTGGCTTGTACCAAGGGACAACCAGAAAAACCAGGCAGATCAAGAGCAAAGAACTTTAACCCTAGAGAGGGAAGAGTTTTTGCAGAAGGAGGAGGGAGGAGGGGAGTTGGCAGCTCAAAGGGTTTGGGATGCCTTAAGGTATCACCCTAAGGCCTCTATTTATAGTGTAGGGGATCCTAGGGTTTCAAACTTAGGAGCCTTTTGGCGGCCGCACCCCCGGTACTTGTTCCAATGATTATATCTTTAATCAATTACAATCGAGTCCTTTTTATTGGTTCCAAATTAATCTCAGATTAATTTACCAATTAAATTGTTATTATTCTTTTAGTTTCCAATTAATTTATTCTCTATAAATTAATTAACTAAAGAATCTTTCCTCTATTTGACTCTGAATGTTTTTCTGGGTTCCGATGGCAACCCAAAAGGACTCTACCTTTTATTAGAAGTATTCTAAAATGTTGACGACCTTGGACATTATTCGAACAAATTAGACATGCATGACCATAAAGTTCGTATTTTTATGGACAAACAGAGCCATTAGATGAACCCTGAAATGTTATAGTCCTGTCTTGATGGATTAATTGCTTATCAAGGAGGTTGTAATATTCGTAGTTAGTGGCACTAAGGTCCAAAGATAGCGTCGCTATCTTTGGCAGAACCCGCTTCTAGGAAGGTCGCCTTAGCGGTGTTATAGGTGCTCCATATCAGCGCTAAGCGTTGACTTTGACCGTTGACTTTTGACCCATTTGACTTTTGGTCAACCCTTAGGGAATTAGGAGCATTTAGGATTCAGGTGAGTGTCCTCACCAAACGTTATGTGATGTTTCATGCCTAAGAAAACGAGGTGTTTGACTGATGTGGACTTTTGTGTTGTATGATAGTAGTAGGGATTGTTTGTATTATTACTACTATATGTTGGCGGAACGAGGGTAGCCCGAGAGCTGGACGGAGTGGGAACTGCCAGTGAGTCCTCAGTTGTACTATTGGAGGACGGATCGGGGTCATCCTGCGAGTCCCTAGCGGTAGGCGCAACAGGGACAGCCTGCGAGCCCGATTGTTCGTGGAGAGCCCATAGATCGATGTATGTTATGCAATACATGATGGATCGTGCGGTATATTGGGGAACTCACTAAGCTTTGTGTTTACTGTTTTGGTTTTAAATGTTCAAGTACTTCTGGAGAAAGAGGCAAGGTCAAGGGGTTACCGCATTGCATCAGCATTGTGATTACAGTCTTCTGCTATTATGCTTGAATAATTAATACCAATTTCCCCAACTCTTACTCTGATTTTTAAAAGAAAATTTTACATTGGAATTTGGTAAGTTACACTAAATATGGAGTCGTGTTGGAGGTTGAAGATTGAGAGCCTAGTGAACTACAAATAGACAATTAGAATGGCTGAATTTGAAAGTAAGTAAGATCTAAGGGCTGATATTAGGATAGGAAAATTTTTTACTCCCTAAAAAGCATAAGGATGGCAATGTGTTTTTTTTTTGGAAACGACAAATAATCATTAAAAAGCCAAAGACCCAACAAGATGCCGGGCAGGGCAGGAAAAAAAGCATACATATGTGAGTTTTAACAATTGTATGCAAAGAAAAGGAAAAGAACACCAATATTCCCAAACTACCCTCCCTTTCCAACATCTATATTTCACCCAAGAGAACACAACAGACTTGATACTATCGACAACAGTGGAGGGAGAGGAGTATAATTGCTTATAAGTTCTATCATTCCTGGATTAACAAATTTCCTATAACATGCCATAGCAGCCGAGATATAGTAATCTTCGTTTCTTGGAACATCTTCCCCAGCCAGTTATATAATCAAGAAGATATGTAATACGCGAGACCGGTCATTGATCTACCCTGCACCACCTGAATATGAGTTCTCAAACTCTTATAGCAAGCGGGAAAATGATTAATAAGTTTTCAACATCTTCAGTTACTTCCTTACAATAGCCACACATATGTGATGAAGTGTTAACTCCCCTACGACTCAAGGTTGACAAATTTGGAATTTTACACATTTTTGCCCTCCATATGAAGCAGTTGATTCTTAGAGGTACATCTTTCACCTATTTAATCTTATTGCTAGGAATTTTATCATCGATCCTTCTCTTGATTGTAGGAACTGCAGATTTACCATTATATACTAGGTTGCATTCCCACCTATCGTGTGGTATGCTTAGGGAGCAGGCACCCAATACCATAAGCATCTGGTGGAATTATGATAACAGTGATTATGACGAGATTTCATGTCGCCATTCCCAATCATATCCACCTTCTTTAATACGGTCTACTACAAAACATTTTCCCGTCATCCGTCCATTCACTAAATTTTACCACCTTTTTGAGAATTTCACAGAAATCGATGCCTTCTTTTTGAATTTGATTTTTAATCGTAACTATATTGTTCCATACACCTGTAATAGTGTTATTGGCCAAGTAATCATAAGCTTTATTTGAAAGATTATGAATTCCATAAATAACCTGACTCCAAAGGGGACTTGCCACATTTGAGCCTCCACCACCATTTTGCCATGAGAGTTATGTTTAATGGTCGTAGGGATCCGATTCCTAATCTGACTTTTTCTTTAGAGCCACCACTTGGTCCCAAGATACCACATGTATTTTTGACTTGCCTTCAAGGTCTCCCCAAAGAAACCTTCTTCTGATCTTTTTCAAGACTTTCTAACACCCCTAAGGGAGCTCTAAACAGCGACATATAATATATGGGTAAATTCCCAAGAACGCTTTGATCAAAGTTAATCTCACCCAAATAATGTTGGATTAGGTGTCTAAGCCATGACTTATAATTTGTAGTTATCTTATTAATAGAAGCAAACTCCATTTGGGTAGCCCTTATAGCTGGAGGTTTGGTAAAAAGTTCTGTAGAGAGAATGATTGATTTATTATATGATTAATAAATCAATAGAAATAAAATAAATAGTTTATTAATATATGAAAGTGATAATATATTAATTAGAAACTATATTAATTAATTGGAAATTAATCTAGAATTAATTGGAATTAATTTAGTGATTAATTTAATTAATTAAAGGTGCAGGGACTGGTTTTGTAATTAATCAATAGTTGAATAATAACTGGCCAGTTGGATATACAGGTGGCGAAATTAAAGAGTGGGAACACTCTTAATTTCGAAACCCTAATAAGGGTTTAAAAGGCTTGGTCCAAATGATAAAAGGCTTATCCAGATTTGGGCTTGTTTAGCGTTTTGACTGTCACCACCTGGAGGCTATAAATAGGGATCCCTGGGAACCCTAAAACCTATGCCAACTTCACCTGCTGTCTCTTTGGAATTTCTGTCCCATCCCTCCTTGATCTTGGGTGTGATCTCATTTGAGGCAGCACACTTGTGTTGCTTGGCTTCACGGATTAAAACTAAAGGTTAGTTTTTCTTGATTATTTTCTTTAGAAATTTTCTGTTGGCTTTTAGGATTTTATTATATGTTCAAAGATAGAAAACATAGATTATTTTCTAGGTTGCATGTGAATTTAGGGTTTTTAGTTCATAGATTGCAGAAAACCTTTCAGTGGTACCAGAGCTTTTGGCTGTTTTCTTATTGAATTACTATAATTGTAAATCCTTAGATTTAGGGTTTATAGAAACTAAACCCTAAATGGAGGCTATGATCGAAATTATGGGCTAGGGTTTTCGAAACTCTAGCCTCCCCCTTGTCTGTGAAATTGTGTGCTAGGGTTTCAGATGGTTTCTTATTTTTGGTAACAATGATTATTTAAGAAATGGAAACCTTAAACCCACTTGCTTGAAATTTTCGAAATTAAAGGGTTTAATTTAGGATTAAATTAATTTGATTAATTTGTGATGCCTATCTAGATTTAATTAATTTAATTAATTGTTTAATTAAAATATAAATTAAATCATTTAAAGGTTTAAATTTAATTTTAAAATTAAGAGTTAATTTTTGAAAAAATTAAATAGATAAACCAGAAATATTTTAAAAAGTTTAAAATACATCTTATATATATATATATATATATATATATATATATATATATATATATATATATATATATATATATATATATATATATATATATATATATATATATATATATATATATATTATAATTCAAAGTTAATATTATATATAAGATAAATTGGATAGTCAAATCAATAGTAGGCCTCATTCACGAAGCTGATCTATAAAGAGGGTATATGGAGACTGCCTATAAAATGGCGGTCTAATGGGTGTCCACTCTCACCCACCGCTCTCATGATCAGTGGAGGGTCGCTAGCCGAATGGGTTTGATAGGAATGTTTAATCTCATTAAAAGTATAATGTTATTAATCAAAGTACTAGAACAGCTTTATAAAATCCCAATCTAGTTACTTGAGGAAAAAAATGTGAATTGATGCTAATCCATGAAATTGCACATTGCACTTTATGAAACATTGGTGGGGCATGTGTGGTTTACCGGCACACCAATAGGGGTTCATAAAGAGTTATGACAACGCCTAGTAATATCACATATTTTAGTCGTTGTTAAGCCATATTCTTAGTGAAATTATATCATATATCTACTGGTATTACTCACTTTTCGTGTCAGCACTTGTTTGGAAAGAAATAATGAAAACAGGGACCAAAAGCGTGCAATTTGGAAGAAGTTTGAAGATCAAGGAAAAATTAGAAAATACGTACACGCGCCGCGGAAAACATCAAGGCGCGACGCGGTGATGAGGCAGTGGAACACATTTAAATTCCGAAGAAACGGGGATAAACCCCTATGCGCGACGCGGGATCCATAAATGCGCGGCGCGGTCTCGAGATTTTTGCAACTATAAATAGAGGCTTTTAGTTCGAAAAAACGAGCGAAGACCTGGTGTAGAATCGACCCCCAAGGCTCTTTGACTCCGAGATTCAGCTTCAAGAACCATCTTTTGGTATTTCTATATTTTTACATTTAATTTTCATTTAGTTTAATAGTTAGTATTAGTGGCTAGTATCTTTGGGAGTGACAACCATTGATATTTAGTGCTAGTTTCAGTTTTTGGATTCTTTTGTTAATGTTTTGGAACCTTGGAATTTGTTTTGGTTGATAATAATCATTCAGTTTAGGTTAAGTGTTGGTTTTTCGGTATTTATGCTTGTTATTGGATTGTGGATGTTTTTTTATATTTGGATGCTTGAATGACCTTGATTGGAATGATTTCCCTTGCTGATTTCAGTGACCAACTAGGGTTAGATTGTTGGTTTGGACTTAGCCAGTGACTGTTCGTTAGGACTATAGTTATTGGTTCAGTTTATGCTTGGTTTATGTTTGATGTTGGATTGTCTTTGTTTGCTTCTGAATTAGAGATGCACTTCTGATTTCAGCAAATGACTATGTTTGGTTAATAGTTTTAGTTTAGTTTAGGCTCTTTGGGATTGATAGTCAAAAGCTAGGAACTAGGTCCTCTGACTGTAGTTGTGACACTGCAGTTGGTAATCTGTCATCTGACTCGACCACGTAACTCCTGTGGATCGACCCTGACTTCCACTGTGCTAAGTGAGAGTGAGGTTTTCTTATTTTTGACCGCATGACGACCGCTGCGCATGTCAAATTTTGGCGCCGTTGCCGGGGAGTTGTGAGCTTGAGAGTAGGTGATATATAGGACTTAGTTTTTGATTTTTGATGTTTGATTTTATTTTTTTTGTTTGTGGTATGTGTACGTCTTCATAATGGACGATTACATGTACCCGGATCAATATTATGAGTATTATGAAAATCCGGCCAACACCTATTACGAGGATGATTGCTACAATGGATCATTCGATGATAATGGATGGCGGACCGAGGAGTCATCTCAACCAGAAAATCCTACAATTTGGGCCCAATTATTGGAACTCATGGCTAGCACCCACCAATTATTGGAATTCATTAGATAAGTTAGAGGAAAGTTGGAAATGTTTACCACCCTCGCCAGAACCTGAGGCGAGTGATTTTTGTACCAATGATAATGTGTGTGAACTTGCATCACCTGAATATGTGATGGAAGGACATACACCTTAGGAAAGTTAAGAGACCACTGAGATGGTCGAAACAGTTGTTGAGGAAGGGGTTGTAGGTGAGAATGCTACCTCTGACTCAGCAACCTTAGTAATACTGGTATTACTCACTTTTCGTGTCAGCACTTGTTTGGAAAGAAGTAATGAAAACAGGGACCAAAAGCGTGCAATTTGGAAGAAGTTTGAAGATCAAGGAAAAATTAGAAAATACGTACACGTGCCGCGGAAAACATCAAGGCGCGACGCGGTGATGAGGCGGTGGAACACATTTAAATTCCGAAGAAACAGGGATAAACCCCTATGCGCGACGCGGGATCCATAAATGCGCGGCGCGGTCTCGAGATTTTTGCAACTATAAATAGAGGCTTTTAGTTCGAAAAAACGAGCGAAGACCTGGTGTAGAATCGACCCCCAAGGCTCTTTGACTCCGAGATTCAGCTTCAAGAACCATCTTTTGGTATTTCTATATTTTTACATTTAATTTTCATTTAGTTTAATAGTTAGTATTAGTGGCTAGTATCTTTGGGAGTGACAACCATTGATATTTAGTGCTAGTTTCAGTTTTTGGATTCTTTTGTTAATGTTTTGGAACCTTGGAATTTGTTTTGGTTGATAATAATCATTCAGTTTATGTTAAGTGTTCGTTTTTCGGTATTTATGCTTGTTATTGGATTGTGGATGTTTGTTTATATTTGGATGCTTGAATGACCTTGATTGGAATGATTTCCCTTGCTGATTTCAGTGACCAACTAGGGTTAGATTGTTGGTTTGGACTTAGCCAGTGACTGTTCGTTAGGACTATAGTTATTGGTTCAGTTTATGCTTGGTTTATGTTTGATGTTGGATTGTCTTTGTTTGCTTCTGAATTAGAGATGCACTTCTGATTTCAGCAAATGACTATGTTTGGTTAATAGTTTTAGTTTAGTTTAGGCTCTTTGGGATTGATAGTCAAAAGCTAGGAACTAGGTCCTCTGACTGTAGTTGTGACACTGCAGTTGGTAATCTGTCACCTGACTCGACCACGTAACTCCTGTGGATCGACCCTGACTTCCACTGTGCTAAGTGAGAGTGAGGTTTTCTTATTTTTGACCGCATGACGACCGCTGCACATGTCAAATTTTGGCGCCGTTGCCGGGGAGTTGTGAGCTTGAGAATAGGTGATATATAGGACTTAGTTTTTGATTTTTGATGTTTGATTTTATTTTTTTGGTTTGTGGTATGTGTACGTCTTCATAATGGACGATTACATGTACCTGGATCAATATTATGAGTATTATGAAAATACGGCCAACACCTATTACGAGGATGATTGCTACAATGGATCATTCGATGATAATGGATGGCGGACCGAAGAGTCATCTCAACCAGAAAATCCTACAATTTGGGCCCAATTATTGGAACTTATGGCTAGCACCCACCAATTATTGGAATTCATTAGATAAGTTAGAGGAAAGTTGGAAATGTTTACCACCCTCGCTAGAACCTGAGGCGAGTGATTTTTGTACCAATGATAATGTGTGTGAACTTGCATCACCTGAATATGTGATGGAAGGACATACACCTTAGGAAAGTTAAGAGACCACTGAGATGGTCGAAACAGTTGTTGAGGAAGGGGTTGTAGGTGAGAATGCTACCTCTGACTCAGCAACCTTTGAAGTTTTTGATGTTTTTGAAAGTATTAGTAATCTGGTGTTGGGTGAATCCATACCATCACCAGACAATTTGGTTGAGGAGGATGTTGTGGAGGAGGCTGTAAGTGACAGTACAGACCCCAGCCCAACGATTCCCGAAATTGTTGATACTATTAGGGAAGGGGTGTAGATGACAATACTACCCCCGAACCTAAAATTTTTGAGAATTTTGCGCATTTTAAAAATAAGGATCTGGTGATGGATGACGTTATACCACCATCAGATCAAACCAGTCGCTCACTCTTGGTACCGATCCAGCTGTTGGACAATGATCAAGAAGTTGATGCTGACGAATTGATATTTGAAACAATAAACATGATTTTATCACCACTCATGATCCATTCACGAATGGAAAATTAGATGTCATCAATACCATCGATGAGGATATATGGAAGCATCCCGATTTGTTGCCTTCCGATCCCATTCGATTGGAAAATTTTTATTGGTGCTACAAGCCAAAATTGCAACCTGAAGATAGTATGCGAGACACTAGCAAACGAGGTGTGGAACAACTACTGGAAGCGGCACTAGGCGCGCTTCATGTCAAGCCTTTGACTTTGAAGAGATATAGAAGGAAGGATCGAGCTTGGAGGTTCAAAGCTACTTCCAAGCATTCACGCGAAGTAATCAGAAGACGGCGACTGGGCAGCAGCAGGAGAACCAGCAAACCATTCGATCCCTGGAAGCTGAAGGAGCGTGTGGGCAACGAATGGACGGTGGTGACTGGGAATCAGCAAAGAAAGGAGGCATACGATCCACCGTAGTTGTAGAAGGACTCTACGTCTGGCTGAAGACGTTAAACTTAGCGCTTGTTGGGAGGCAACCCATCTTTTCATAGGTTAGGTACTGTATTCTTAGGAATAATTAGGAAATTATATAATCGTCATTTGCATGTATTATTGGTTCAAGGCAAGTGTGGGGTTGTTTTGAAGAAATTTGGATTTTTGATGACCGCGCCGCGGTCAGTCAGATTGCGCGCCGCGGGATCGTAAACCAACCCGATGCACAGGGGTTGATTTGGGAGCACGCGCGTCGTGGTTCGCTCATATCCGTGCCGCGGGAATTGATCGGTCGGATTTCTTCGATATTAAGGTAAGCCGCGACACTATTGACACACACCACGCCTCGGAGCTCTGATCATCGAAAATTTCTCGTGTTTTTTCTTGCTCATTTCATTCTCGCCACCAAGGTACGTCATTCTAACTAGCTTTTACGTGTTTAAACTAGTGATTAGGCAGTTGATTTTGGTAATTTCTCCAAAAACTCAAAAACTTAGAAATCGCCAATGCTGACTCGTAGGGTGTTTATTTTGCCAAATAATGACCCTAGATGAGTTAGTCGGCACTTAGGCTACCTTGTAGTGTATTTGGATTGAGTTTAAACACGTTAAATCGTGATTTTGAACTTGGAATTGGAAACAGCCGCTCGCCGTGCCGCGCCCTGGTTCTTGGGCCGCGCCGCGGTGCGGTGGGGAAGAAAAGGACTTAATTTGCAAAAATTTTCCTTTTGTGCAGATGTCGTTCAGATTAGACCACCAGTTTTCTTCAGTTCCCCGCTGAGCTGGACAGTTCAGTGGAGTACATTTCACGGAGGGATGCCCTCATCGGTCGCCGCGTTCTCGAGGCGACGATCATCGATCGGGACATTCTACGAGACACCGGGCTTTAGGGCGAGATTGTGCCATTTTTGCACCGCACATGGGTCGATTGAGAGGCCAGGTTCACATGCCGTGGCTGGGACAGACTCATGGCCACCGAGGAGGACACAGTATATACAGAGCTTCTGGTGGAGTTCTTATCTACTGTCCGTTTTGCACCGGGATCTCAGGAGGCCCGTTCCAGGCTTGTTCGGTTTAGATTGGGGGGTTTGCACAGGGAGTGCAACCTCCGGGAGTTTGGGAGGCGTACCGGCATATATACTGAGGCGGATCTACAGCACCGCCATTTCACGCAGTTCCTTACGGCATGCATTCAGGGGCAACCCGAGAGGGCTGCCAATATGGAGGTTTGGACACCGTTGTCCAATGTATTCTACGAGGCGGGGACATCCAGAGAGAGTCATCTTCGTGACCCACTTCACCGACTCATGCACCGCATCGTCTCCACCTCCATCATGCATCGGGAGGGGGCGAGAAGGTGTCCGGCGAGGACATGACGTATCTCTAGGTCCTCCTTGACCCCTCCAGGTTCCTTCACCTCACGTTCGTCCTAGCCGTCGCCCTGTCCACCCGTGCGACGGGTGCATCCACCAGCAATCCCCTAGGCCGTGGGTATTTCATCACCCGCTTAGCCCGCTCGTATCGGATTCTTACTGCTCCGGTTGTGGCATCCTTGACCTCTCTACCTCCAGTTCGCACCACAGCGCGAGCCCTGGAGAAGATGGGGCTTATTGAGCAGCAGCGCCCGGGCCAGTTTATGAGGGTGGCGATCGAGGCACCCCAGGACCCCCTGCCAGCTTATGTTCAGCCGGGTAGGAGACGCAGGAGGCAGGCAGCTCCAGTAGATCTAGCGCCACCAGAGCCACAGGAGGAGGAGGAGGTGACAGAGATGAGGCAACTGCAGGATCGAGTCACCAGGATGGAGGACCAGCTGGAGTGGATCGGGAAGGTACTTTTGGAGTTAGCCACACAGCATGGACAGCGCCCCCGACCATTCCCAGCCCGAGCACATGATCATGAGGCTGGTTCTTCCAGGCCACCAGTTGGCGATTGATGTATTTTCTTTTTCTTTTTCTTTTTGGATATATGTACTGTACCTATGACACCATTATCTTTTGTTTATTTTATTTGGTTACATTTTGTTTGCATCTGATGTTTTTGTTGAGCCATGCATGTTATACCAAAATTGGGGGGAGTTGTTTCAAAACAAGTGTGGGGTTACCGTGCCCCCTCTACTTGCTTTGACTACTGGCGTGTTCACTGTTGTGCTACAATTCCAGAACGCGAAATCGATGACCTTTTTGTTCGTATTTTGTACCTGTGATACCGAGCACTAACCAAGCGATCTACCGTCCAAAGGGGTAACTCTTTCTCCCTTATGCTAAACAATAATTTTTGTACAACGGGGATGTTGTACGATTTTAAGTGTGGGGTGTGGATGGTCGAAAGAGTATTTTTTTGAAATTTTTGCAAAAAATGACCGATTTTCAAAATTTTAACAACTTATTCAAAATTTTTATTAGATTATAATTTTGAAATGAATAGTTTGTGATTGTTTATAGCAGTAGTATTTTTCGAGAGATACTATTTAGTTGTGATCATGCTATTAGTTGAGTCAAATAAGTTGAGTTTTAGGAGTTCAGAAGATTGGACTGTTTTAGGATTGGAATTTAGGAAGGAACTGTCAATCAGTGGCCTTTGTTGTTCGAGCCGGTAGGTCTAAAATGGGTTGGCCTTACGCACCTTGCCACCTAAGATCGTCTGGTCTGGGATGGTATTTCCGAAAGCTCGCTACACGGACAACATCGAAAGGCATGGACAATTCTTTAATGGCCTTTAGAATCTGAATGAGTACGCACACTTCATTGTGGACAGAAAATTTGTAATCAAGGATTCTCTAGAAAGCCATGAATTCCAAAGAACATTTCGATTATGTTTTCACGAACTATTCCACTCTAACTCATAAGGCAATAAGCTTTGAAACTGAACACAGTCAAAAATTGTTTGAATCTTAGTTAAAATCTATTAAAAAATCTCTTGCTTGGGGACAAGCAAGGCACAAGTGTGGGGTGTTTGATAACGCCTAGTAATATCACATATTTTAGTCGTTGTTGAGCCCTATAGTTAGTGAAATTATATCATATATCTACTGGTATTACTCATTTTTCGTGCCATCACTTGTTTGGAAAGAAATAATGAAAATAGGGACCAAAAGCGTGCAATTTGGAAGAAGTTTGAAGATCACGGCAAAATCAGAAAATACGTACGCGCGTCGCGGAAAACATCAAGGAGTGACGCGGTGATGAGGCGGTGGAACACATTCAAATTCCGAAGAAACGGGGATAAACCCCTATGCGCGACGTGGGATCCATAAATGCACGGCCCGGTCTCGAGATTTTTGCATCTATAAATAGAGGCTTTTAGGTCGAAAAAATAAGCGAAGACCTGGTGTAGAATTGACCCCCAAGGCTCTTTGACTCCGAGATTCAGCTTTAAGAACCATCTTTCGGTATTTCTATGTTTTTACATTTAATTTTCATTTAGTTTATAGTTAGTATTAGTGGCTAGTATCTTTGGGAGTGACAACCATTGATATTTAGTGCTAGTTTCTGTTTTTGGATTCTTTTGTTACTGTTTTGGAACCTTGGAATCTGTTTTGATTGATAATAATCATTCAGTTTATGTTAAGTGTTGGTTTTTCGGTATTTATGCTTGTTATTGGATTGTGGATGTTTGTTTATATTTGGATGCTTGAATGACCTTGATTGGACTGATTTCTCTTGCTGATTTCAGTGACCAACTAGGGTTAGATTGTTGGTTTGGACTTAGCCAGTGACTATTCATTTAGACTATAGTTATTAGTTTAGTTTATGCTTGGTTTATGTTTGATGTTGGATTGCCTTTGTTTGTTTCTGAATTAGAGATGCACTTCTGATTTCAGCAAGTGACTAGGTTTGGTTAGTAGTTTTAGTTTAGTTTAGGCTCTTTGGGATTGATAGTCAAAAGCTAGGAACTAGGTCCTCTGACTGTAGCTGTGACACTGCAGTTGGTAATCTGCCACCTGACTCGACCACGTAACTCCTGTGGATCGACCCTGACTTCCACTGTGCTAAGTGAGAGTGAGGTTTTCTTATTTTTGACCGCATGACGACCGCTGCGCATGTCAAGTTGCAATGGGTTTCTCAATCTTATCATTGTTGATGGAGCGCGTGTGGTTTATTGGCGCATCAATTAGAGATGGTAATTGACTTTGAGAGTACCAAGCTAATTTGCATGGTTAGTCACATCCAGTTTGTGATCCCTGGCATCCCAGTCACAAACAGTGGAGCATATCCGAGATTAAACATGCTATTGAACAGTTCAATAAATCTCAAAAGATCTAGGAATTCCATTATAATATGATTATCTTCCGCAATGGAATTGGCTGAATCATCATTCGCCTACCTTTATAAAATTTACAATTAGATTACGGCATCCCTCTTCTAAGTTGTAAATTTTTATAGTTGGGTCCTAGCCTTAATTATTATATTGGGTTAATATTAAGGATTATATGTATCTAATTAAAAACTACCTTCTTTTATATATGTCTTCCGCTGACCAATCCGTTCCCCACTCCAACAATAGTAACGTCACTTCAATCCTCTCGTTGTGTTCTAAAGTGACATTGGATGGCACGAACTACAACGACTGGATCCGAAACATAAAGATGGCTCTGAGGTTTGAGAACAAAGAGTATGTTCTTGATACTGAGCTCATTGAAGTTGACCCCGACACAGCTACTCCCGAGGAATATGCCTCGTACAAAAAACACTATGATGATACGACCAAAGTGGCCTGCATCATGATTGCTACAATGAAATCCGAATTTCAAAGAAGCTATGAGGTCTACTGGCCTTCCAAAATATACAAGGACCTTGCGGAAAAGTTCCGCAAGCGAGCGCGTGTCGAGAGGTGCGAAGTGGTCCGAGCCTTCACGAACAGCAAGCCAAAGGACGGAGAGTCCGTCTGTACTCACGTGCAAAGGATGCAAGGTTACGTGGATAGGCTAAAGAAGCTGGGTATGCTAGTCGATGAGGTGTTGGCCGTTCACATAGTGCTTAACTCCTTACCGAGTTCTTATGACTAGTTCACACTAGCGTATCATTTGAACAACACTCAGACCTCTTTGGCTGAGTTGCATAGCATGCTGCAAACTGTAGAAGATGGGCTGAAGGGTAAAAGTGTACCCTCAGTGAGCCAGCCTGTCTTGGCAATTGGTCAAGGCAAAGGAAAGAAACGGAAGGGCCCTCCCAAGCAGAATTGGAGGGAAAAGGTTCAAGTCAGGTCATCCAGCAATGACCCGAGATCCAAGTCTTCCGGCATTCCTCATGTCACTAATCCCAAAGATGCCGACTGCTTTTATTCAAAGAGAAGGGTCACTGGAAAAGAAGTTGCCCGAAGTATTTGCAGGACATTAAGGATGGCAAAGTGAAGCCATCGTCAGCAGGTACTTACACTATATCTAAAAACTCATCATCTTCCTGTTCTTGGGTCCTTGACACCGGATGTGGTTTTCATATTTGTTCTGATTTGCAGTGCCTAAAGGAAAGTAGGGAGGTGGAGCACGATAGATTGAACCTGATCATGGGCAATAGGCGATCATCACCTATTACCAAGATTGGTGTCTATAGATTAGTGCTTAGTAATGGTGTTAGCTTAGATTTATTGAATTGTTGCTATTCTCCAAATATGACAAGAAACATAATTTCATTTCATGTATTATTCAGACAAGGTTTTCATTATTCTTTTGATAATTTGATGGTTCAATTTCTGTCTTTAAGAATGGTGAATTTACTTTTGAAGCTTTACCTTGTGATGGTGTGTATGAAACAGTGATTTGTGTTGACAATTTAGGAAATAGTGTATTACATATTGATTATTCTAATGGTGTAGAAAAGGGCTTGTGGCACTATCATCTTGGGCACATCAACAAGAAACGCATCGCCTAACTCCAAAAGGATGGAGTGTTGGAATCATTCGACCTAAAGTCGGATGATGTATGCGAATCTTGTTTGTTGGGCAAGATGACAAAATCACCTTTCAAAGGGTCTTTTGAAAGAGGTGAAGGTCTGTTGAATATCATACACACAAATGTGTGTGGACCCTTCAGATCAACCACAAAGGATGGCACTCGTTTCTATGTGACCTTTACTGACGATTATAGTAGATATGGGTATATCTACTTAATCAAGTATAAGTCAGATACCTTTGAAAAGTTCAAAGAGTTTAAAAATGAAGTTGAGAATCAATTGGGCGGGAAGATAAAGATGCTTATATCCCACAGAGGCGGTGAGTATCTTAGTATCGAGTTCCTTGACTATCTTAAGGAATGTAGAATAGTTTCATAGTTATCGCCTTCTAGAACACCACAGTTGAACGGTGTGGCTGAGAGGCGTAACTGAACCCTGTTAGACATGGTTCGTTCCATGATGAGTCGAGCTTCTCTTCCCATCCACTTCTGGGCGTATGCCTTAGAGACTGCCGCCCACATCCTCGATCTTGTCCCAACTAAGAAGGTTGCCAAAACACCTCATGAGATGTGGATGGGGAAAGTTCCCTCGTTGGCACATATCAAGGTCTGGGGTTGTGAGGCTTTCTTGAGACAAGAGACTCAAGACAAACTCGCAGAAAGAAGTGAGAGGTGTATATTTATCGGATACCCAAAATAGTCTTTTGGATACTTGTTCTACAGACCAAGCAAGGACGTGGTCTTTGTAGCTAAAAGAGGACTTTTTCGAGAGAGAGAGAGAGAGAGCTCATTTCCAAAGAAGACAGTGGGGGTATAATTCATCTTGAAGAGATTCAAGAGTCATCCGATGATACAACCTTAGGAGAAACTAGCAACCAACAAGAGGAAGAGGTTCCCGTTGGTCCGACAGACGTTTCATTACCTCTTAGGCGCTCCGGTAGAGTTAGCATGCCACCCGAGTTTTATGGTATCCATATAACTACAGATGGTGATACGTTTGTCAGTGATAGAACACTAACAAATTTGGATGATCCAACTAACTACCAGGAAGCAGTGGCGGTCCCGGAGTCTACCAAATGGAAAGAGGCAATGGACAGCGAGATCAAGTCTATGTATGACGATCAAGTTTGAAACTTGGTTGACAATATGCCGGGTCGAAAGACAGTCGGGTGCAAGTGGATCTTCAAGAAGAAGACTGACATGAGGTACACACTTTTAAGGCTCGGCTGGTTGCGAAGGGCTTCAATCAAACCCGAGGGGTTGATTATGATGAAACCTTCTCACCAGTAGCCAAGATTAAGTCTATTAGGATAATGCTTGCCATAGCTGCATTTCATGACTATGAAATTTATCAGATGGATGTCAAAACCGCTTTCCTTAACGGGAAGTTGACTGAGGATGTTTACATGAATCAGCCAGAGGGTTTTGTAGACACAAAACATCCTAATAAGGTGTGTAAGCTTGATAAATCAATCTATGGATTGAAACAAGCTTCTCGCAGCTGGAATCTTTGTTTCCATGAGAAAGTCAAAGAGTTTGGTTTCTCTAGGAGTGAAGATGAGTCCTGTGTATATGTCAAGGCTAGTGGGAGTATAGTCACTTTTCTGGTGCTGTATGTTGATGACATACTGCTCATGGGAAACGACATTCCAACCTTGCAAGATGTCAAGTCTTGGCTTGGGATGTGTTTCGCCATGAAAGACCTAGGAGAAGCTACCTATATTTTCGGGATAAGAATACTGAGAGATAGAAAGAAGAGACTAATAAGACTTAGTCAATGTACATACTTGGAAAAGGTACTAAAGAGGTTTAGCATGGAAAATTCCAAGTAGGGAGAGCTACCTATCCAGAGTAATGCAAATTTGAGTAGGACTCAAAGACCGAGTACACACGAGGAGATAGCTGACATGAGTCAGGTACCTTTGCTTTGAGCATGGTCAGGCGGTACCAGGGAAACCCTGGAAGGTCGAATTGGAAGCTGTCAAGAATATACTCAAGTATCTGCAAAGGACAAAGAACATGGTGTTAGTCCTTGGTGGTAGTGATACCTTGAGAGTTGATGGGTATACAGATGCCAGCTTTCAGACAGATAGAGACAACGGTCGGTCTTAGTCGGGCTGGGTATTCCTTTTGAATGGGGGAGCAGTTACTTGGAAAAGTTCTAAGCAAGAGACGGTGGCTGATTCTACGTGTGAATCAGAGTACATAGCAGCGAGTGAAGCGTCAAAGGAAGCGGCTTGGCTGAAGAACTTTATGTTGGATTAGGTGTCTAAGCCATGACTAATTATTTATATTTACCTAATTAATATTAGCAAAGTCCATTTGGGTTGCCCTCATAGCTAGAGGTTTGGTAGAAATTCCGGAGAGAGAAAGATTGATTTATTATGTGATTAATAAATCAATAGAAATAAAATAAATAGTTTATTAATATATTAAAGTGATAATATATTAATTAGAAACTATATTAATTAATTAGAAATTAATTGGAATTAATTTGGTGATTAATTTAATTAATTAAAGGTGCAGGGACTGAAATTATAATTATTCAATAGTTGAGTAAGTGACGATTTTAACAGATAAATAAGCCATCGAAATTATATATAAGATATATATATTTCGACGTTAATAAGGATAAATATGATTTGAGTTGTAAGATAAAAGGTTTATCTTATTTGAATTCAAAAGGTTTATCTCTAAAGGCTTATCTGGTTATCTGTTGGAGGCTATAAATAGGGAGCCTTAGACCCTTATTTCCTGCGCCATTTTTACACCAAAACTCTCTAGAATTTTGTGACCTTCCCTAGCTTCGTGGGTGTGACTTCATTTGAGGCAGGACAATTGTGCTGCTTGGCTTCCAAGAAAACCTAAAGGTTAGTTTTTCTGATTTATTCTTTTAGTTATTTTTATTTGGCCTTTAGGAATTTGTTATATGTTCAATTAGAAGAAAACATAGATCCTTATAGGTTGCATGTGAACTTAGGGTTTTAGTTCATAGATTTGCTTAAAACCTTTCACTTTATCGGTGACCTTGTAGTAGTCCCGAGTATTCAGGAGCCTATGGAACTGTTTTGCGATAAAGAATGAGCGGTTGCTTTTACAAAGGAACCGAGAGACCATGGAAAGTCTAGGTATATCGACCATAAGTACCAATATATAAGACATAGAGTAGAAGAAGGTCACCTCCATGTAAAGAGTGTATCATCTGAAGATAATCCTACAGATCCCTTGACAAATGCTCTGAGTATGATCAAGCACAATCAACATGCTAGGAGCATAGGATTGAGAGATGATATTAGTTTTAGTAATTAGATAGTTTTGAAACTTGTAACAGTATAAATGTAATTGACTTTGGTGATTTAATAATAGAGATTTATTAATGAGTATTGTTTACTACCACTTGTCAGTTGTTTATCATTGTGTTTCGTTTTGCATGTTTACTTCCTGAGTAATATGATTATTCGAATATCCACAGTCGCTCATACATTTTGGGAGTAAGTATGAACGAGGATTGTCATGAATTGGTTTGTAGATTGTCTAAGGAGTTAGACATAGCAACAGTATTGCTACAATGTTCATGAGTACTTAGAAAATGGAGATTTGAGTATTGGATAAACTCGCGCTCAAAAGATTGCTTCATGGATTATGTCACGAACAATGTTGAGATGATAACATCTTATGATCTTGAAGCAGAGACATATGAGTTATAATTTGCAAGGCGGTTGCTCATTGATAATGCAAAAACACATTGGTAACTCGATGTTATAAAACGTGTTGTTGTAAGTGATTTGATTGGTAAAAGATATAAGGCATATGAGTCGAAGCTTATTCGTTCATTGACCCTATTGGGAAACAGATATATGTAGGCCTCTCGATAATTTTGAAGCTGATTGAAAGTGTTGGCCAACCAGGACTAAATTGATGTATTCAATTAGTAGTCTTAAAGTCATATGCAAATCAGAAATCGAGAAACAGAGTATCGGACCGAGATTGATCTTAATCCATGTCTTGAGTCTGAAAATATCTTATTGGACAGAGGATCATATGATCACTTATCTATGGACAGAACTAACTGGGTCAAAGTTCGACAACAGTTTCTAGGAAGCTACAGTTTGCTGATTAATCTGAAGATAAATGGACAATTAAAGTCATAGACTTATCCAAGTGGGAGACTGTTGGATTAGGTGTCTAAGCCATGACTTATAATTTGTATTTATCTTATTAATAGAAGCAAAGTCCATTTGGGTTGCCCTCATAGCTGGAGGTTTGGTAGAAAGTTCAGTAGAGAGAATGATTGATTTATTATATGATTAATAAATCAATAGAAAAAAAAAATAAATAATTTATTAATATATTAAAGTGATAATATATTAATTAGAAACTATATTAATTAATTGGAAATTAATCTATAATTAATTGGAATTAATTTAGTGATTAATTTAATTAATTCAAGGTGCAGGGACTGGTTTTGTAATTATTCAGTAGTTGAATAATAACTGGCCAGTTGGATATACAGGTGGCGCAATTAAAGAGTGGGAGCACTCTTAATTTCGAAACCGTAATAAGGGTTTAAAAGGCTTGGTCCAAATGATAAAAGGCTTATCCAGATTTGGGCTTGTCTAGCGTTTTGACTGTCACCACCTGGAGGCTATAAATAGGGATCCCTGGGAACCCTAAAACCTGCGCTAACTTCACCTGCTGTCTCTCTGGAATTTTCGTCCCATCCCTCCTTGCTCTTGGGTATGATCTCATTTGAGGCAGGACATTTGTGCTGCTTGGCTTCAAGGATTAAAACTAAAGGTTAGTTTTTCTTGATTATTTTCTTTAGAATTTTTCTGTAGGCCTTTAGGATTTTATTATATGTTCAAAGATAGAAAACATAGATCATTTTATAGGTTGCTTTTGAACTTAGGGTTTTTAGTTCATAGATTGTAGAAAACCTTTCAAATAACACGTTTCGTAAATATATCTACCATATACTCTCTCAATAAGTAGAAACCCCACACTAAGAAGATGAACGGTCATCAAGCACAGGACGTATAGACGGAGGTTAGAAGACGAAATCGATCACTCCATAACAACATCGAATCGAAGGTGACTACTTTTTTTATATCAGGAATATCGAATAGAGTGAGATTAGAAGAGATAAGACGACCTTTTTTAAAGTATGGGAACGTGGTGGATGTGTACTAGGGTGTTTCGAAGTGCTTATTTTACTCATAATCATTTTTGGGCAAAAATGCTTATAAGCTTATAACTTTTCAAAAAACCATTTTTAAAAGTGTTTGGATACACTTATGTGGTGGGAAAAGTTAATAAATTGATAATAAGTTTTTAACAATTGTTTGATTTAGCTTTTATATATGTAAAATGATCAAAACGGGTATATTTGTCATTTTAATACCAAGAAGTCATAAGTTTTTTCAAAAAGTCAGGATTTCCTAAATTCTTTAAAAAAAAAATTTGAAATATTACAAAAAACTGATTTAAAAAACAATTTTCATTATCCAAACACTATTTTTGACTTATTGACTTTTTAAAAAAATCAACAAACACTTTTAAAAAGCTTAGCCAAACACCCTCTTAAACAAGCAATGTCGGTTGATGATAGAAAAAGAGTTGCATATTAATCTTTTAAGTTTTCATTCCATTTAATTAAATGAAAATTAAAAACCCTTTTAACGTTTGAAAGGATTGGCTTTTTGTTGAGTCATACATGTGATTTTATTATTTTTTTTGCATCATGATAACTATATAGTTTATCCAACTAAAATACAAGAAAGATTCGAAACATTCCACAAAAATAACTAATTGCTAACTTTAGATTGTAACATATGAAAATATCTCTTTTCATATAATGCACGTCCTTAACATATTAATATGTTCTACACGGCATCATATTCATTCATAGCTTCTTATCTATCCGAAACACCAAATTAAGCGACAAATGACGATACGACTCGGAGCCTATATGATTCAACAAATACCAAAACTACAGACGCTTGGTTGTCACTGTGACAATGTCACATATTTATCGTTGTCGGTTGATGTATATAGACTGGCAATGTCAATAAATACTACTTACGTAAGTGAAACTACAACATTGTGCAATTCAATGTTTTCTAATCAATCAATTATTTTTTGAAAAAATATAATTATTTTAGAGGTGTTTAATAGCTTCTTAATATGAATGGATTCTGTAATATTTAATTAATTCTTTATAATAGTTGGGCTGGAAATTAATTATAAAGATATATGTCGGGGATTACATTAATTTGACAAAAAAAAAGACAAACAAACCAGAAACACATGCAATATTCGCATTTGCTAGGGTGGAAGGAGTTTATCTCTTTTTCATCTCGAATGTCATATTGTTTTTTCTCACTCATTTCATATGTTTCTCTCTATCTATAAGGATGAGCGGAGTCTATCTAACCCAACACTCTCAACGTACAACGTCATATCAGATTTTCGATCTACTTTCACTTTCATTTTTCCCTATCTACAACATAAATAATATACTTCCAAAGTCTCCCAGCTTACAATATCACCTCAACTTTTCAATATTAAAATTAAATAAATAAAACTAAAAACAAAATATTTATATTAAAATATTAACTAATTTAAAATGCAATAGATAACATTTTTTTAAAAACATACAATTACAAGCGAGAATTAAATACACGAATTAAAACCTAAATGCGGGAATTTAAATCCTAAATCGATACTTAAATCCCTAAAACGATAATATCGTTGACCCCAAAGGCACGCCACTTTGGTGAATTACTCACAACATTCCAAGCTTCGATATGGTTAAATGAGACCCCATTGTTTGTCAGACAATATTCATCAAGACCTTTATTGACGGTAACTTCGACGCTTCCCCCGTTTGTTGGATTCGTTGATTGACTGTTGAAAATGATGTTAAATATTGACATTTTTTTGTTAAAATCTCTCCGCTTGCTATTAAGTTGTTGTTTATGGTGTGTTCGGCAAAAGTAGCTAGAAGCTAGTAGCGGGTAACGCATAGCTGATAGCTAGTAGCTAGAAGTTAGAAGCTGTAACTTTTATTTTATATGAGTGTTCAGCAAAAATATCTGAAAACTTTTGAAATATGTCAAATTACATAAAAAGACATTTGTTAAAAATATAAATATGTCATTTTACGGTTAATTTAGTAAACTTGTTTTAATATGTAGAAGTTTTTTGTTAAACGTTACTTCAACTAGCTTTTGGATTAGGAGTGTTTTGTTTAAAATAAAAGATAAAAGCTCCTGCTACCGGACAACTGTTTACTTTTCGAGCTTTTTCCTAAACGTTAAACGCTAAAAGCTCCTAAACACTTTCAAAAGCTGCATGCAGGACACGCCCTTAGTCCGACTCGGTTCGAGAGCCATTGGTGAGTTGAACCCGTAACCTACTCATCTATTGCCACCCCGCAGGAGACGGCCCCATGAGATCGTCGGTATCCCTAGCGAACCCGCCTCATATATCTATTGACTCTTTTCGGCCCAAAAACAAGGAATGATTGTCTCTCCACTCCCTAGTTGTTTTTTAAAATTAATTTATTCAGTTAAATAAAAACTAATATATATATATATATATATATATATATATATATATATATATATATATATATATATATATATATATATACATATATATATATATATATATATATATATATATATATATATATATATATATATATATATATATATATATATATATATATATATATATATATATATATATATAGATGGTCCCGTTCCGGTGATGACTCTTTTTTTGGTGAGGATTCATAAGGACACCTTAAAAAATTGAAAAAAATATAAAAAATACAAATTATAAAATCGAGAATAGTACTATATCATTATAAAAAAAATTGGAAAATTTTTTTTGGATCATTAAAAAACAACAATGATCCAAATTTTTTTTTATTTTGTGGACTATTGTGTCATTATAAAAAAATTAATGATCCAAAAGTTTTTTTTCGAATTTTTTTTTTCCAATATAGTACTATGATCCATTTTATTATTTATATATTTTTTTATTTCTTTCAATTTTTTAAGGTGTCCTCACGAGTCATCACTTTAAGAAGAGTAATCACCCGATCGATTATATATATATATATATATATATATATATATATATATATATATATATATATATATATATATATATATATATATATATATATATATATATATATATATATATATATATATATATATATATATATATATATATATATATATATATATATATATATAAAGCATTAAAAATATCAATATTAATTTTCATTTCATTAAGACACTTAAAAATATTAAAACACTCAAAAATATTAAAACAATTGAAAAACACTAAAATACTTTAAAAAATTAAAACACTTAATAAAAAATAAACACTTAAAAAACATTAAAAACCTAAAAAATAGCTAGATTAAAATAATCAACTACTTTAACAATTCTTCAAGTCGTCTCGTGAGTAACAATCTGTTATAAGTATTTTTATATTCAATGTATGTTGCCTGAATTGTGTTTGCTTCCAATTGACCACTACTAGGTTTGATATTGTAGATGTTGTTGAAGTTGATGATATTCATTTTCATATAAATCCACTTTCAATTTAATTTATAAACAGTATATTTCTATATTCAACGTACGTCACCTGAATTACATATGGTTCTGATTAACCACCACGACGTTTAATGATGTAGATGTTGTTGAAGTTGCTGACTTTATTTTTCATATCCATGTACTTTGCCTTTAGGTAATAGACAATATGATCATTAGTTATCATTTTATTTAGAAAATATTTTAGAACTCAATTTCAAAAAGATGTCGCACGTTCCTCGCCAACCGAACTTTCAGCACTTTCAAGCATTGATCAACATGAATTCTTCTTTGGTGATCTCTGCACTTTGCCTCCGGTACCAACTCTCCTTCTTCCTTGTCGCTTCTCTTCAACATCATACCGTACACCCTAAAGGAGTTTACTTCATTGGATCATATAATTGTTGGATAATTATGGACCAGTTAATATCTAAATAATATATTGTTATCATAAATTCGATATTAATAGATAATGCTATTTAAAATTGTTGATGGACTGATTTTGAATAGTAGATAAACCTTATCTAGTGTTTATCCTGTGGGTTGAGTTCCCGGTTGAATCAAACTCAACTCTATCTCTTAAATCTCTCATATTCGGTTATATCTCCATCTATATAAACACGTGATGAGTAGCAAATCAAATATACGAAAATATACAGATAAATTCGTGGGTATTATTTGCTGAGGGTTTAGAGAGAGCTTTTGAGATCAACTGGAAAACTAACCCTACACATCGGATCTGAAAAGCTTAATAGAAACACGTATGTAATCTTCGTTTGTTTATTTCTTTTAACTAGATTCGAGATCAAGATCTAATGTTTTAGCTTCCGCGTTTATGTTTTGGTTATTAAAAATAACCAACAATTGGTATCAGAGCCAACTCGACTCTGTTATTAGAAATCTATTTTTTTGGTTGGTTTAATACCTATAAAATTAGTCTTTGAATTAAACATACCTGACTAGCCGATTTTACCTGTGTTTCTTTTGTTGGGGTTGAAAGGTTTTCTGCAACCATGAACTAAATAACCTAAGTTCACATGCAACCTATAAGGATCTATGTTTTCTTCTAATTAAACATATAACAAAACCTAAAGGCCATAAGAAAATTAACTAAAAGAATAAAATTAGAGAAACCAACCTTTTAGAATTTTCTGGAAGCTGAGCAGCAAAAGTATCCTGCCTCAAATGAGATCACACCCAAGCCGAGAGGATTATGGATCGAGATTCCAGAGAGAAACAATAGAATGAGCAACTGATAATGAGGTCTAGGGGTCCCTATTTATAAGGAACCTAAGGGTAAAGCTAGAAACCCTAGCCGCAGCCCATTTTCCGGATTATGTGTACGCGCGCCGCGGCCTTTACATTGGCGCGCCGCGGCCTTTACATTGGCGCGCCGCGCGCCGCAATTCAACTATTGAATTCGTACGAATATGTACGCGCGTCGCGGCCTTTGCATTGGCGCGCCACGCGCCGCAATTCAACTATTGAATTTGTACGACTTTAATCCCTGACCTCCTGATTAATCCAATTAATGCCACAGAAATTAATCTAATGAATTTCTGATTAATTATTAATCAAATAATATTATTTCTAATTAATATATTATCTTCATAATATATTAACAAACAATATCTTGATTTATTAGTCATATAATAAATCAACCCTTTCTCTCTACTTAACTTTCCAACAAACCTCCAGCCATGAGGGCAACCCAAATGGACTATGCTACTGTTAATTAGGCAAATACTAATTATCAGTCATGGCTTAGACACCTAATCCAACAGTCTCCCACTTGGATAAGTCTATGACTATAATTACCAATTTAACCTCTAATTAACCAGCACTTTTAGCTTCCTAGAAACTACTGCCGAACTCTGATCTAATCAGTTCTGTCCATAGATAAGTGATCAGATGATCCTCCGTCCAACAAGATATTTTCAGACTCAAGACATGGATAAAATCAATCTGGTCTGATTCACTGTTCCTCGATATCCGATTTGCATATGACTCTTAGACAACCAATTTAGTCCCGGTTGGCCAACCATTTTAGTCAACTTCAAATTCATCGAGAGGCCTACAGATATCTGTTCCCCGTTAGGGTCAAGGGACGAATAAGCTTCGACTCATATACTTATGTCTTTTACCAGACAAATCACTCACAACAATACGTTTTATAACACCGAGTTACCGATGCGTTTTCGTATTATCAATGAACAACCGTCTAATAAATCATAACTCATATGTCTTAGCTTAAAGATCAAAAGATATTATCGTCTCAACATTGCTCGTGATGAAATCCATGAAGCAATCCATTGAGCGCGGGTTTATCCAATACTCAAATCTCCATTTCCAAGTACTCACGAATGGTGCAGCAATCCAATTGCAATGTCTAACTCCTTAGACAATCTATTACCAATTCATGACAGTCTTACTTCACACTTACTCCCAAAAAGTGTAATCGAAAGTGGATATTTGAATAATCCAATTATTCAGGAAGTAAAACATGCAAAATAAAACACAATGATAAAGTATTGACAAAAGTAGTAAACCATTACTCATTAATAAATCTCTATTATTAAATCACAAGAGTCAAATACAATACATTGTTACATGTTTCGAAACCTATCTAATTTACATAAACTTTATATCATCTCTTAATCCAATGCTCCTAGCATGCTGATTATGCTTAATCCTACTCAGAGCCTTTGTCAAGGGATCTGCAGGATTTTCTTCCGATGATACCCTCTTTACCACGAGGTGACCTTCTTCTACCTTATGCCTTATGTAGTGGTACTTTCTGTCGATATGCCTGGACTTTCCATGGTCTCGCGGTTCATTTGTCAAGGCGACCGCACCTTCGGTATCGCAGAACAGTTCCACGGGCTCCTGAATACTCGGGACTACTCCAAGGTCACCGATGAAGTTCTTCAGCCAAGCCGCTTCCTTAGACGCTTCACTTGCTGCTATATACTCTGATTCATAAGTAGAATCAGCCACCGTATCTTGCTTGGAACTTTTCCAAGTTACTGCTCCTCCGTTCAGAAGGAATACCCAGCCAGACTGAGACCGACCACTGTCTCTATCCGTCTGAAAACTGGCATCCGTATATCCTTCAACTCTCAATGTATCACTGCCTCCAAGGACCAACACCATGTCCTTTGTCCTTTGCAGATACTTGAGTATATTCTTTACAGCTATCCAATGCGCCCTTCCAGGGTTACCCTGGTACCGACTGACCATGCTCAAGGCAAAGGCCACGTCAGGGCGAGTACACGTCATAGCGTACATGATCGATCCTACGGCCGAAGCGTAAGGTACCCGACTCATTTCAGCTATTTCTTCGTCTGTACTCGGACTTTGAGTTTTACTTAATATTTGCATTACTTTGGATAGGCAGCTCTCCCTTCTTGGAATTTTCCATACTAAACCTTTTCAGTACCTTTTCCAAGTATGTACCCTGACTAAGTCCAATTAGTCTCTTCTTCCTATCTCTCATTATTCTTATCCCGAGAATATAGGCAGCCTCTCCTAGGTCCTTCATTGTAAGAACCCACGAAAAAGTCAAAAAGGGTAAAACCGTCTTTTGTCATATTGTACGACTATTATGTGTAATAATATGTATTAGTAAAATAATAAAGTGAGAAATAAAAGTTTATGTGAAATTTGAAGTTTTACCGCGTGAATAGTAAAATTTGGCCAAAAAGGACAAATTGGTCATTTGACATAAAAATGACCAAAATGTCAAGGAAAATGCTAAGTTGGAAGTTAATGGTGAAGTTGTAACTCTTGGATCATTTTTGGAGAGAAACTTGAAAGTTAGGGACCAAAATGTAAAGTTTTAATAAAAATTAAATATCTATTATATATTATAATTATCCCTATCATTTGAGGAAGTCAGTAGAACATTTCCAGAGAGAGCTAGAGAGAACGAGAGCAGGTACGGGAGAAGAAGAAGTTCTTGAGGGTTTGCCAAGAAATCAAAGGAATCAAGGGTTGGAATTAGTGATTCCAAGGTAAGATTTCATCTTCTTTAACCTAGATTTTTAGGTATATGCTTGAATTGGTCTTTGGAAGAAATTGAAACTGAAATTGCAGTTATAAATCATGTGGGTTAAGTAGCTAATGCTTCCAATAAGCCATTAGTTAGGAACTTAACTCAAAAACATGAAAGTAGAATGCTATTCTTGAGAATTTTCAAGTTTAGCCAAGAACTTTAATTTCTGCAATTGATCTATTAAAGTGTTTTTAATGGCTTAAAATGTGTTATTAGTCAAGGGTTTTAGTCCTAGAAAAAACCCCATACGAAAAAGAACTGAAATAAGTGCTTAATGGGTGAAAACTGCGTGCTACAGTGCACAAATCGCGACTGATCAGGCCACTGCCCAGGCGCCAGGCGCAGTGCGCCCAGGACCAGGGCGGGGTGCGCCCAGGCGCAGTGCGCCCCACACCTGGCGCAGTGCGCCTTCAGTCAGGGGCCAGGCAGGGACCAAAAATGTTAAAACTTCAAATTCTAGAAACCATAGCTAGACATGTCCGATTGACCTGAAATTTTAGCCATAACCTTGAAATGATATAATAACATGTTGGGAATGGTCAAATCCGTAATCCGACCTTGCGGAAAAGTCACTGTAGCGGTAGTGGCTAATTTCAAGTTTATAGTTAAAACTTAATTTTGAAATTTGAGCTAGACTTGTCCAATGAACTTCAAATTTGAAACACAAGTCTAATATGGCCTAAGATTTCATGGAAAAGAGTCGGAACTGAAATACGACCCCTCGGGATTACTGTAGCAGTATACGCGTATCTCGGGAAAAACGATAAAACGAGTGTATTAATGGTTATACATTTATTATAACCTGGAGTTATGTCATATGAGACTTTAGCATTATAAAGTTAATTATATTGAGTATTTATATATAATATATGTATAGGTGGTGCTTCAAACGTTGTGGAGCACGGGAAAGGAAAAGAAATACGAGAAGCTTAGAGACTTGTAACAACGTCAAGGTGAGTTTTATGAGGATTTTATAGTACATAGCAAAATATTATTTTCAGAAAGGTATGATTTCCAAATGTTTATAAATACTAAAGTTTGGAAAATAGTTTTTAATGAAGCTCTATACAAGGGCTTAGTGTTAAAAGCAGATTTTTAAGGTATTGTTTGCAAAGTATTTTGAAAGAAGTTCCTTATAGGAACTAAGATGTCAAAAATCAGTTTTGAAAGTATTTTTAGTAAGAGTTGTTTACAAATTGTGTCCCATTTTGACCAATTTGAGATGAAATGAAGTAAGAATTAAAGAAAGAAAGAAGTATGAGCCAGTTGTCCGGACTTGGATCACCCACATAATCGGGGGATCAGAAGACACTACTGGGATGGTACCTCCCGTTGCGAAGTAGTTGTCTAGCTTAAGTATACCCTTGTGCTTGAATTCGTTCCAAGTCACAAAGGGGAGACAGAATGAGCATAACCGAGTGGGCAGATCTGTTCTGTCCCACGAGGGGAGCTAGTTGAATGAATTAATTAACTTAATTCATAAGTTTCAGTTGGTCACGAGAAAATGAGAAAGAAAACAGTTTAATGAAAGAAAGTCTTTTTAAAGTTTGAAAGTAAAGAAGAAAAGATATTTTGAGATTCATGAAATAAATCAGTTTTTAGCAATGTACTTTTGATATTTCAAGTTTTGAATAGAAAAGTTTTGGGTCTAAACCCATATTACTCACGAGACTTTATGTCTCACGTATACTATGTTTTTGAAATGCTATGTACTTAGGTGAAGGGAGCGAGAGCTGCAGTTGGGACTGGTTTAAATACTGTAAGTTTAAATTATGGTATCTGTATTGAGTCTGTAATACCCCCTCGAGTTAAGTTTGTAAAATAAATATAAAAAAAATTAAGTGGCTATTTTATAGTCACGAGTTGTAAAAATATGTTTGAAAACTGTATTTGTACTTTAAATATGGTTTGAGAAAAGGGGTGTTACAGTTTTGGTATCAGAGCCATAGTTTAAACGAATTAGGTTGGAAAACCATCCTAGGCTTAAACTAGCAAGAGTAGTAGTAAGTTGCCTTAGTAATATAGGAGGCATAGAGTGAGTATGACTGTTATAAAAGTGCAGTCAAGATAAGGAGATAACATGCTACCGCTTATGAAATACTATATAGAATTGTGTATTAAACTAATAATTTGTTCATCTATATAGTAATGGGAGACAGAAGACAAGCTGACAGGGGTGAGGGCAGTCACACTTCCTCAAGAGGAAGTGAACCACATGTGCTTCGAAATGATGAGGCCGAGCAAAACCCACCACCACAACCTGTCACCATGGAAGCAATTCAGTACCTAATCAATAACTTACGAAATGAACTGAGGCAAGATGTGAACAACATAATAGACAGCCGAATGGGCGAACCTAGTGCCCAATCATCACAAGAAGTCTCCAAAAAGACAACTGAGGAAGAGGCTACTGGAGGGAACAAGAAGGAAGAAAAGGGCTGCTCTTTTAAGTCCTTTATGGCTTGCAAACCGCCTGAATACCATGGCAGTTTCGAGCCCAAAGTGACGATGCGATGGGTCCGAGAGATTGAACAAGTGATGCAAGCAAGCAAATGTGGAGAAAATGATCGAGTCAACTACGCCTCCCGGCAGTTGAAGGATGATGCTTTGGTGTGGTGGAACACCAAATATGAAAGCTTGGGAAAGGATGTTGTATATGGTTGGTCTTGGGCAGAGTTTGTTTCATGTCTCAAAGATAAATTCTGTCCCATCCGAGATTTGGAGAAAATGAACGAAGATTTCTTAACGATAAAGAAAGGAGAAATGACGGTTGACGAGTATACAAAGAAGTTTTGTGACATGTTACCTTTTGTGAGGGAGTCTTACCCCAGTGAGCGGTCCCGAATTAACCGCTATGTCCAGGGTTTGCAATGGAACTATGAACTAGAAGTAAAGAAAGCCGAGACGCTAGATGGGGCGATCATTGCTGCCCGAACTGTGGAAGATGTTGGAAAAAGAAGAAAGGAGGAAGGACCTGGTTTTAGTGACAAAAGGAAGACAGTTAGTAACAGTGGAAACATAAAGAAGAAAGGGAAGATGAGTTCAAGTCAGAGCCGACAAGGAAGTGTAAAGAAGTGCGAGAAATGTGGGAAAGAACACGGTGGCGAGTACCGAGCGGGATCAAATGCCTGCTTTAATTGTGGCGGATTCGGTCACAAAGCGAAAGATTGCAAAGCCAAGAAAGCCAGCGAAGTGGAGTGTTTTTCATGCCATCAGATGGGACACTATAGTTTCAACTGCCCAAACAAGGGTGGAGAAACTGTGGTGTCAACAGCTCAAAAGAAGACAGAACCCCAGAAGGTGAAGACTAGAGCTTTTCAGATCACCAGGGAGGAAGCGAAGGAGACTCACGATGTGGTCTCAGGTATACTACTAATCAACTCGACACCTGCATATGTCTTGTTTGATTCCGGGTCTACATATTCGTTTGTGTCCCATGGGTTTGGATCCAGATTAAAAGTCCCATTAGAATTGTTAGATCTAGTTTTTGAGGTAGAAGTGGCAGACGGGAAATTTGTGGAAGTTCAGTATATGTATCGGGATTGCGAACTTGACATCAACGGCAAGAAGTTTCGACTTAATCTCCTTCCTATTGGAATTAAGTCCTTTGATGTGATAATTGGGATGGATTGGCTTGGTGCAAATGATGCGAAGATAGCTTGTGGACAGAAGAGGGTATCCGTTACAATCCTAGGAGCAAAAGTGTACGTATATGGGGAGAGAAGAAAGCATGTGCCAAGTATCATCAGTGTAGCTAAGGCTCGAAGATGTATCAGGAAAGGATGTGTATCTTTCCTGGCCTATGTGATAACTGAGGACAAAATAAAGCAGACTTATAAAGACATAGAAGTAGTAAAAGAATTTCCAGAAGTTTTCCCGGATGAATTGCCAGGCTTGCCACCAGAAAGGCAAGTTGAGTTCCGAATAGATCTTGTTCCAGGAGCTTCCCCAATAGCCCGAGCACCATACCGGTTAGCACCAACAGAGATGCGGGAACTAATGTCCCAGTTGCAGGAGTTACTAGATAAAGGCTTCATCAGGCCTAGTTCTTCTCCGTGGGGTGCTCCAGTTCTGTTTGTGAAGAAGAAGGATGGATCAATGCGGATGTGCATTGATTACAGAGAATTGAACAAGATTACTATCAAGAACCGTTACCCGTTGCCCAGAATAGATGATTTGTTCGACCAGTTGCAAGGAGCAGATTATTTCTCAAAAATTGATTTGAGATCTGGGTATCATCAAGTCAGGGTAAAAGAAAGTGATGTAGAGAAGACGGCATTTCGTACACGATATGGGCATTACGAATTTTTAGTGATGCCATTTGGTCTTACGAATGCACCAGCGATTTTTATGGACTTAATGAATCGGGTCTGTAAACCATTCTTAGACCGGTTTGTTATAGTGTTCATAGATGACATCCTGATCTACTCAAAGAATAAAGAAGAGCATGAGAGCCATTTGCGGTTGGTACTTGAGACTTTGAAGCGGGAACAGCTATATGCAAAGTTCTCCAAGTGTGAGTTTTGGATGAGAGAAGTGCAGTTCCTTGGACATGTTGTTTCTATCCAAGGCATAAAAGTTGATCCAGCAAAAGTTGAAGCAGTAATGAAATGGGAGCCTCCCAAGACTCCAACTGAAGTTAGAATTTTTCTCGGTCTTGCCGGGTATTACCGGAGATTTATTCAAGATTTCTCCCGTATAGCAGTGCCACTTACACGACTAACCCGGAAAGAAGAGAAATTCAGATGGCAAGAAGAACAAGAAAGAGCTTTTGCTACATTGAAAGAAAAGTTGTGTAACGCGCCTGTCCTTACGTTACCAGATGGGACAGAAGACTTTGAAGTGTACAGCGATGCCTCGCATCGGGGGCTTGGTTGTGTGTTGATGCAAAGAGGGAAGGTCATAGCATACGCTTCCAGACAGTTGAAAGATCCAGAGAAAAAGTACACAACCCATGATCTAGAACTTGCAGCGATCGTATTTGCCTTGAAGATTTGGAGACATTACTTGTATGGTACAAAGTGCAAGCTATTCACCGATCACAAGAGTTTGCGGTATGTGTTCACTCAAAAAGAGTTGAACATGAGACAGAGTAGATGGCTAGAGCTGATCAGTGACTATGATTGCGACATTGTATACCATCCGGGTAAAGCAAATGTAGTAGCAGATGCATTAAGTAGAAAAGCTCCTGAGAAAAGAATCAAGGCAAGATCAATGCGTATAGAGCTAGTGTCCAGTATTATAGAACAGATTAAAGTAGCTCAGCAGAAAGTTGAAGAAAGAGGAGACTTAAAAGATGAAAAGCTAGGAAAAGACATTCAGTTTGAGACTAATAGCCAAGGATTAAAGATCTACAGAAACCGCATTTGGGTACCGAAAGCAGGAGGTTTGAGAAAGCTGATTCTAGAAGAGTCGCATAAATCAAAGTATTCCATACATCCTGGGAGTACCAAGACTTATCAAGATTTGAGAAGACAGTATTGGTGGCCTGGAATGAAGAAGAGGATAGCTAAGTACATCTCCAAGTGTGTTATTTGTGCACAAGTCATGGCGGAACATCAGGTCCCGCATGGAGATGCTCAGTCATTGCATATTCCAGCCGGAAAATGGGAAGATGTAACCATGGATTTGGTAGTCGGGTTACCGAGAACGAGAAGAGGTCATGATAGTATATGGGTCATAGTGGACTGGTTGACCAAGAGTGCACTATTTTTAGCCATAAAAGAAACTACTCCATTGGAGCTGTTAGCCCAGTTGTATACAGATGAAGTGTTAAGAAGATATGGTGCACCGTTGTCTATTGTGTCAGACAGAGACCCTAGATTCACCTATAACTTTTGGAGTGCTTTACAAGAGAAAATGGGGACAAGAATTCAGTTACGTACAGCATATCATCCACAAACGGATGGTCAGAGTGAACGAACTATCCAGACATTAGAAGACATGCTACGATCATGCGTGATGGAATTTGGAGGCAGTTGGGATGAACATCTGCCATTAGTGGAGTTTGCATACAATAACAGCTACCATTCTAGCATTAAAATGCCACCCTTCGAGGCATTGTATGGTAGAAAGTGTAGAACTCCTTTATGCTGGTTGGAAGCGGGTGAGACTAAGCTTACGGGGCCAGAGATTGTTAGAGTAACTAATGAGAAGATTGGAGTAATTCAAGCCAACATGAAAGCAGCACAAGATCGGCAAAAGAGTTACTCGAATCTAAAGAAGAGACCGTATGACTTGCAAGAAGGAGATTTGGTGATGATAAAAGTGTCACCATGGAAAGGAGTGGTCAGGTTTGGCAAGAGAGGAAAGCTGAGTCCAAGATACATTGGACCTTTTAGAATCCTGAAGAGAGTTGGGTTACAAGCATTCAAGATAGAGTTACCACCCGAACTCAGTGGAATACATGATACCTTTCATGTATGCTACTTGAAAAAGTACTTTGGTAAAGAAGAGTTAGTAATACCGTATACTGACCTGAGGGTGGAGACTCCTAGCAAACTGATTGAAGAACCCGAAGCCATCCTGGAAATGCAGACTAAAAAGCTAAGGAACAAGGAGATTGACCTTGTACTAGTCAAGTGGAAGCATCCATTAGGGTCAAAGCTAACTTGGGAGACGTTAGCAGAAATAAAGAGAAGATATCCGAATTTCACCGATTACGAAAAGATTCCGAGGACGGAATCCGCTTAAGGAGGGGTGACTGTAAGAACCCGCGAAAAAGTCAAAAAGGGTAAAACCGTCTTTTGTCATATTGTACGACTATTATGTGTAATAATATGTATTAGTAAAATAATAAAGTGAGAAATAAAAGTTTATGTGAAATTTGAAGTTTTACCGCGTGAATAGTAAAATTTGGCCAAAAAGGGCAAATTGGTCATTTGACATAAAAATGACCAAAATGTCAAGGAAAATGTTAAGTTGGAAGTTAATGGTGAAGTTGTGACTCTTGGATCATTTTTGGAGAGAAACTTGAAAGTTAGGGACCAAAATGTAAAGTTTTAATAAAAATTAAATATCTATTATATATTATAATTATCCCTATCATTTGAGGAAGTCAGTAGAACATTTCCAGAGAGAGCTAGAGAGAACGAGAGCAGGTACGGGAGAAGAAGAAGTTCTTGAGGGTTTGCCAAGAAATCAAAGGAATCAAGGGTTGGAATTAGTGATTCCAAGGTAAGATTTCATCTTCTTTAACCTAGATTTTTAGGTATATGCTTGAATTGGTCTTTGGAAGAAATTGAAACTGAAATTGCAGTTATAAATCATGTGGGTTAAGTAGCTAATGCTTCCAATAAGCCATTAGTTAGGAACTTAACTCAAAAACATGAAAGTAGAATGCTATTCTTGAGAATTTTCAAGTTTAGCCAAGAACTTTAATTTCTGCAATTGATCTATTAAAGTGTTTTTAATGGCTTAAAATGTGTTATTAGTCAAGGGTTTTAGTCCTAGAATAAACCCCATACGAATAAGAACTGAAATAAGTGCTTAATGGGTGAAAACTGTGTGCTACAGTGCACAAATCGCGACTGATCAGGCCACTGCCCAGGCGCCAGGCGCAGTGCGCCCAGGACCAGGGCGGGGTGCGCCCAGGCGCAGTGCGCCCCACACCTGGCGCAGTGCGCCTTCAGTCAGGGGCCAGGCAGGGACCAAAAATGTTAAAACTTCAAATTCTAGAAACCATAGCTAGACATGTCCGATTGACCTGAAATTTTAGCCATAACCTTGAAATGATATAAGAACATGTTGGGAATGGTCAAATCCGTAATCTGACCTTGCGGAAAAGTCACTGTAGCGGCAGTGGCTAATTTCAAGTTTATAGTTAAAACTTAATTTTGAAATTTGAGCTAGACTTGTCCAATGAACTTCAAATTTGAAACACAAGTCTAATATGGCCTAAGATTTCATGGAAAAGAGTCGGAACTGAAATACGACCCCTCGGGATTACTGTAGCAGTATACGCGTATCTCGGGAAAAACGATAAAACGAGTGTATTAATGGTTATACATTTATTATAACCTGGAGTTATGTCATATGAGACTTTAGCATTATAAAGTTAATTATATTGAGTATTTATATATAATATATGTATAGGTGGTGCTTCAAACGTTGTGGAGCACGGGAAAGGAAAAGAAATACGAGAAGCTTAGAGACTTGTAACAACGTCAAGGTGAGTTTTATGAGGATTTTATAGTACATAGCAAAATATTATTTTCAGAAAGGTATGATTTCCAAATGTTTATAAATACTAAAGTTTGGAAAATAGTTTTTAATGAAGCTCTATACAAGGGCTTAGTGTTAAAAGCAGATTTTTAAGGTATTGTTTGCAAAGTATTTTGAAAGAAGTTCCTTATAGGAACTAAGATGTCAAAAATCAGTTTTGAAAGTATTTTTAGTAAGAGTTGTTTACAAATTGTGTCCCATTTTGACCAATTTGAGATGAAATGAAGTAAGAATTAAAGAAAGAAAGAAGTATGAGCCAGTTGTCCGGACTAGGATCACCCACATAATCGGGGGATCAGAAGACACTACTGGGATGGTACCTCCCGTCGCGAAGTAGTTGTCTAGCTTAAGTATACCCTTGTGCTTGAATTCGTTCCAAGTCACAAAGGGGAGACAGAATGAGCATAACCGAGTGGGCAGATCTGTTCTGTCCCACGAGGGGAGCTAGTTGAATGAATTAATTAACTTAATTCATAAGTTTCAGTTGGTCACGAGAAAATGAGAAAGAAAGCAGTTTAATGAAAGAAAGTCTTTTTAAAGTTTGAAAGTAAAGAAGAAAAGATATTTTGAGATTCATGAAATAAATCAGTTTTTAGCAATGTACTTTTGATATTTCAAGTTTTGAATAGAAAAGTTTTGGGTCTAAACCCATATTACTCACGTATACTATGTTTTTGAAATGCTATGTACTTAGGTGAAGGGAGCGAGAGCTGCAGTTGGGACTGATTTAAATACTGTAAGTTTAAATTATGGTATCTGTATTGAGTCTGTAATACCCCCTCGAGTTAAGTTTGTAAAATAAAAAAAAAATTAAGTGGCTATTTTATAGTCACGAGTTGTAAAAATATGTTTGAAAACTGTATTTGTACTTTAAATATGGTTTGAGAAAAGGGGTGTTACATTCATGGCGAAACATTTCCCAAGCCAAGCCTTGACACCTTGCAAGGTTGGAATATCGTTTCCCATGAGCAGTATGTCATCGACATACAGCACCAGAAAGGTGACTATACTCCCACTAGCCTTGACATATACGCAGGACTCATCCTCACTCCTAGAGAAACCAAACTCTTTGACTTTCTCATGGAAACAAAGATTCCAGCTGCGAGAAGCTTGCTTCAATCCGTAGATTGATCTCTCAAGCTTACACACCTTATTAGGATACTTTGCATCGACAAAACCCTCTGGCTGATTCATGTAAACATCCTCAGTCAACTTCCCATTAAGGAAAGCGGTTTTGACGTCCATCTGCCAAATTTCATAGTCATGAAATGCAGCTATGGCCAGCATAATCCTAATAGACTTTATCTTGGCTACTGGTGAGAAGGTCTCGTCATAGTCAACCCCTGGGGTTTGAGTAAAGCCCTTCGCAACCAGTCTTGCCTTGAAAGTGTGTACCTTTCCGTCCATGTCGGTCTTCTTCTTGAAGATCCATTTGCACCCGACTGTCTTTCGACCCGGTACGTTGTCAACCAAGTTCCAAACTTGATTGTCATACATGGACTTGATCTCGCTATCCATGGCCTCTTTCCACTTGGCAGACTCAGGGCCCGCCACTGCTTCCTGGTAGTTAGCTGGTTCATCTAAATTTATCAGTGTCCTATCACTGACAAACGTGTCCCCATCCGAAGTTATATGGAAACCATAAAACTCGGGTGGCATGCTAACCCTACCGGAACGCCTAAGAGGTAAGGATACATCTGTCGGACCAACAGGAACTTCTTCCTCATGTTGGTTGCTAGTTTCTCCTAAGGTTGCGTCATCTGATGACTCTTGAATTTCTTCCAGATCAATGGTACTCCCACTGTCCTCTTTGAATATGAGCTCTCTCTCTCGAAAGACCGCTCGTCTAGCTACAAAGACCACGTCCTCGCTCGGTCTGTAGAATAGATATCCAAATGACTGTTTGGGATAACCAAGGAAGAAACACCTTTCGCTTCTTTCTGCGAGTTTGTCTTGAGTCTCTCGTCTAACGAAAGCCTCACAACCCCAGACCTTGATGTGTGCTAACGAGGGAACTTTCCCCGTCCACATCTCATGAGGTGTTTTAGCAACCTTCTTAGTTGGGACAAGATTTAGGATATGGGCGGCAGTCTCTAAGGCATACCCCCAGAAGTGAATGGGAAGTGAAGCTCGACTCATCATGGAACGAACCATGTCCAACAGGGTTCGGTTGCGCCTCTCTGCAACACCATTCAACTGTGGTTTCCTGGGAGGTGTCAACTGCGAAACTATTCTGCATTCCTTTAGATAGTCTAGGAACTCGATACTTAGATACTCTCCGCCTCTGTCGGACCTGAGCATCTTTATCTTCCTGCCTAATTGATTCTCTACTTCGTTCTTAAATTCTTTGAACTTTTCAAAGGTGTCCGACTTGTGCTTGATCAAGTAGATATAACCGTATCTACTAAAATCGTCGGTAAAGGTCACGTAGAACCGCGTGCCATCCTTTGTGGTTGATCTGAATGGACCACACACATCCGTGTGAATGATGTCCAGCAGACCCTCACCTCTTTCAAAAGATCCTTTGAAAGGTGATTTAGTCATCTTGCCCAACAGACAAGATTCGCATACATCATCCGACCTGAGGTCAAACGATTCCAACACTCCATCCTTTTGGAGCTGGGCGATGCGTTTCTTGCTGATGTGCCCGAGCCGACTATGCCACAGACATGCCTTTTCTACACCACTAGTAGAATCAATATAATTTACACTATGTCCTAAATTGTCAACACATTCAACAGTTTCATACACACCATCACAAGGATAAGTAGTAAAAATCAAAATACCATTTTTGAAAACAGAAATCGAACCAATTTTATTATCAAAAGAAAATTGAAATCCTTGTCTGAACAATGTGTGAAATGAAATAATGTTTCTTGCCATTTCTGGCGAATAGCAACAATTAAATAACTCTATACTAACATCACTACTAAGCACTAAACTGTAAACGCCGATCGTGGTAACAGGGGACGATCTCCTATTGCCCATGATCAAGTTCAGTCTACCGTGCTCCACCTCCCTGCTTTCCTTTAGGCCCTGCAGATCATAACAAATGTGAAAACCACATCCTGTATCAAGGACCCAAGAATTAGAAGATGGTGAGTTTTTAGAGATAGTGTATATACATACTGTCGATGGCTTTACTTTCCCATCCTTGACATCCTGCAAGTATTTGGGGCAGCTTCTCTTCCAATGGCCCTTCTCTTTGCAGTAGAAACAGTTGGCTTCATCGGGGTTGGCCACACAAGGAATGTGGGAAGTCTTGGTTCTCGAGCCATTACTGGATGACCCGACCTGAACCTTTTCTCTCCAATTTTGCTTAGGAGGGCCCTTCCTTTTCTTTCCTTTGCCACTTCCAATGGCTAGGACGGGCTGATTAACCGAGGGTACATTTTTACCCTTCATCCCGTCCTCAGCTACTCGAAGCATGTGATGCAACTCAGTCATATTAGCCTGATTGTTGTTCAAATGATAAGCCAGCCTGAACTGGTCATAAGAACTCGGTAACGAGTTAAGCACTATGTCAACGGCCAACTGCTCCGGTACAGGCATCGCAAGCTTTCTAAGCCGCTCCACGTAACCTTGCATTCTTTGCACATGAGTGCAGATGGAGTCTCCATCTTTAGGTTTGCTGTTCGTGAAGTCCTTGACCACCTCGCACCTCTCGATGCGCTCTTGCTTGCGGAACTTTTCCGCAAGCTCCTTGTGCATCTCAAAGGGCCAGTAGTCTTCGTATATTCTTTGCAATTCGGGGTTCATTGTGGCGATCATGATGCAGGCCACTTTGGTCGCATCATCAGAATGTTTTTGGTACAAGGAAATCTCCTCGGGAGTAGCAGTTTCAGGGTCAATATCGACAAGCTCGGTCTCGAGGACATACTCTTTGTTCTCGTACCTCAGAGCCATCTTGATATTTCTAATCCAGTCATTGTAGTTTGTCCCGTTCAATTGAACCTTGGAACATAATGAGAGGATTGAGGGAACACTGGAGTTTGAGTGGGGAGCGGATTGATCAGCAGAAGACATCTATAAAAGAAGGTAAGTTTAATTAGATACTTGTCGGTCCTTATAATAACCCAATATAAAATAAGGCTAGGATCCAACTATAACAATTTGAAACATAGAAGAGGGATGCCGTAATCTATAAGCAAATTTTATAAAGGTAGGCGAATGACGATTCAGCCAATTCCACCGCGGAAAAATAATCTTATTATGAATAGAATTCCTAGTTTCTTTTGAGATTTATTGAACTGTTCAATAGCATGTTTAATCTCGGATATGCCCCACCGTTTGTGACTGGGATGCCGAGGATCACAAACCGGGTGTGAATAACCATGCAAATTAGATTGGTACTCTCGGGGTCCATTATCATCTCAAATTGATGTGCCGGTAAACCACACACGCTCCATCAACAATGATAACACCCGAGACACCCATTGCCACTCTTTATGAACCCCCATTGGTGTGCCGGTAAACCACACACGCTCCACCAACGTTTCATAAAGTGCAATGTGCAATTTCATGGGGTAGCATCAAATTCACATTTTTCTTAAAGTAACTAGATTGGGATTTTGTGTAAAGGTTCTAGTACTTTGATCATTATACTTTTAATGATTATGTGGTCCTATCAAAACTGTTCGGCTAACGACCCTCCACTGATCAGGCGAGCGGTGGGTGAGAGTGTTCACCCATTAGACTGCCATTTTATAGGTAGCCTCCTTATACCCACTTTATAGACCAGCTTCGTGAATGAGGCCTACTATTGAATTGACTGACCAATTTTATCTTATACATATAGTATTAACAATTAATAACATATATAAGATGTATTTTAAAACCCTTTAAAATATTCAAGGTTTATCTTTTAATTTTACCAAATTTAACAATTAAATTTTGAATTAAATTAAACCTTAAATTCGATTTAATCAATTTTAATTACCAATTAATTAAATTAATTAAATCTAAATATTTTAAACATTTCAAAATATTTTTCTGGATTTTTCTATTAATTTTCGACAATTTAAAATTAATTAAATCCTTTTGAATTATCTTTTAATTAACAATTAATTAAATTAATTCAGTTGAAGATAGGTTTATCCAAATTAATCAAATTAATTAAAACCTATCCTAAACCCCCTAAAAATCGAATTCAAATAATGGGGTTTAAGGTTATCCATTTAATTAAAAAATAAAGTTACCAAAAATAGAAAACCTTCTAAAACCCTAATTGTGATTTTCGAAATAGGCAAGGGGGGATTAGGGTTTCCAAAACCCTAATCCTAGAAATCGATCCTGATATATATTAGGGTTTATAGGCTTTAAACCCTAAAACAGTTATAGCAATTCAACAAGAAAACAAGACAGGCTCTGATACTACTGAAAGGTTTTCTGCAACCATGAACTAAATAACCTAAGTTCACATGCAACCTATAAGGATCTATGTTTTCTTCTAATTGAACATATAACAAAACCTAAATGCCATAAGAAAATTAACTAAAAGAATAAAATTAGAGAAACCAACATTTTAGAATTTTCTGGAAGCTGAGCAGCAAAAGTATCCTGCCTCAAATGAGATCACACCCAAGCCGAGAGGATTATGGATCGAGATTCCAGAGAGAAACAATAGAATGAGCAACTGATAATGAGGTCTAGGGGTCCCTATTTATAGGGAACCAAAGGGTAAAGCTAGAAACCCTAGCCGCAGCCCATTTTCCGGATTATGTGTACGCGCGCCGCGGCCTTTACATTGGCGCGCCGCGCGCCGCAATTCAACTATTGAATTTGTACGACTTTAATCCCTGACCTCCTGATTAATCCAATTAATGCCACAGAAATTAATCCAATTAATTTTTGATTAATTATTAATCAAATAATATTATTTCTAATTAATATATTATCTTCATAATATATTAACAAACAATATCTTGATTTATTAGTCATATAATAAATCAACTCTTTCTCTCTACTTAACTTTCCAACAAACCTCCAGCCATGAGGGCAACCCAAATGGACTATGCTACTGTTAATTAGGCAAATACTAATTATCAGTCATGGCTTAGACGCCTAATCCAACAGGGGTGTGATGACTTTTGTAGGTTTTTTTTTTTTTGTTCCTTTTGCCGACGACGACAGAAATAGCCGTTTAAGATTATGTTTCTAATTATCTCTTTGAGACCAAGATTTGTTTACCTTTTGTTTTCACGAGATGATATGCTTGTCCTTCGGTCATGTATCTTTAGCGTAACCCTTGGTCCCTCAATTAACACGCTTTTTTTTACTGCAATAGTACTAAAAGATGTTTGTTTCTGTCGTAACATCTGATTACACGAGACTCATACCTAGACTTGTGCATGCCTACTATATTTTTTCTTTACACCTATATATCATTATGTATATCTTGTCCCTGTTTAATTATAATATTTTAATAAGTGGATTCAAGGTGACTATTAATCCCTGTATGTACTTTTAATATTTATTTTATGGCATTTGCCTTCAATCCTTCTTTATGTAAGTTTTTTTTATTGTGACAAGACGTCAAGGCCAATATGGTGTATAACTTAATTTGAATGTGTAATTATGATTAATAATATGGACGTTAAAGGCTTGATGAGTTATTTTAATTTTTTCAAGTACATTAAAGCTTACTCATCATCATACTTTAAAATTATGGTTTCAGTTTCGTTTAATAAGTTTTTGGCTATATTTAGTATTTACCGCGTCTTCTTAATTGCCGGCGTTTTCTTATGTGCGTCCATTGTGCATAAATATATTTATGGTGTAAAATGTAAATGTTGGCATTATATGTTCTAAGATATTATCAAATTTTGTTTGTAAAATTCGGTGAAAATGTTTATGCAATAAAAAAAAAACTTCGGTTGTCGACGATTTCAGTTATGAGATTATTTATTTATATTCTTGGTAAATTAATTGACGCAATATGTCACCAAAGTGATCTCTTTTGTGAAAATTAATTTACAAAGAATTTAAATTTTACGGTTTATGTGATTGTCAATGCGGGTATTAATTGACCCAAAGGTTGGTTAATATTTGGTCGGATAAACACATTGTGGCGGTAAACATGTGACAATTATTTGGTTTCATGTGATTTATAAGTCAATCCAAAGAGGGGCTTATTGATCGACATAATTTATTGTCAATGTTTTATCACTATAAAACAATATATCAGTTGCAAGTTAATATTACTGTCCAAAGACTTGATATTAATGTTGTGTTGATATATTATGATGTTGTCATAAATTGAATTTTAAATATTATAGTTTATGTGTGTATTAATGCGGATATTAATCGACCCAAAGGTAGATTAATATTTGGTCGAATAAACACATATGTAGCGGTAAACATATGACAATTATTCGGTTCCATGTGATTAATAAGTCAATCCAAAGAGGGGCTTATTAATTTATATGATTTATTGTCAATGTTTTATCACTAAAACAAGATATCTGTTGCAAGTTAATATTATTGTCCAAAGACTTGATATTAATGTTGTGTTGATACCTTGCAATATTGTCGTAAATTGAATTTATTGATTAAAGTTTATGGATTAATGAGCATAAAGAAGGAATATGTTATTTATGTTCTCAAAACATAAAATTTGAGTCCTGACATAATATTTGCAATATGAATGTTATTTATGCGCTTCACGGGACCATCTTTACGGAATGGAATCGAAGCATTATGTTAGTTCTCTGTTGCATGCATCTTGACAATGCAATTTGGATATAGCAACGTTCTTTGAGGATGTTGAGTTTGGGGGAGAAATAAGGTTAGAAACATTGTCATTAAGGAGCAATCTATCATGATTCATGTTATTGTTTCTGATTATGTGTGGATTGTAAGTATCTACTGCTGAAGTAGTAATTCATGAACAAGGACCGACAATGTTGTTCAATCTCCCATTTATAATGAACAAACTCAACAACCTCAACTTATGAGATCCCATCTATAGCACCACGAGTTTCATCATATCATTATCTCGTTTGTTTTTGAGATAAAAGCATAAAGATGATTTGTGTATCAAAATTATAGTGGGAGTAAATATATATTTATAGTTTTAGACGATGATATTGAGAACACATGATCATACAATTAAATGCTATATGCTCATAAGATATTTTGGAGATCATTGGGTATTATGTTTTTTTTTTTAATTTGATGCCAAGATAGTTACCGATCCATATCGGGCCACATTTTCCTGGTAGCAGGATGGCCTATTTCATGAAAGAGTTTTAAGCAGCCTTTGGTAACTTCTTCCACTATGGCGGCATAAGTGATAGCATGCTTTGAGGCATCATATCACGGGATATGGTTGCGGAATTTTGTCACATGGCTGCATATTATTGGTATTGAAAGACCATTAAAGTTGTATTGTGGCAATAAGTCAGCAGTGTTATATTCCAATTTACAACAGAAGTTCTACTAAGTCAAAAGATATTGACATCAGGTTTCTAGTTGTTAAATAAAGAGTGCAAAACGGAAAGTTTTTTTTAATAAAGCACATTGAGACAAACTCCATGATAGCGGATCCGCTCACGAAGGGATTACCTCCAAAGGTCTTTCACGAGCATACTACACACATGGGTGTGATAAGGATTGATGATATTTTGTTTTAGTGGGAGTTTTGCATGTTATTTTGGTGCTTTATGTTTTGTTTAAAAATAATTATACATTTCTGTACAGAATTAAGGATTAGGTTTATTCCATAATTATTTGCACTTATTTGAAGCTTGATCTCACTTCAAACTAAATAGGGACTCGTAGGAAATCTAAATTGATTTCAAAACCACACATTTATGGTTAATCTATGTCATTTAGTCATATATGTATATGTGACCATTGATGAGTTTAGTTACGTAAATTGTAACAAAGACTGCTTTGATCCTATACTGTTGTGATTAATGGACGAGATTGTTTAAGGGTACCAATGCTATGATAACATATGTTAAAGCGCTTATATGGTTATGTATACATTTAGATATTCATGGTCCAGTGGGAGATTGTTGGATAATTATGGACCAGTTAATATCTAAATAATATATTGTTATCATAAATTCGATATTAATAGATAATGCTATTTAAAATTGTTGATGGACTGATTTTGAATAGTAGATAAACCTTATCTAGTGTTTATCCTGTGGGTTGAGTTCCCGGTTGAATCAAACTCATCTCTATCCCTTAAATCTCTCATATTCGGTTATATCTTCATCTATATAAACACGTGATGAGTAGCAAATCAGATATACGAAAATATACAGATAAATTCGTGGGTATTATTTGCTGAGGGTTTAGAGAGAGCTTTTGAGATCAACTGGAAAACTAACCCTACACATCGGATCTGAAAAGCTTAATAGAAACAGGTATGTAATCTTCGTTTGTTTATTTCTTTTAACTAGATTCGAGATCAAGATCTAATGTTTTAGCTTCCGCGTTTATGTTTTGGTTATTAAAAATAACCGACAATAATTTGTGAATTCCATTTTCTTTAATTTATTAGTTTTCAAAGAATTAATGTTCGTTTGCTTTTCTTTGAATCCATATTCACTTTATAGTATAAAACTATGTGTAATAAAAACTAATGATGTTACAAAAAGTAATGAAAAGTCAAGCGTTTCTATAATATCCGGTTTTTGAACATTTTAAACGGGTTTTATTAAAATATATTGTGTACAGTAAAACCTATAAAACATATTATAAAAGTCTTCTATATTGTAGCGAGATGTATATGCTTTCGCATAAGGGAAAATGATTTATTAATGTAACAAACTATTTAATTTTTTGATGTTTAGTCAATTTTTTTTTTTCGTGTTTTATTTGTCATTAAACTATTTTTTTTGTTCATGATACATCCTTACGATCTGGAGTAGCAGATTGCAGCCTAATTTGCATCTATGTGGCAAATAGATGGCATCTACATGAGTTTTGAGGATAGAGAAAATGACTTAGAAGGTAACCAACTATTTGTTTTGTTCACGTTTGTTACCTTTATTTTTGATTCGTGCTTTATTTGTGATTAAACCATTTATATTGTTCAACCTAAATTCTTATAACCGGCAATAACAAGTAGTGTCGGTTTAACCACTCAATGTCGTAATGCAAGTATTAAGTGGGTTGATTACGTATATCATTACCCTTATAACTCATTTTCCCTTTAAAAAACACTTGAGCTTTTTTTTTTATTATTATTAAGTGGCTTGATTACGTGTATCATTACCCTTATAATTCATGTAATACTTGTGTTACGACATTGAGTGATCAAACGACACTACTTGTTATTGTCGGTCATAACGATTTAGGTTGAACAATATAAATAGTTAAATGGCAAATAAAGCACGAATAAAAAAGGAAAGTGACCAAACATAAACAAAACAAATAGTTAGTTATCTTTATAAGTTATTTTCCCTATTCTTAAAAGCCACATACATGTCACCTATTTGCCACATATTTATCACGTAGATGTCAATTAGGCTGTAACCTGGAATCCAGGTCATAATGATATATCATAAACAAAATAAATAGTTTAATGACAAGTAAAGCACGAACAAAAAAAATACTAAATGTAAACAAATCAAATAGATAGCTACTTTAAGTTATTTTCCCTTCCCATAACAACACCAAACATGGTTCCACAACTCATCAAATTCAAAGGGCATAAATCTTTTGTAACTATATTGTAATCGGTCATTGATTAATACTTAATCATTCATAATAACACTCAAGTTAATATATATTCCGACATAAAACGAGAACATAAACGAACACCAAAGCAGACGTAAAACAGATAAATTATTTTTATATATAAAGGCAAAACTTATTTATCAAGTAATTTTACACCTTTTGATTATTTAATTTAATAAATAAACTAAAATTATCCATTCAACTTTCACACAAATCCATTGGACCAAGATAAAAGTCGCCATCCAATACACATATTCCAGAACATCCGATGAAACTTTGGCACCATGTAACGACTTGCGAAATTGCGTACTTCACTTCTGTTGTCATCCAAAACTTGAAACTTCAAAAACAATAACACTTGAATAAATTAAATAGCATCTATGACATTTCCTTTAAAAATAAATTCTCCACCTACGCGCACCGTCCCGTCGCATCCTTCCACAGTCCACACCATATATATATATATATATATATATATATATATATATATATATATATATATATATATATATATATATATATATATATATATATATATATATATATATATATATATATAGAAAGGTTCAATGCAGAACCAAATATATCTCGGCTAACCACAGAACCACCTTTATAACCCTACGATCATTATATCAAGGGATTGGATTAAAAAGGTACACAATAAGATTATTCATGCTTGTTCAGGGGAATACGTCCAGGCAAGGGTACAATGGGGATTTGTATGTTCACTATCTCATAACCATCTATCGTCATTCCATTCTCCACCAAAATCGACTTGATAAAGCGATTATCACATCTTCAATTGGGATCTCGAGCGTTAATCTAAAAAGCTTCCCGTCTAGAGAAACCCTCATGATTCCTCCTATAAACTCATAATATCGTCTGATAGGGCGAGTTCAAACGCTATCAAAGGAAGATTTAATAGCTACATGAATCGAAGAAGACGATGTATCATAGCAGATGTAGTGGTTGTCACAACTACTCGTTCCCAAATCAACTAGTTCCACAATTCTACTCGTTCAATCCTATGCAAGAGACTAAATAAACGATCTCGTTATTGAGAAATTGGACCTGGAATTGTTGAATTTCTTCTGCACAATCGAAACCCCCACATAACCCTACACTACTGTCAGAGGGTTTCAATCTTGTTGCCATAGTTCAATTCTACGCAACAGACTAAATCAAGGAGTAAGTCGTGTGTTTTTGTTTTCAATTTTGGTTCGTAATGTGGTTCTTTTTTTCAAATTTGGTTCGTTTTGAGTGCTGTTATAATTTTAGATCGTAGCCTTTATTCCCTAAAACTTGGAATTACGTTCATTATGACTTGGCTAGTATGACTTTTGGTTTGTTTTCAATATCGATCATAGATTTTGGTTCTAATAATTGGTTTGATTGCTATTTGATAGGAATTCCTTTCAATATTGGATAGATTTTGATTCGAATACTGGAAAAAATTCTTGTTCTCTGATATATTTTATGTTGAATGTTCATAAATGAACATATGTTCATAAATGAACATATGTTCATCCATGAACATATGTTCATCCATGAACATAAGTTCATATATGAACATTTGATCACAGTGGGTTATTATTCTACATTGGTTTGAATAACTTGTTCGATATGAATGTTATTTTGGATAAAATGTTCATAAATGAATGTATGTTCATGAATATATCATCACAATAATTTGTTATTTCTTTTATGATTTACGATATCTATTCTGCTTTTAGTATCAATTTTGTTTAGTTGGTTATATGTTCATAGATGAACATATGTTCATTTATGAACACATGTTCATATATGAACATATGATCATATTAAGGTGAATCTGAATATGCTCTGTTTTCATGATCTTCAATTTTAGTAAAATGTATGTTGTATCATTTATTGATTTTTACAAAGTTCTTATATCTTGTTCCCCAAAATCACTGTACTCAGAACGAATATATGTTCATTCATGAACATGTGTTCATCTATGAACATGTGTTCATCTATGAACATATGTTCATTCATGAACGTATGATGCTCAAATCAATGTTGAAATACGAATCTACACATTCTAATATGCTCCTTTATGTTCAATTAGATAATGTAATTGATTTATTCATCTACATTTTAGTTTGGAAGGTTATTACTTAATTCCAATTTCATTCGATCTGGTGCTTTTTCTCATATCCTCATACTGTCATGGAAAACGGAAACTAGTATGATATGTTCATTGATGAACATATGTTCATTGATGAACATATGTTCATCACCACTACCACCACCACCACCTTCGTCACCACCCATCTCCACCAACACCACCACCCCACTAACACCGCCGCCACCATCACCACCATCATCGCCACCCTCTATCGCCATCACCATCATCATCGCCACCATCTACCACCATTTCGACCACCACAACCATATTTCATAAATGATTATTCATATATGTTTATTTATATTTGTTTATATTAATAATCAAATATGATTATTCATATATGATATATGAATAATCATATATGAATATACACATTCATATATAAATAAATCATATACGAAAAATTAAACTCATCTCGTCGTCGTGGAGCGGCCCGTCAATGATTACACATCTAGTGGCACAGATTCATTATCGCATTAATATATGAATATACACATTCATTTATGACTAAATCATATACGAAAAATTAAACTCATCTCATCGTCGTAGAGCGGCGCATCAGCGCTGGCGCATCTAGTGTAAGAACCCAAAATCCAGTAACAACTGTGAGAACAAATCTGAACGTTTAATCTTGAAAATTGGTTGGATTATATTCAATGTGAAAAAAATGAAACATTTTAAAAGTTTGAGGGGGCTAGTTGTCTAAAAATCAAAACTATTGGGTGGATAAGAAAAAATAGGAAGGGTAATAAGGTAATCTGGACGAGCCCCCAACTATATTGCGACATTTGTCACCATGAACTTCATAGATAATGGTTATATCTTTATACATAGCGACGCTATCTCACCTGGGGACCAAACTGAAAATTGTTCTTATGTTTCCATCGTGTTTACACTCGTGTTTAATTTTGAAGATGGCCTCGAGGAGAACTCGTCCTGCCACCCCTTTGACAAACTTGCCATAACACGCGTTTCTGTAGTTCCCGGACGACGATGAGGATTCACGGAGTTACAACAGGCTCTTGCCGGACTGGATGCCAATGACATCGAGGTAGCGCCATCTTTGGACCAGGGTTTTCTTGTAGCATGTGGTTTAGCGCCTCAGTGAGCACTATATCCGGTTAGGATGTGGACAAGTGCCGACCGAGCTCACAACTTCACATGCAAGGGATGGGATCGCCTGATCCCTGCAGGAAAGGTTATATACAGAGAGCTTATGTTGGATTTTTACTCCACCTGCACCATCGTTCCTTTACACACTGATCCATTACGACGGAGGGTATATTTCTGGCTAGGAGGAGCCAGTCAAGAATGCTTGGTTAAGGAGTTCACGTGGGGGGCAAACATTTATACGTGAGAGGAGATGGCTAATATTCACTTCCCTTCATTCATTGTTGCATACAACACATATCCACCTGAGGGAGTCACTAAAGCAATCATCTGGGCTGCAATCAACGGTATCTAGTACGTACCTGCAGCTAACCGCGAGCGTATGATTCGTTTTCCGGTTCACCGTCTTCAACATCGGGTCATTACTCAGATCGTTGGTCACCATAAAGATAGTGATATGGTGTCGGCGAGTGACATATCCTTCCTCTGGGGTATCAACGACGTTACTCGCTTCTTGTATCTCCCGCACGTGTTGCCATATTTTCTGATCAACAGGAGCAAGGGAACATGAGGTGCTAGCACGTTTACTTGGGGTCATTACATCACAAGGCTAGCACAGTTGTACATCATTCTGACCGGCGAGGCGATACGGTTGATGACCCTGTACCAGTTACTGCTAACGAGGGCATCTTATCCCTTTGGTGTCAGTCACTGCATTGTCGTAATAGATGAGGCATTCGGTGCGACAGATGAGGAGGACGAGGCGATAGAAGTAGCTGCATAGGGGACTGGTATTCTCGAGCCAGAGCCAGAGGTCCTAGTTCCAAGACAGCAACGGAGGAGGGAGCCGACACACCAGCAAGATTTTGAGCCACTGGATATCCAGGCCACCTTACGATACCTAGTGCCCGGTCACGCCAGACTGGAGACGTGTCAGTCCAGGTTGGAGGCCTATCAGCATGAGGCCTAGCAACAGTGGATCGCAGAGAGCCTCCGCGAAATGTTGCACAAGATGGGGGGTACAACGACGACCATTTCCATAAACAGATCCACATGGTGTCGGTCCGTCAGACAATCATGGTGATGATGAGCAGTGATGTTTCTTGTACCTTTTTATTTCTTTATTTCTTTTTATTTTCTTTTTATTTTCTTTTTATTTTTATTCTTAATATGATTTTCTTAATGTTTGTAATTAAACTTCTGTTGCATCTAAACTTAATTTGTAGTAGGAGTTGTTAGTTTTAATGAGCAAGCTAATCAACCAAACTTGTGATGTGATCATATTCTACAACTATGGAGGTCTACCCAGAAATTTTGGAAAGTGTGGGGTCGGTGCATCCCTACACTTGGGTTATGCCTGGAAATGCAGGTACACGAATCAGCCTTGAAAAACATATCCGATTCCATCCCTCAAGTAATTCGTTGTCCAAAGGGTACACTCTTTTTCTCAGTTGTTTTGAATTTTCTTTATACAATGGGGACATTGTATGGTTTAAAGTGTGGGGTGGGGACGATCGAAAAAAACAGTGTTCTTACGAAATTTTTTATGAAAAAAACAGTGTTTTTACGAAAAATTTTAAATATTTTCTTTTTAAATTTTTTTGAGAAATTGTATCTTAGAAAATGAACAATTTTGAAAATTTTTAGCAAGTTAGTATTTTTCGAGAAATACTATTTAGTTGTTTTGATGCTAGTCTCAAGTAAAATAACTTGAGCCGAATTTGGGAATTATAAAAAGTGTGTTTGCTTTAGAAATATCATAAGATTGGGATTCATGAATGGAATTTTAATCAGTTGCCTATGATGTTCGAGCCGGTAGACTCGAAGAAGGTGGCCCTTGGTCATTTATGCACCTCAATACCTAAGATCAACTGATATTGAGATAATGTTGTTGAAAGATCACTACACGGACATTATAAAAAGTCATGGAAGTTTCTTTAATGACCTTTAGAATTTAAACAAGTATGTTTGCACTATTGTAAACTGAAAGTTTGTAATCAAGACTTTTATAGAAAGTCGTGATTTCCGAAGGTATTTTAGTCATGTTTTAAATTGATTTAGGTATAGTTACTAGAATTGGAAATAAAACTTTGAAACCGAGAAATTTTCAAGAATGTAGGATTTTTATGGGATACAAAGTCTTAAAAGCTCTATTTGCTTGGGGACAAGGAAAGTCCACGTTGTTGAGCAAGTGTGGAGCCTAACCGAACCGGAGGAAGATCCAAGACAACCAAAGTGGAACAATTGTCTGAAGCAACCAGAAAATAGAGGCTAGATGAAGCCAGTGATATTAAGGTGTGCATCTCAGACAAGTCCCCAGATCTTCAAGTTGAGTGGGAGTACTTCGTTCTGGTAAGATCAACCATGGCGGATCAGAATAAGAAGGAGGTAATCCTTCAGAAGATCTGGAGAAAGTTGAATCGAAGGCATGAAGATCAGCAGGACCAATGCAGCCTTGCTTTGTCCGGATCCAAAGCCATGTCCAGTGCCTGAACTGAAGGTATCTAATCATTTGGATTGAGGAAGGTCAAACCTCATCCGGATTAGGAGATACGTCCTCAGCATAGACATGCATGAAGGCATTCAAGATTGACAGCAGAAGTTAGTTGGTGACTGACTCGTTACTAGACTAAAGGATTGTGACAAAGTAGGAACTAACTCAGAACCAATGAGTTATGCCCGAGGAAGCCAATCACCATCTACAAACCGCAGTTCACAGTGATAACAATAGCTTACGCTATGGTCACAGTAGTGAATGCAGAAGAAGATGAAAAAGCATAACCCTCCGGCCAAGGAAAGTTCAGACAAAAGAAGTTCTTTCTTGAAAGAAGAGTTGACCCTTGTACGAAGTTGAGTTTGACAGAATTTGTAGAAGCACAAGTCGGATATTTACAGTCTCGTTCGAACGAAAGATTTCGACCGAAGACCAATGTGGAGTTCTTCAACTGTAGGCGAGGCCTTGGTTGGACTCGGTATTGGTATTGTCACATCTCATGTCAGTAGAATCTTGGGAGCACGCAAAGATCAGTAGCTTGTGTCAGGGGCAGCATGGGGAGCGTGGTGCAGTTACCTTTTCAGATAAAGTGACAAGGTGCAGGGCTAGTTTGTCCTTTTGCTCTTTCCCATACAAAGACTTGCATGTTCAACCTTCCATATTCCACTATTAATACATCTCATTGACAACTCTTTTGTAACATGTTAAACATATCAAAGATATAAGTGCAGTCATAGTTTCTCTCTTGTAAATCATCGAAGTTTATCGATGAAGTTTCTCTCGGTCTCACAGTGGACGCAGCCCAACTAGATGTTGGGTGAATCGCTATGCCCAACACACGTGTGGGGTGATTGATAACACGCTTTGATATTAGTTTATTTACGCATTATTTAACCATATTTTAGTTATTTTATCTTTATTAAAAGACTATATAGAATCACTTTTGTTGGAAGTTGCTTTGTGTGGAATTTGTGTTAAAGTACAAGGTTTAAACTGAAAAATGCACGAGATAAGAACAAAAAAGGCGAAGAGATAAGATCACGAGGAGTTAGCTTCGCTATCCCTTAAGGATAACGTCATTATCTACAAATAGAGTCACTCCAGCCTGATTCAAATTTCAAAACGCGAAGAAGCGGTGATGGATTGGGAGTTAGCGTGGCTAACCATTATAGATAACGACACTTTATCAAAAATTTTCAACTATAAATATGAGATCTCAGTCCGACTTTTGGAGCATTCCGGGCAATTATCGAAGGATCCAAAGGCTTATTTTTCGTTTCTTTTTAGTTCCAATCAGTACCTTTGCTTAAATATTTGGTTTTGCTAATTTGTATCAACTCAGTATTGAGGTATTCCACATTCAAGAATTTCCTTGATTACTAGATGTTGGATTTAGATCTCAGAAATAATCATTCAACTTCTGTAGTTCTTTGTTTCTTAGTCTGATAGTTGTTAGTAGTTGGAACGATTGTTATATTTTTTGAATTTTAATTTGTTTTCAAGTGTTTGTAAATTGTTCGACTATAAAGTAACACTATAGTGTAACACCCCGTTTTCTGGAACGTCGTAATTTGCAGGTTTGTTATTTGAATAATAATAGTAATAAAATAATAATAATAATAATAATAATAATAGTGGTTTACAAATTAATTACAAGTATGGGGTGGGTTTTGCCATTTCATAAGACTTAAATAATAACTTTAAGAGATTTTGGGGCTAAATAAAATAAGTGATGGAAGGTTGGGGGCCAAGAGTGATATATTGGGAAAGTTTAGAGACTAAAGTGCAACTTTGGGGTAATCCTTGCATGAAGTCAGGTTTGGGAAAGTTTAGAGACTAAGTGGTTCCTTTCTTTCTTGGCTCTATCCGTGGTGCAGCACCACCACCGCAGCGCCACCGTAGGTTGTGTGTGTATGTGTGGGTGAAGACTTGGCTGTTCGTGCTGTTCTAAATGTCCTCATCAGATTTGTGAGTTCAACTATTGTTGTTCTTTGGTCAAAAAGGGTGTAGCTTCCATGTTCTCTAGCAACCACCACCACCACACACACACACACACACGACAATGTGTGTGTAATTGTAAGTGTATGGGTGTGTTTGTGAGGGTATGCATCTTGTCCCATTTACATCTGATTGTTGAGTCCTTTTTGAATTCCATTCAGACCCTATAGATCTTATTGGTTGGTCTTAATAGGTTAGGTGTGTGCAAACCCTAACCCTAGTTGTTATTTCATGTAAATCAACTTCACTGAAATTGGGTCATCTTGTTAAATCCATATAATATCGTGAGAATGTCCATTTAATCCAAGCTTTATATCCCTGAATTGAAAATTGAGTATCGTTTGTTCCTTTAAAAGGGTCTGAACTGATTCAGACCCTAAGTTGTGTAAAACTTCCCATTTCCACTGATTGGTCTAAGTTCTGTCAGATTTGGTCCCCTGTCTTGCGAATTTTGTTATAAATTGTACAAAAATGTTTTGCGGCCCAGACAAGTGGGAAAAGTGTATTCTATGTGTCTAGTTTATTTCTACCAAAAATCAGAACCTAACCCTCTATCCTTTTTATGCTATGGTTCTGTCATTGAAGGGTGGTTCAGTGGGTGGACTGATTGTATCAGTCCACTTTGGGATTTTTTTTCATTTCTTATTGGAGAACGATTTTGACCTGAGGTCAGGGCCTATGACCTTGTCCTTGGGTCTAGTTTAGCCATGATTTTTATTGGATTTTATTTTTATACTATCCATGGTTTTATATTGCAAATCTTGCAAGTGGGTCGGAAATCAGTCTTGCTGTTAGATTCCTTTTTTGTGGTAATTGTTTTGGTTAGGGGTCTTGGGTTTTATAGTGAGTGTTCGGGCTTACCAAAACATAACTAAAACATATAATAAGTATCTATTTATATTATGATTAGTTAATGTATTTTGTAGTAACTTAAAATGCTTTATAGGAGTATAAGGTAATCGAGTGGAGCTTAGTGGGACTTGCAAGAGTTGTCGTGTGGATCGTTGTTGGTGCTGCTTCGAGGTGAGTTCATCACTACATTGTATGGAAGTTGTACATCTTTTACTGTAGCTCGTGTGTGTTTATAGGATGTAGGCGGGTAGTAACAGGCCATAAGAAGTTCTAGTAGGTGTTTGAGTGTGGGAGTGACATCACTGAGTTGGGTGTAAATTTATGGTGCTGGGGGCCATGATTGAGCTGGGTGCAATGATATGTGATGTATTGTCGGTGTACTTGGTGCAATCATTGAGTTGGGTGACATCATGGTGCTGGGGGCCATGATTGAGCTGGGTGCAAAAATGATTGTGCTGCGGAGTATGATCTAGCTGGGTGCCATGATCATGTTGCGTGTTATGGTTGTATTAAGCCTGGTAGTTATGCTGTGTGCCTTGTTCCTTGTTATGTTGTGTGCCTTGTTCCTGGTAGTTATGCTGTGTGATGGATATGTAGTGTACGTGTTGGATTCACTAAGCTGTGTGCTTACCCTTTCCCTATGAAATCACTGTTTCAGTTCTTCAGGTGTAGGTGATGGCGAGGCGTGACGTGTACACACTGGTGCAGCTTCCTTTGGGGGATTATGTTTTGAATTGACTTTATGTGGTTTTGTTTTACGCTATTGGTGAATTGCTTTGATATTAGAGGGTTTTGAATGAATGATACATGTTAGTTTTCAAGATTTTAAATAATTTAAATAATTTTTACATTTTGTGGTTTTATAAATGAAAAATGTGTTGATTATTTAATGAAAATGTTTTTTAAAAATTTTTAAATTTGTTATAAAAACTGCGATGCTACAAGTTGGTATCAGAGTACAGCTTGAGTGAATCAGACTCACTTGGTGGTTTTGATCTCAAGTTTGAGGCTTAAAAGATGTCTTTACAAATATTTTTACAAGAAATTAAAAGTTGTTTTTCAAGTAAGGGGTTAAATGAACGTTATAGCAAAGACGCAATGTGTACCGCCAGCCGACGCCAGTGGGGAAAATGTTTAAGTGCTTAGTCTTTGTTGATGTTTTCTATAATATATGATGTATGTATGCTGGGTTGACTGCTAGAAGGAATATTGTTGATGTTGTTATTTTCTGCTACTGGCTTTTGGAATGTATGCTAGTGTTGATTGGTTGCTTTGTGAATGCCATTAGAGTTGTATACAGTAGGAATTGAATAGCCTTAGAATGTATGATCTTGCCTTATTGCATGTTCCTTGTTTGGTTGTTGCCTTAGGGTAGGATCTTTTATTCGAATGTCTATTTGATTCTATGTTGTATATGATTGTGCATTTATGAGGCGACTCATCACCACTAGAGGAAATTTCATCTTAGTTGAGTAGCTGGGTGGGGTGGAATTCCTAATGGTGTAGGAATATTTAACATGTGTGTGTGGGATGGCATGTTAGAATGAATAACTCACGTGTTTTGATTGTCTGTTGCTTACTATTAATGATGTATGCTAGTATTGATTAGTTGTTTAGCGAATGCCATTAAAGTTGTATACAGTAGGAACTGAATAGTATGAGAATGCTTGATTTAGCCTTATTGCATGTTCCTTGTTTGGTTGTTGCCTTAGGGTAAGATCTCTTATTCAAATGCCTATTTAATTCTACACTGTATATGACTATGCATTTGCGAGGTGATTCATTGATGCCGGAGGAAATTCTGTTATAGTTGAGTAGCAGGGTGGGTGGGATTCCTAGCGGACTAGGAAGAGTGATGATATATGCTAGTACGGGCGTATGTGTTAGTATTATATGTGAGAAGCGAATTGGGGATTTCTGGACGGGTCTCGGAACGAACATGGATAGGTGTGGAAGGTATTAGTAGAGCTCCTACTATCGAAAGCACATGATCTGCGTTCGAGTCGGGAATTGGTCACGATGAATCCAAGGAGCTGAGTGTGTGAGTATCTAGCATAGCTGACTTAAATGCTAGTGTGATGTGGGATACCTGATAACGAGGGCGTATTTATCACTAGCGGTTGCCTAGATGGCTTCAGGGTTCGCTTCGACATGAATCTTTTATAGGGGCGGCAAAGGATTGGGGGGAGTTGAGACCACATCTATGACTGCGGAACAGGTCGGGGTGTTGACCTGGGAGGATTTTGTGATGCGGTTCCAGAGGTAGTACGTGTCTCAAGTAGAGATGGAGCGGAGTTCCCACGAGTTTTTGACTTTGGAGCAGACGACAAAGAGCTTGTCTGGGATGAGACGGAAATTCACAGAGATGACGCAAGTGATGCACTGGTCATGTGCTGCAAGAGCGGTTCGGGTAGGGACAGAGAGGGCATGTGGTTGAGCTTTACAGCTCACGATAGAGGAGGTGCTGGCGACGGTTTGAGTGGCTAGCGGATGATGAGCAGCATACGATGGTTGATGTAAATGTCTTTACATCGTCAAAACATGCGTGATGAGATGGTGTTTGGCTTCGATGTGAGTTGTTGGGTTGGTAAGCTAGGTTTACTTTTCATTCTCCAAAGAAGTTGAAGAAGTGGGAGGTGGTAGTAAAGTGTGCTTACTTACGAGGTGTCGAGGCTTCGAGGCAAGTGTTATATTCAATCAAAGTGGGGGAGCCGGTCAAGTCGACGAGTGCGACTACGAGAAATGAAATTATGCTTTTGGCGCAACTGAAATTGCTAGAATGAAGACACGTAATGTGATTGAAAGTAAAAGAGCATGGAGCATTGTTGCAGGAGTAGGTGGCATGTTGCTGAAATGATCAGGTAGGATCGGGTTTGAACCCAAGTGAGGGAGAAGTGATCATGGTCAGTGAAAGAAGGTGCTTAAAGGGCAATAGTGTGTTCAAACGTGTTATGGCATGCTATGAGCAAGAGCTGGGATTCTAGGGGAGTTGGGGTGGCATCTTCCTTGTTAGGTCTAATATGTGGAAATATTAGCTCGACATACTGAGCAATATAGGGTGGCTCGACGCACTGAGTCACGTGGTACGGAGTGGGGATGACCGGCAAGACGCACTGAGTGGATACACATGGCTTGACATATAAAGTATGCGCGGCTCGGAGTGCTGAGCGGAGTGGCATAACTCAATGTTCATAATGGAGTAGACTGTTGGTTACTATGATGTACAAAGCTCTGGTAGAAGGTTACTGTTGGTCAGGGATGAAATTGGAGTGACTAGTGTCATAAGGTAGAGTTTTGGACTTTAGGGGAGGGGTAGCTGGGATGCTTACCTCCCATTAGCTGGGTTCGCCTTCGCTGACGGTTGTCAGCTAGAGCAATGGTCTACTGGTTCGTGATGTGGTCAGGGACTCCAATCTGTTGGGGCGAGGGGGAACCAATAGAAGATCAAGGAACGATATGAGGGCTTGTGTCTTTTGATCTGGAGGTGTTAGAGAGGAATTTTGGGGACGAAATTCTTATAAGTGGGGGAGAGTTGTAACACCCCGTTTTCTGGAACGTCGTAATTCGTGGGTTTGTTATTTGAATAATAATAGTAATATAACAACAACAACAACAACAACAACAATAATAATAATAATAATAATAATAATAATAATAATAATAATAATAATAATAATAATAGTTGTTTACAAATTAATTACAAGTATGGGGTGGGTTTTGCCATTTCATAAGACTTAAATAATAACTTTAAGAGATTTTGGGGCTAAATAGAATAAGTGATGGAAGGTCGGGGGCCAAGAGTGATATATTGGGAAAGTTAGGGACTAAAGTGCAACTTTGGGGTAATCCTTGCATGAAGTCGGTTTTAGATGAGGATTCCTTACCACTAGGCCCACATGTGATTTTATGAGAATGCTTGATTTAGCCTTATTGCATGTTCCTTGTTTGGTTGTTGCCTTAGGGTAAGATCTCTTATTCAAATGCCTATTTAATTCTACACTGTATATGACTATGCATTTGCGAGGTGATTCATTGATGCTGGAGGAAATTCTGTTATAGTTGAGTAGCAGGGTGGGTGGGATTCCTAGCGGACTAGGAAAAGTGATGATATATGCTAGTACGGGCGTATGTGTTAGTATTATATGTGAGAAGCGAATTGGGGATTTCTGGACATGTCTCGGAACGAACATGGATAGGTGTGGAAGGTATTAGTAGAGCTCCTACTATCAAAAGCACAGGATCTGCGTTCGAGTCGGGAATTGGTCACGATGAACCCAAGGAGCTGAGTGTGTGAGTATCTAGCATAGCTGACTTAAATGCTAGTGTGATGTGGTAAACCTTTATCTATCTGATTACTGAATGGTGATTATAAGGTTTAGTGAGAGCGGTTAGAATGCTGGCCTGAGTGCCCAGGAGTTTCGGGATTTGATGGCGACAGGGGTGGCGCTAGTGATTAGAGAGAAATCACGGGTATGCCTATCGGGACCACGGAGGAGCTGATGAACGTGTTAGAGTAACCGATTACTACAATTCCAGTCGCTAGCGGGGGTGGACCTTATTGTTAGTGTGCACGGGATACCTGATAACGAGGGCGTATTTATCACTAGCGGTTGCCTAGATGGCTTCAGGGTTCGCTTCGACATGAATCTTTTATAGGGGCGGCAAAGGATTGGGGGGAGTTGAGACCACATCTATGACTGCGGAACAGGTCGGGGTGTTGACCTGGGAGGATTTTGTGATGCGGTTCCAGAGGTAGTACATGTCTCAAGTAGAGATGGAGCGGAGTTCCCACGAGTTTTTGACTTTGGAGCAGACGACAGAGAGCTTGTCTGGGATGAGACGGAAATTCACAGAGATGACGCAAGTGATGGAGTGGTCATGTGCTGCAAGAGCGGTTCGGGTAGGGACAGAGAGGGCATGTGGTTGAGCTTTACAGCTCACGATCGAGGAGGTGCTGGCGACGGTTTGAGTGGCTAGCGGATGATGAGCAGCATACGATGGTTGATGTAAATGTCTTTACATCGTCAAAACATGCGTGATGAGATGGTGTTTGGATTCGATGTGAGTTGTTGGGTTGGTAAGCTAGGTTTACTTTTCATTCGCCAAAGAAGTTGAAGAAGTGGGAGGTGGTAGTAAAGTGTGCTTACTTAAGAGGTGTCGAGGCTTCGAGGCAAGTGTTATATTCAATCAAAGTGGGGGAGCCGGTCAAGTCGACGAGTGCGACTACGAGAAATGAAATTATGCTTTTGGCGCAACTGAAATTGCTAGAATGAAGACACGTAATGTGATTAAAAGTAAAAGAGCATGGAGCATTGTTGCAGGAGTAGGTGGCATGTTGCTGAAATGATCAGGTAGGATCGGGTTTGAACCCAAGTGAGGGAGAAGTGATCATGGTCAGTGAAAGAAGGTGCTTAAAGGGCAATAGTGTGTTCAAACGTGTTATGGCATGCTATGAGCAAGATTTGGGATTCTAGGGGAGTTGGGGTGGCATCTTCCTTGTTAGGTCTAATATGTGGAAATATTAGCTCGACATACTGAGCAATATAGGGTGGCTCGACGCATTGAGTCACGTGGTACGGAGTGGGGATGACCGGCAAGACGCACTGAGTGGATACACATGGCTCGAAATATAAAGTATGCACGGCTCGGAGTGCTGAGCGGAGTGGCATAACTCAATGTTCATAATGGAGTAGACTGTTGGTTACTATGATGTACAAAGCTCTGGTAGAAGGTTACTGTTGGTCAGGGATGAAATTGGAGTGACTAGTGTCATAAGGTAGAGTTTTGGACTTTAGGGGAGGGGTAGCTGGGATGCTTACCTCCCATTAGCTGGGTTCGCCTTCGCTGACGGTTGTCAGCTAGAGCAATGGTCTACTGGTTCGCGATGTGGTCAGGGACTCCAATCTGTTGGGGCGAGGGGGAACCAATAGAAGATCAAGGAACGATATGAGGGCTTGAGTCTTTTGATCTGGAGGTGTTAGAGAGGAATTTTGGGGACGAAATTCTTATAAGTGGGGGAGAGTTGTAACACCCCGTTTTCTGGAACGTCGTAATTCGTGGGTTTGTTATTTGAATAATAATAGTAATATAACAACAACAACAACAACAACAATAATAATAATAATAATAATAATAATAATAATAATAATAATAATGATAATAATAATAATAATAATAATAATAATAATAATAATAGTTGTTTACAAATTAATTACAAGTATGGGGTGGGTTTTGCCATTTCATAAGACTTAAATAATAACTTTAAGAGATTTTTGGGCGAAATAGAATAAGTGATGGAAGGTCGGGGGCCAAGAGTGATATATTGGGAAAGTTAGGGACTAAAGTGCAACTTTGGGGTAATCCTTGCATGAAGTCGGTTTTAGATGAGGATTCCTTACCACTAGGCCCACATGTGATTTTATGAGAATGCCGACAACCCTAGCTGTCGTTAATCCCTTCTTTCCTTTCTCGCTGTTTACTCTAGACCGTACCTCCATTCCTCCTTCTCTCGTTTTTTTCTGTCCTCGGGTTGCTGCTGCTATGTCGTAGTAGAAAGGAGAAGGGAAGAAGGTGTTGTGGTGCATGATCAAGGCTGAAGAAGGAAGCATGGAATCCGTTTGGTGGTGGGCTGGAAATCTCTCGGGTGAGGTAAGTGGTTCCTTTCTTTCTTGGCTCTAGCCGTGGTGCAGCACCACCACCGCAGCGCCACCGTGGGTTGTGTGTGTATGTGTGTGTGAAGACTTGGCTGTTCGTGCTGTTCTAAATGTCCTCATCAGATTTGTGAGTTCAACTATTGGTGTTCTTTGGTCAAAAAGGGTGTAGCTTCCATGTTCTCTAGCAACCACCACCACACACACACGACAATGTGTGTGTAATTGTGAGTGTATGGGTGTGTTTGTGAGGGTATGCATCTTGTCCCATTTACATCTGATTGTAGAGTTCTTTTTGAATTCCATTTAGACCCTATAGGTCTTATTGGTTGGTCTTAATGGGTTAGGTGTGTGCAAACCCTAACCCTAGTTGTTATTTCATGTAAATCAACTTCACTGAAATTGGGTCATCTTGTTAAATCCATATAAAATCGTGAGAATTTCCATTTAATCCAAGCTTTATATCCCTGATTTGAAAATTGAGTATCGTTTGTTCCCTTAAAAGGGTCTGAACTTATTCAGACCGTAAGTTGTGTAAAACTTCCCATTTCCACTGATTGGTCTAAGTTCTATCAGATTTGGTCCCTTATCTTGAGAATTTCGTTATAAATTGTACAAAAATGTTTTGGGGCCAAGACTAGTGGGAAAAGTTTATTCTATGTGTCTAGTTTCTTTCACCAAAAATCAGAACCTAGCCCTCTGTCCTTTTTGTGCTATGGTTCTGTCATTGAAGGGTGGTTCAGTGGGTGGACTGATTGTATCAGTCAACTTTGGGATTTTTTTCATTTCTACTTGGAGAACGATTTTGACCTGAGGTTAGGTCCTGTGACCTTTTCCTTGGGTCTAGTTTAGCCATGATTTTTTATGGATTTTATTTTTAAACTATCCTTGGTTTTATATTGCAAATCTTGCAAGTGGGTCGGAAACCAGTTTTGCTGCTGGATTTCCTTTTTGTGGTAATTGTTTTGAATAGGGGTATTGGGTTTTATAGTGAGTGTCCGGGCTTAGCAAAACCTAACTAAAACGTATAATAAGTATCTATTTCTATTATGATTAGTTAATGTATTTTGTAGTAACTTAAAATGCTTTATAGGAGTATAATGTAATCTATTGGAGCTCGGTGGGACTTGCAAGAGTTGTCGTGTGGATTGTTGCTGGTGCTGCTTCGAGGTGAGTTCATCACTACATTGTATGGAAGTTGTACATCCTTTATTGTAGCTCATGTGTGCTGATAGGATGTAGGTAGGTAGTAACATGCCATATGAAGTTCTAGTAGGTGTTTGAGTGTGGGAGTGGCATCACTGAGCTGGGTGCAAATTCATGGTGCTGGGGGCCATGATTGAGCTGGGTGCAATGATATGTGATGTATTGTGGGTGTACTAGGTGCAATCATTGAGCTGGGTGCCATCATGGTGCTGGGGGCCATGATTGAGCTGGGTGCAAAAATGATTGTGCTGCGGAGTATGATCTAGCTGGGTGCCATGATCATGTTGCGTGTTGTGGTTGTATTAAGCCTTGTAGTTATGCTGTGTGCCTTGTTCCTTGTTGTGCTGTGTGCCTTATTATGTTGTGTGCCTATGATAGGGGTAGAGAATGTGTGATGGATATGCAGTGTACGTGTTGGATTTATTAAGCTGTGTGCTTACCCTTTCCCTATGAAATCACCGTTTCAGATTCTTCTAGTATAGGTGATGGCGAGGCGTGATGCGTACACACTGGTGCAGCTTCCTTTGGGGGATTATGTTTTGAATTGACTTTATGTGGTTTTGTTTTCCGCTATTGGTGAATTGTTTTGATATTAGAGGGTTTTGAATGAATGAAAGATGTATTTTAAATAATTTAAATAATGTTTACATTTTGTGGTTTTATAAATGAAAAATGTGTTGATTATTTAATGAAAATGTTTTCTTAAAATTTTTAAATTTGTTATAAAAACCGGGATGTTACATATAGTTGGTTTATTCTTAGATACAAAGTGCCAACCACGAACTCGTTGGTTCGACCTTGCTTACCATAACTAGTGAATAGTAAGGTTTTGTTTATTATTTTTGACCGCATCAACGACTGCGACGTGTCAAGCCGCCATCTTCAACGCACTACTTAGAATAGTGGTGTTGTTACAATAGGAGAAGATGGTACACAATTTTATGGTCAACCGGAGGAGATCATACAATTGAACTACTTAAGTGGTTACTTAGTTGTACTCTTTGGTTGTAAATGGGTCAATACATCGAGAAGGGCGATTAGTTAAGAAAAAGTGTAACGTTGCTATCGGCATCAGTCATGAATGGTATGTCAGTAATACATGGTATGCTACTCGGCAATACATTTTAGCCACACAAGCAAAGCAAGTGTTTTATCTCCAGGATCATTCTTGAAACCCAAATAATTTGAGGGTCGTGGAAGACATTCACCAACAGAAACGTTGGGATCATCAAAGTATCGGTGTTGTTAATGATGTAGATGTCTTGTACAACACTCAATCATTTGATTATAACTTGGTTGTCGATATACGCGATGCTGGTGAATCAAGTGTGGTTGTTGAGAGATGTGTTGCACCTATTGTGGACGATCAACCATTTCATTGTAACTTGGTTTTCGACTTAGTCTATTAGCCTATGTAGGTGACTTTAGATCAAGTTAATGAGTCAAATAATGCCCATATTCTGGAGGATGAAAATTTCATTGACGATGATGATGAAGACATTGATAAGTACCCTTTAGAAGACGAAATAATTGTTGATACGGATGACAACGATGATGATCATCTAGACACATATTATTCTAGTGATGGTCCCGATTGAATATAATATAATGTTTTTGTATGTTTAATGGATGATGTTAGTTAAATTACTACAATGTTTTATTTATATTTTTTTAACGTTTAATGGATGATTCTGATTGAATATATACCATTGCTTATAATATTTGTTAAAAGTATGTTTATCATTCATTTTAATTAAAGGAGTGACAACACGTGTTGTCAGAGATCACGATGGAGATGGCGGCGGTGAACCTCCACGAGGCCCACATAGGATCCCTAACAGTTGTGAGTCATGCAAGTAACTTGTTTCCATTGAATATGTCTTAATATTGAATATATTTTTTACTTACTAACTTATCAATTACATGTAACAATGTAAGCCAAACCAAAAAAACAACAACAGGCCACTACCTTTTCAGTTTTATGACATGGGGAAAAAGTTCAAGTGTATTGGAGATTATTATCAGCTATTTCTACGCTTTGTCTCGAATGAGGTTGGCAGAAGATTCACATTCCATTATTGGGATGACATTTCAAAACTATAGCGACGAAACTGTCGTGACGACGTCTATAACGACGATATGTCGTCACTGGTGGCTATAGGGACGATTTTTTTTTTCGTTTTTATATAGCCTGTATTTCTTGTAGTGATATAATCATGTCTAATATTTACTGCATTTGCTATTTGATTGTGATAAGTATCGTAGAAGTCATACAAAGACACATATGAGACCCATACATCATCAATGACAAACATATCGGGTTGAAGATATTTGGAGGTGATATGGACATTAAGAGTAGAGAATAATTTAGTGTTCACTTTTAATTTATACCTTGCAATGCATAAAGTATATAAATGTTTAATGAATCAAAATATATTAAATATTTATTATTCTTAAATTATTATATATTTTAATAATTATTAATTATTAAGTAATAAACTATTTTTTTAGATTTATCATTTTACTAAATATTTATAATTAAAATTAATTTTGATATTTGTTAAAAGTTAATTTATAAAATAGTTATTAATATGTGCGATAACTTTTGAACGAATTTTGATATCGTAGTAATATAATAATTAAAAGTTTTAATATCATAAATTAAAATTAGATAACGCTACGCTCCTATGATTGTATAACGGACAAAAAAACGACAAACAAACACGAGTTATTAGTATCATTAGGAAAAAACTCTATATCAAAAATAAAATTTGGATTTTATTTTAAAGTTATGGATAAAATTAATGCCTAAAATTAATACTTAAATGCAAACAATATATAAGAGTTCGAAATCATTTTTTCTTCATTTATTTATAGCAAAACCAACTAAAATAAATAAAAGTAAAGTAACTTTACAATTGCTTTTGTTAGAAATGGCAAGTTGGTACAGCATGTTTTGGACCGCAGCATCTGATTACTTGTGAGTTGTGAATAGTTGTAGTGGACTTGTCGCGCGGTCCATGGTTGAATGGTTGTTTTCCATTTCTATATAAACGAACCTTTGCATGCAAACATTTCCCACAACGAAAAACAACCTCAAGAGTCTAACGATTTGTTCAGTCGCGATGACGATCAATCCATTTTCAGTAATCCTAGTTTCATGTTATCTGTGCCTTCTTATTTCACCAGGGGCGTACGGCTATACCAAATCGGAGATCAGTTCATGGTGTAGCCAAACACCTCACCCGCAATCGTGTGAATATTTCTTGGCCAGTTATGAAGATTCTGGTCCGGTGAAGCAAAAACCTGATTTCATAAAGGCCTTGTTGAAGGCTACGCTAGAGCGAGCACGCCATGCAGAGTCACATACTCGTGGTCTTGGCACGAAATGTCGTAACAAGCTTGAAAAAGCTGCATGGGCAGACTGCGTTGAGCTTTACGAAAACACAGTCGAGAGAATCAACAAGACCATTGATCCTCGTAAGCCATGTAACCAGTTCGAGATGCAAACCTGGCTTAGCACTGCCCTCACCAATCTCGAGACGTGTAAAGCTGGGTTCCAGGAGCTAGGTGTTGGTGGTTACATGTTGCCACTAATGAACAATAATGTATCCGCTTTAATTAGCAACACATTGGCTATGAACAAAGGAGGATCTCCAACGAATAATGAGCAAAAAGGGTTCCCTACATGGGTAAAGCCTGGTGATCGGAAGCTATTACAATCTTCGACCCCGTCTTCTCAGGCTAACGTGGTGGTGGCTCAAGATGGTTCAGGCAACTATAAGACGATAGGAGAAGCCATAGCCGCCGCCGGAAAGAGGTCTGGTAGCGGGAGGTATGTCATATATGTTAAGGCAGGTACTTATAAGGAGAATATCGAAATCGGAACCAAATTGAAGAACATAATGCTACTGGGAGATGGTATCGGAAAAACCATCATAACTGGTAGCAAAAGTGTCGGAGGAGGTGCTACCACTTTCAACTCAGCTACAGTTGGTAAGCAAAACGATTATTAAATTCAAGTCACCCTTCATTACTAGTTAATATTAATACTTGTGTTAATTGAATGCAGCTGTGGTGGGGGACGGATTCATTGGTCGTGGCATTACCATTAGAAACACCGCAGGGCCACAAAACCACCAGGCGGTGGCACTGCGTAGTGGTTCCGATCTCTCGGTGTTCTATCAATGCAGCTTTGAGGGCTACCAAGACACGCTATACGTTCATTCTGATCGGCAGTTTTATAGAGAATGCGACATATACGGGACGGTTGATTTCATTTTTGGCAACGCTGCTGTGGTGTTTCAGAATTGCAATATTTATGCACGTAACCCTCCTAACAAGACCAATACCGTGACAGCACAAGGACGAACTGATCCAAACCAGAACACCGGAATCTCAATCCAGAACTGTCGGGTCATGGCTGCCTCGGATTTAAAAGGGGCCACAGGCTCCGTTAAGACGTATCTTGGTAGGCCATGGAAACAATATTCGAGGACTGTTTTCCTCAAAACGTTTCTTGATGGTCTAGTGGACCCAGCGGGCTGGATGCCTTGGAGCGGTAATTTTGCACTTGATACCTTGTACTATGGAGAATACATGAACACCGGCCCTGGTTCTTCGACCGCGAATAGGGTTAACTGGAAGGGCTACCATGTGATTACTAGCGCCACAGAGGCTGCAAAGTTCACCGTTGGAAACTTCATCGCCGGCGGATCTTGGTTGCCGGCAACCAATGTGCCCTTCTCTTCGGGCCTTTAAATCACTCGTTGGATATAAGTAGAGTGTTGAATATGCTCAATTGATTATTAATTACATGTTTATAGTTAAAGAATAAATGGTTGGTAATACAAAAGTCCAACATTAGGTAATCGTATTCTTTATAGTTCCTACATCTTTGTAAAATAATTTTAGCTCTCATTATTTATAGATTTATGAAAGGAAGATTATGTATCGTATTAATGAAAATTGTTTAAAATTTATATGTATTTCACTACAAGAAAAGAAGCTCATTTCCGACATATTTAGGCTTCGGTCTTCCGCCAACAAACAGGATTACCGACAGAAAATGGTTGTTGGAAAAACCCCGTGGGTAAATGGTACCAACACATTATCGACGCAACTTCCCAACACATTATCGACGGATATATACCTACACATTACCGACATGGTATTTGTTGGAACTCAAATGTTCTTTTATTCAATACTCAAACTGAAATACAAGAAAAGAACAACTCTCGTTAACCATCTAAACACTCTCTTCTATGTTTTTGTGGTGCTTAACAAATGAAGCTAAAACCTCTATTTATAGCCAAACAAATACTAATGACAACTACTACATTCAATGAATTTAAACAAGAGAAAACAAAGTTTGCCACCTTCTTCAACAATGATGGTTGCAAGTAGGTTGGTGGCTGCAATGGTTGGTGAGGCCAAGTTTGTGTTTACATGTGTTTACACTCACATTCTCCCCCTTAAACCAAACTTGGCTTGAGATTCGTTACACCGATCATGATGCACATTTCATGCCATCATCGGCTACAGAATAATCGACAAGTGCTTTGTCTTTATCTTTCTCGAGTTTCCATATTGCATCCTTGGAACAAGTTGTTGGAATGCAATCTCTCACACTGAACTTCCCCGAAATCCTTTCAGCATAAGCCGTTTTCTTTAGTGACACGTCTTCCTTCTTTTGCATCACTTTACGAAAGTCGATACCTCGATTTTTGGGACTACGTCGGAGAAAACTGGCAGCTGCTTTTTCGGTCCAAGTCCATTTTTTCCGTTTACCAAAGAACTCTTCTCGTCTTATCTATGGCTTCCTTTTCCATGAGTCGAAAAACTGGTGTCCTTTTTCACCTTTTTCAACTTCAGCATAAAATTCTTCCTCACTCGGATCATCTAATTTCTTTAGATGTGAACCTAGAATTTTATTATGCTCCAAATAACCATTAACTTTCATGGTATAATAATTGGCATATGGACGTCGTTGATGCCACAACCAACCTTGATCATCTTGGGATGATAAAAGACAAATTTTTCGTCTCGTCTTTAAAAGTGTCTTATAGAGTCAGTTACAGGTTCTTTTTACTTTAAAAAGTAAAGTATTACTATTGTCAAATACCCGTAAAATATCACCATCCATGTCGACTCGATTCCCGTCTTCGGTTAGTTGTCCAAGACTTATAATATTCTTTTTAAGTCTAGGAATGTAATATACCTCGTTAAGTAGTCTTTGATCTCCGTTTCCGTAATCAAACAAGATCGTACCTTTTCCTTTGATGTCGATCTTTGACCCGTCTCCGAACCGTGTATAACCCGTCACGTTCTCGTCTAACTCATGGAACTTTGAACGATCTCCGGTCATATGATTGCTAGCACCGTTGTCAAGGTACCATTCCTCGGAATCAACTTGACTTTCTTCGAATGCAGGGATATCAACGCCATTCTTCCCTTTTAGCGGCACCATACCTGGTGTATCTTCTTGCGAGATCGCCATCATTAAAATAGGCTGTTCATCTTCATTGGTTTGGGTGAGTTTCACCTCCTCACCTCGTTTCTTGTTTGGACACTCTGATGCATAATGACCATATTCCTCGCAAGTAAAACATTTTGTTTTACTTTTGTCCTTTCGAGGACGATTGTAGTCATTCCGGTTTGCATCATACTCATGACCATCTCCTCGGCCATGCCCACGACCTCGACCGCGTCCTTGGCCTTGGTTTCCACTTTCCCTTGAAGTGTTTGACGAGTCTCCCTCGTCGGTTTGCTTAGATCGAGATGCCCACTTGGCATGAGTAAGCAATAGAGAAGGTCCTTCTTCCCGTTCTTCATACCATCGAAGTCGCTCTTCGTGGGTGTTGAGACGGCCTACAACTTCTTCAACCGTCATGTTTTTCATGTCTCCAAATTGCTCGATAGATGTTACAATTTGTATAAATCGCATTGGGACGGCTCGAAGAAACTTCTTCACCACCGTATTCTCCTCAATCTTTTCACCGAGAGATCGAATACCGGTCACAATAGTGTTCAATCTCATGGCAAAATCATCTATCGAGTCACCATTGTTTATTCGGATAACCTCGAATTCACTTCTCAACGTTTGTACTTTAGCCTCCTTTAACCGATCAGCTCCCATATGCATCATCTTAAGCGTTTCCCATGCTTCTTTAGTCGTGTCCTTCTTCCCCAACATAAGAAGTACGTCCTCTGGAATCGCTTGGTAAATGGCCGCAAGCGCCATCCTATCTGTTCGTTCATCTACTCTTGCATTTTGAATTGCATCCCACACTCCTTGTGCTTGCAAATTCACTCGCATTTTTATAGCCCACACCGTGTAGTTTGTTTTTGTAAGCAACGGATAGTGTAACGTAACACTACTATCCCTCCCGGTCCTTTGAACACTTTCAATTTCGGGTTGAGAAAACGATGAGCTTGGTGTGGACATTCTTGGTGTGTACGAAAATTACGTGTAATTTATAAAAATTACGTGTAATTTATGAAAATTACAAGGATTAAAATGTAACTTTCAGAAGTTCAGGGGCTTGTTTGAAACTTTTTGAAGTATAGGGGCTATTCTGAAGTTTTTCTGAAAAATAGGGACCAACCTGAAATTTTTCGGAAATACAGGGACCAAAAGGTAACCTTTCGAAACTTCAGGGACCAAATTGCAGTTTTCTGAAACCTGCTACAGTGTTGCTACAGTTCTCCGGTCGTCTTCTCCGGCGACATCTCCGGCAAACTGGTTTTTCCGGCAACTATTCTGGTGAACCTTTGACCGGACTTTTGGAGGTCTTCCGGTAGTCGAAAAATTCCGAAAAATATATATTCGGAATCGTGAGAACGAGACCTTTCCAATGGTGCTCTCGAAAAACGATTTTGAGACAGAAAATTTTTTACCAAAAAACCCGAGGGTGTTTAGAAAGTTGCCCCGGGAGCTTAACCAAGCTCTGATACCACTTGTTGGAACTCAAAAGTTCTGAATAGAAGAACTTTTGAGTTCCAACAGTATTACCTACACATTACCGACGCAATGGGTTATCTATACATTACCAATGGACGTCTGTTGGCCATAGTTCACCACGTCACTGACGCACCTTTTAGTGACACATTACTGAAGGACTAATAATGACATAATACCGATGAATCCTTGTTAGGATACTTGTTGGAACTCAAAAGTTCTGAATAGAAGAACTTTTGAGTTCCAACAGTATTACCTACACATTACCGACACAATGGGTTATCTATACATTACCAATGGACGTCTGTTGGCCATAGTTCACCACGTCACTGACGCACCTTTTAGTGACACATTACTGAAGGACTAATAATGACATAATACCGATGAATCCTTGTTAGGATTTTGATTGTGCTGAACTTTTGATCCAACTCTTCCGAAGTCAAGCATCATCCAAAGTTGTTGAGGGTTATCTAAAGGCTAACATAACTCGAAAACCACTAACATGCACCTAGGGTTAGGTGTATGATAGTTGAGTCAGTAGGTTATGTTATTTTATGGGTTGTATGTTGGCGTTTTAGCCCAGTATGTCAATTATAAATAGCCTCATGTATTAGGTTATAAATAGAGTCAATCAAAACCGGTGTAAGGCTAGTACGTTAGATGCTCGTCATTGTTTGGTGATTATGAGCTCTATCCTTTGTACCTCACCTTATAATGCAAGCATTTGACAATGCTTATTCTCATATTCTCTATCGTGTGATTGTCTTATACTTGTTCTTAATCTTATATGTATTTTCCTTGTCGATTTTATAACATTACAATCCTACATTAATAAGTGGTAGATTTTCCTCCATTAATATGTCAATAACGTCTTTTATTCAAATAAAAAACAAGATATTTTTTTAAATCCAGATATTTTTGTCCAAAAATACAAAAAAATTTGTATACATTAAAACTATAATAATGCTCATATTAAAGTAACTGAATATTACGATATATAAAAAACTATTTAATACATTAAAAATATGAAATATAAATTACAACTATTCATCTAAGGTTTTCAAACCAGAAAACTAAGAACAATGACCATAGGGTTGTCTCATTTGTCTCATCAACTCTTCTATTTGTTCTTTAAATTCTCTTTGCACTTGTTGTAATTATTTAGTCATTTCATATTGTCCATGTTGGAACTCATTTTGCATTCCAACTTGACTTTGTTGCATGCCTTGTATTTCTTTGCGCAAAATTTAGACCTAAAAATGGTAACATATTATCAATCGATAATAACAACATACAATCAGTTATGCATAATAACATATACTTTATACATACAATCCATAAGAGCAACACACTTGTTACCATCTAAAATACTCTACTTTACAATTACAATTCATAATAACAACGCACTAACCACAAGAGCAACATAATTTAATTTTCATCCCTAATAGCATGGTACTTTAACATTACTATCCATAATAGAAAACACTTTATCTTTCATCCATAATAACAACATACTTTATTTTTTTCTATACTCAACATAATACATATAATAAATAAGTGAACCTCCTACTGCAACTGGCATAGTCGGAGCACGACCCAGACCCGAAAGAATATGTCATCGTCACCAAATAATGAATATATGAGTGTTGTATCCTATAGATAACATCCATTCTCTACGCTCCCTACCACTGAAACTTGACATGAGCCTACAACTCAGGATCTTCCACTACCTGTTTAGACGAATCATCTACATACTTCTCAGCAAGCATCACATATAACCATTTGTGACTAACCTCACTTCATGTTCCAAAATTCTCCCTTCTAGATCCCTCTTTAACTTCAAAACCCACTTAAGGCTAATGGCTTTTTCACTTTAGGTAGCTTTTCATTACACTAAACCATTATTTGTCTATGCTAGTTATGTAGTACAGTGTAGGTTCTTTACTATCATGCATGCACAAAAATTCATTGGTTTCCTCATATATATATATATATATATATATATATATATATATATATATATATATATATATATATATATATATATATATATATATATATATATATATATATATATATAGTTAGGATATATTATAACTCACAATTATTGTGTGGTCGTAAGGACCAATCAGAAGCTAGAATCTGTCAAGGGTAGTTAGGTAATTTTATTTAAGGATAAAATTAATTAAAAATCGGATTCCTTAAATTATGGTATCATTCCCCTGTAATTAAGGCATGAATCCCTTAAATCATGGCAACAGATTATCATCACCATCATTACCTCGTTATCTTCTCCAGCTCCTCAGCCTCATGATTACGACAATCGACCATCGCCTCCATCAAACGCCTCCTGTGAAACTTTGGTTTGGATCCAATCCTACCCTGATTAATCATCCTCATTTTTTTGCTGTTCGATTATTGAGGCACTTGCAAACGTTTTCAAACAGATGAAACGAATATGAAGAAACAATTGAGAGAACCGCATTTTCTGATAACACGAAGCCACTTTGTCTTCTAGCCCTTTCCTCCATTATCGAGACCCAAGAAGCAGGTTTTACTTCTCTATTTTTGTTTCTCTCTCTCTACATATGTACATATACACTAACACACGTATAAGCTCTAAAATCTGTCATTGATTAAATGAACTCTGATCAATTGCGATTCTGTGATGTTTCTGTAACACACGATGATAGGCAGCCTCAACATGTTATATGTAAATATTTTAATGATGATATTTCATTTTGAATCAAGTTGAAAGTGATTATTTGTTTCATTATTTGGTTCATGTTACCATTTTCAGATTCTAATTAATCAGAATTTTCATCCTATTGAGGTGTGTTGTATGTGCACACAACATGTTTGATAAAATGCTTGATAGAAAGGACTAACGTGTTAAAAGTCACTATTCTTGATCTTGATTTATTCCAGGATTCCGCCACCATCAACCTGCCCACACTCGGATTCCATGATCTTGATTCTTGCATATTTTGGTAAATTTTTGTGCAATCAGAAGATAAAGGAACAGAGAATAAAGTCTAGAGTTCGATTTCAAGACAATCATTCACACAAAATGTCATTCTCAACTTGATGAATTACAACTAGAGAAGAATTTTGATGTTGCAAGGAAGATTTTGATGAATTTCAATTTAATTATTCTGGCAGAATGTCATTCTCACAGAATGTCATTCTCAACTTGATGAATTTCAATGCAATTATTCTGGCAAAATGTCATTCTATTTTGTATACTATGTACTTCATTCTAACAGAATATGTAAGTATGATTTTGTATGATTGTGTAATTCATTCTAATAGAATGTTTATCTTACTTTCGTATTTATCTGATTTTTATGACTTTTTAATTCATATAAGTATGATTTTGTAACTCATTCTCCTAGAATGGTTAACTTACTTTGAAAATGTACACTAGCATTCTATAAGAATACCAGTTTCTGATGTACGATTTTGTAATTCATTCTAATAGAATGGATCGGATTAAGAACTCAGGATAAGAATCAAAATTAATTTTACATCTTTGTTAGAATTGTTACAAAACTGAATTTTGAATTTGAAAATAAATTTGAATTTGAATTTGAAATTTAATTAAAATTCGAAATTAATCCCATGAAAATCTCACATTCCATAATTGAAAAAGCATAAACGGTCCATATTACCCTTTAGAATGATATAATTAGAAAGTTGATATTTCTTTTAATTAAAAATAACTAATATTCTGTTATTAATCACAACCATTGATGAATATGATTCTACGCTTCTGATTGGGTCTTACGTCCACACAATAATTGTGGATCTTAATATAACCTAGCCATATATATATATATATATATATATATATATATATATATATATATATATATATATATATATATATATATATATATATATATATATATATACTACTTTAAAAATGAAAAATGGTTTCTAAAAATGGAAACTCTTAAAATTAAGAGGTCCAAGCTATTATACACAAAATACAAGTTTTAAAGCATATAGACATTAACGATTCATTATCGATTCATATATACATTACTGATTCATTTCCCTGTATTTTGCTATGGTTGTTATTCTATCTCACAAATTCACAATTTTACATCCCAGTAATCTCGATTCATTCCCTGTATTCTTACTATGGTTGTTACTTTATCTCATAAATTTTTTCAAAGGATATGTTATTTGCGCATTCCCCCATCCCTTCCCAGTTCCCACGTATATATTCACCAAACATTTAAGCTTTGGAAACTAAATCGGTTCCCCTCTCCACACATACGAACATCCCTCTCCAAACCCTAAAACCCATCTAATGCCATCATACTCGACGATGCTCTTCCTCTCCGCCACCATCGTCGTCAATGTCCATTTCACTTACCACCACCGGTCTTCCTTTCTCCCACCAACGACCAACGCCGACACATCTGATTTGCCTCACCACCACCACCACGGTCACTACTCTTCCTCCCACGACCTGCTACCGATCTTGTTTCCTCCAAATAATTGAGACAACAAATCAGGTACTACACGCACTACGTACCACCGCTTCTACACACACCAACGCCTCCACTTGATGTTTGAGATTGTTCTTAAGGTTGTTTTTGTTTGGTCGAAATCATAGTTTTTATATCATGAGATAGCAGTATCAGATGCCTGATACCAACTTATGATGAAAAATGTAAGTAAATAAAGAGAAAAGATTCATTATAACTATGGAGCAATGAAGAGGAATACGAAAAATCTATTTCTAAATCAGCATATGAGAAGCTTCTTGTATGCTCTATTCATCACTGAAACATCATCTATCTATTAAATTTATAATTTACCCTTTTTGATGGCCGAGATTTCCTTGCAGTTTCCTTTTTCATGTTCCCATGCTATTTGGCCAAAGTAGGTTGCTATAATTTCAATTTCGAGTTTATGTTTGATTGATTACTTTTAGCTTATTGTCATCGTTGGAGAAACTGGTTTTGGGAAGACCACTCAGATATCCCAATATCTTCATGAGGCTGAATACATAACAAAAGGTAATGGTATATTTCCAATTCAGATTTCTTTTGGATGTCTATGACTCACGTAACCAATAAATAAATGCTTAATTCATCTGACATATTGCTATTTCTTGCTTTTAACCAAAATTTAATGTTTTGACAATAATGATTTGCAACGACAATAGGTTATGATGATGAGGACGATATATATGAATATGGATCATTGGGGGCTGTATGCATTCCATATGATGTGTAGGAGGAAAAATCTAAACACGCCAAAGCACGTTCAATGAGTAATTATACCAACGAGGATGTGATCCACAAGCAAATCACAAGTATTGCATATCGGTTGTCGATTAGACCAAGGTAAATTAAAAAGTATAAATATTAAATACAAAATAAAATTTTATAAAGTATACTTTTTGACTAAATTACAACATCCAATCCTACAGTTTATAAGTTTTTTTTGGAAATGGTACGATATTTTTGTTTTTTTTTGTCTCTAAAATGTAGTGTCGGCATGCTTCTGGTTCCTAAGTTGTATGCTTTTAGTGATCTTGCTCAGGTCTTTAATTTGTGTTGGACAGAGGTAAAAGTGTCTTTCTTTCTCTCTTTTTATGTGGGTTTAAATGATAGAAAATGATTATTTTACCCTTATACGAAGTAAATACTATAATGGAGTCTTTTAAGATGCATTAAAATATAGTATGAACTTTCCAATTATTGCTTATTGTATTGATGGAAAGAGATCCCTTTAGTTATTATGACATGATGGAAGATGTAAAAAAATATAAGAACTAATCTAAATATAATAGATTTGAAAATATAATGACCAACCTTAACTAACATAGATTTGAACGTTAGTACTTTATTTAACTCTTGCAAGCGTATACATGTTTTCCTTAATGGATATTCTCAGCAACAATAATATTAGGAGCATCCTGCGTTGCATTTTGAGTCCAAGGTAATAGTTAGTTGTGGAGTGCTCATGGTTGCTTTTATTTGATTCTTTATTATTATAATTTCTTAAGTTAGAAAGAAAGAGATGTAATGGCTATTTTTACATGGTGAAATCATACAATAAAAAGGAAAGAGATTCTAAAACTCTCAACATAATTAATAAAAACTACACTTTCATTTTAGCAATTCTGCATGTAACAACTATTAAAACAGTTTTAATATACACACCCACACACTTAAATTTAATTGAATTATACTTTTTCCTGATTTATCTATGATCTAATTGTAAAATATAATAATTTTCTGTCATTTATCTGGGTATTATAAGCTCATACTTTTATTTCTTTCTATAATATACTTTCAAAAAAAGTTATTAAGGCATCGTCATTTGAAAAATCTATTCAATTATAACATTGTTTTTCTAATTTTTATCTTATGAGTGCTATTTTGAAAATTTTACCTAATTTTAGCAATGAAAATTGCTTTGCAGTGATTCGGTATTGAAGAAGATCAAAATATGAAAGGAGTAAGACAGGCCTGTGAGCATTATATTGTTTAATTTAATTAGTTGGAGGATATATCTCACATTATATTTTTTAATTTAATTAGTTGGAGGATATATGAAAGATTTAGTTCTTATGTATTTGATAACTTTTATACATTATAAAGCATTGTTGAAGTGGTGGTGTTATGAAGTTTATATTCTCACAAGCAACAAAAAAGACAATAGAAATTAATGATTATCCTCTTCTGTTGATAAATAATAATTCAGAATTTATTGTTTCTAGATGCTTACATAAGTGCTTACCACATCTTGTGTTAGAATTCTAAAAGTTTGAAGTATTCAAAGTCAAATAAATGTTTTAAATTAGTTGGTAGGTAATAGACTTGCCTATAAATAGTCATGCAAGAACTTGAAACATTGTACCACTCCTCAGTTAATCAATAAACACTCCTCCTTCTTCCCAACACTTGGTATCAGAGCAAATCTGGGCAGCCACTTGTTTTTTCGGTCAAAATTTTTTTGTCTCTAAACCAATTTCCGAACACACCATTGGAATGGTCTCGTTTCCAGGATTCGGAATATTTTTTTTTGTGATTTTTCGACCACTAGAAAATTTGGCCGGAATAGTGACTAAATCCGCGGGAGAAGACGATACTGTATCCACCGGAGAAGACGATACTGTAGCAGTCCGATCCTATACTGTAGCAGCCCGATCCGATACTGTAGCAGTCCGATCCGACACTGTAGCAGCCGGTCACTGTAGCAATCCGAAAAAGTTCATTTTAGCCCCTGAACTTCTGAAAAAGTTCATTTTAGACCCAGAACTTCTGTGAATGTTCATTTTAGCCCCCAGACTTCTGAAAAAGCTCATTTTAGACTCAGAACTTCTAAAAAAAAGTTCATTTTAGCCCCAGAACTTCCGAAAAAGTTTAGTTTCAACCCCGAACTTCTGAAAAAGTTCATTTTACCTCCTAAAACTTCAGAAAATTGTCTTTTGGCCCCCATATTTTAAAAAAAGGCTATATTATTGTTTATGCCCAAGTACCAATCTCGAGAAAAGATGGCAGGAAACAATGTTGAAAAGGATGGACAGGTCACCCTCCACTATCCGATGTTGTCAAGAAAAATTATGCTGCATGGGCGATCAAGATGAAAGTGTTCATGCAAGCCCAAGGTGTGTGGATGCTGTTGAGCCACGAACAACAAACACGACAATAGATGTGAAGAAAGACAAGATGGCTCTCGCGGCCATCTATCAGAGCATTCCAGAAGATTTGCTACTTGGATTGGCAGAAAAGAAAACATCCAAGGAAGCATGGGAAGCCTTGAAGACACAGTTTATGGGAGAAGAAAGAGTGAGGACCGCTAGAATTCAAACTCTAAAGGCTGAGTTTGAATCACTGAACATGAAGGAATCAGAAGGAGTGGATGAGTTCGCTGTGAAGGTAAACAATATCGTGAGTACCATGCGAGCATTGGGAGACACGGTGGAGGAGTCGTATGTGGTAAAGAAGTTGTTAAGGGCAGTACCAAGCAAATTTCTCCAAATCGCCTCAACACTTGAGCAATTTGGAGATCTAGACAAGATGACTGTGGAAGAAGTGATCGAAAGGCTCAAAGCACATGAAGAACGAATGAGAGGCCATGGTGATAGTGATGATCGAAAACTTTTCTTGACACACCAAGAGTGGTCAAAGAGAAATAAGAAGAATGTAGAAGGTGACTCCAAGTCTAAATCAAATCGTGGCGGATTTGGAGGTTCGCGAGGCAGAGGCAGAGGAAGAGGAGCAAACAGCAGTGGTCGTGGCAGAGGTGGATCACACTACCAGAAAGATGGAGGCCATAGCACTTTAAATAATCAAGATAAAAGTAGGGTCCAGTGCTACAATTGTCAAGAATTCGGCCATTATGCAGCAGAATGTAGAAACCCAAGACGTGAAAGAAGACAAGAAAGCAACTTGATTCGCGAACAAGATGTCAATGAGCCAGCACTATTGTTAGCTGGTTTGACAATGGTAAAGTTTTCTTAAATGAAGAAAATGTATTCCCAGAGTTGAGAACACATGATGAGGTGAAGCGATCAAGTATCTGGTATCTCGACACAGGAGCCAGTAATCACATGACCGGTGATAAAGATAAGTTTCATGACTTGAATCAGACTGTTCATGGCTACGTGAAGTTTGGAAACGAATCAAAGGTAAAGATCGAAGGCAAAGGTTCATTCGTATTTCAATGTAAGAATGGTGAACATCGAAAGCTTAATGAAGTCTATTACATTCCAGACTTATGTAGCAACATCATAAGTTTGGGACAGTTAGCAGAGGGTGGTGATGAAATCGCGATCAAAGATCCATTCTTATGGGTCCGTGATGCAACATGGAAGTTGTTGATGAAGGTTAGAAGATCTCCAAATCGACTGTACAAGATAGAGTTGGAAGAAGTCAATTCGATGTGTCTAACCGCTCGAATAGGTGATCCAACATGGTTGTGGCATATGAGAATGGGTCATATAAATTTTAATTCAATGAAATACATGGCGGAGAAGAAGCTGGTTGAAGGAATGCCAAAACTAAACATTCCTCAACAACCTTGTGAAGGGTGCCTCGTAGGAAAACAGACAAGGAGTCCATTCCCTACACACACGAATTATAGAGCAAAGAATAAGCTTGAACTAATTCATGGTGATTTGTGCAGCCCAGAATCACCCCCTACACCATCTGGCAATAGGTACTTTATGTTGTTAGTTGATGACTATAGCAGAGTTATGTGGGTTTATCTACTAAAGACAAAAGATGAAGCTCTTCAAGTCTTTAAGAACTTCAGGAGCTTAGTAGAAGTTGAAACCGGGGAGAAGATTAAAGTTTTCAGAACTGATCGTGGTGGTGAATTTCTGTCGAAAGAATTCACCACATACTGCATGGAAACAGGATTGGAAAGACATTACACATCCCCATACTCTCCACAGCAAAATGGGGTGGTGGAGAGAAGAAATCGAATGGTATTGGAGATGGTTAGGTGTAATTTGAAAACCATGAAAATGCCAGACACGTTATTGGGTGAAGCTGTGAATCACTCTGTTTATGTTCTAAATAGAGATCACATGAAAGCATTGAAAGACACAACTCCATACGAGATGTGGACAGGGAGAAAGCCACATGTTGAACATCTTAGGGTGTTTGGTTGTGTTGCACATATGAAAGTCTCCAAAGGCCACCTGACAAAACTTAGATGAAAGAAGTAAGCGATTGGTTCATCTGGGAGTTGAGAAGGGATCAAAGGCATATAGATTGGTTGATCCGGACACCGGAAAGATATATGTGAGTAGAGATGTGGTTTTCGAAGAACAAGAAGGTTGGGTGTGGGAGAAGAGTTCAAAAATTAAAGCCACACCAGGTATGAGCTTCACCGTTGAAGGTTTTAACCTAGACGACTTGTACAATGAAGATTCTGATTCGGAACCACGAACACCGGAACAAAATCTTGGGTCTCCACAAAGTGACAGTGATCAGACCGAAGAAAGTTTCCAGCCCATAAACTCTCCACAAGACTCCCCTATAAACTCCCAAAATATACCCATCAACTTATCGGATACAGCCAATTCACCAATCACCCAAAATTCCCCAATTCCGTCTCCAAGCTCCGCCTCAAGCTCCACAAGCGGTGGTGCTCCCAAACGATTCCGCTTATTCACAGACTTATACGACCAAACCGAAGAAATTGAAGAATTAATGATGATTCGCAATGATGACGAGCCAGTCTCGTACACGGAAGCAAGCAAGAGAAAAGTGTGGATTGAAGCTATGAATGCTGAATTAGCTTCAATTGAGAAGAACAAGACTTGGATTTTGGTCGATCTCCCTAAGGATCGCAAAGCTATAGGGTTAAAATGGGTGTACAAAGTGAAACGAGATCCAAGCGGAAAGATTGTGAAGTATAAAGCGAGGCTTGTGGCAAAAGGGTACGTCCAAAAACGTGGAGTTAATTATGACGAAGTCTATGCACCAGTGGCCAGGATCGAAACTGTACGAGTCATCCTAGCTCTCGCAGGCTCAAATGGATGGCGTGTACATCATCTTGACGTGAAATCAGCTTTTCTGAATGGCACTCTGGAAGAAGAGGTGTATGTGTCTCAACCTGAAGGGTACACGAAGAAAGATGAAATCAACAAAGTGTAGAAACTATCAAAAGCATTTTACGGTCTAAAACAAGCACCAAGGGCATGGAATGCTTGCTTAGATAAGTATTTGAAAAGCTTGGGGTTTTCCAGATGTGCTCAAGAATACTCTGTTTACACGAAGAAGGAAGGTGAAAATGTCTTAATCATCGGAGTTTATGTCTTAATCACAAGAGTATTCAAGCTTTCAAAACAGATATGAAAGCCAAGTTTGAGATGAGTGATCTTGGACTTCTAACCTATTATTTGGGAATTGAAGTAAGCCAAAAGGAAACAGGTATAACACTGAAGCAAGAAGCTTATGCCAAAAGCATCTTAAAGAAGACTCGAATGATGGACTGCAACCCCACTAAGAGTCCAATGGAGCACAAACTGAAGCTCACCAAAGAAGGAGAAGGAGAATTAGTGAACCCCACCGAGTATAGAAGTATAGTCGGAGGTTTAAGATACTTGACTCATACACGCCCTGATATCTCATTTGCAGTCGGAGTAGTTAGTCGGTTCATGGAGAAGCCAACTGAACAACATCTACAAGTAGTAAAGGGAATACTAAGATATGTGAAAGGCACTCTCGATCATAGTTTGACTTACACGAAAGGAGAAACCAGATTAAACGTCACAGGTTACTCAGATAGCGATCTAGCAAATGATGTGAATGACAGAAAAAGCACAGGAGGAATGGCATTCTATGTGAATGGTAATTTGGTCGCATGGGCATCTCAGAAACAGAGAGTTGTGGCATTGTCCTCATGTGAAGCAGAATTTATGGCTGCAACTCAGGCAGCTTGTGAAGGTATCTGGTTGCGCCGACTCTCGACTGAGATAACAAAACAAAAGGTACCACCTGTTACCTTGTTTGTTGACAACCAATCAACATTAGATCTGATGAAGAATCCAGTGTTCCATGGGCGTAGCAAACATATAGATATACGTTATCACTTTATTAGAGAATGTGTTGAAAATGGAGAGATTACAGTACATCATGTTTGTAGTAAGGAGCAAAAAGCAGATATCCTTACCAAAGCATTAGCGAAGACAAAACACGAAGAGATGAGAATCTTGATTGGAGTCAAGAAGGTTTGAAGATTCTGAATTAAGGGGGAAAATGATAAATAATAATTCAGAATTTAATGTTTCTAGATGCTTACATAGTGCTTACCACATCTTGTGTTAGAATTCTGGAAGTTTGAAGTATTCAAAGTCAAATAAATGTTTTAAATTAGTTGGTAGGTAATAGACTTTCCTATAAATAGCCATGCAAGAACTTGAAACATTGTACCACTCCTCAGTTAATCAATAAACACTCCTCTTTCTTCCCAACATCTGTCAGGTACAATCCCAATAAAACTTACCTTTTCATTCAGATTAATTTGAATTAACTTAATGTTTAAACTTTGTCCTACGTACTTTGTTTTTCGTTTTGTAATTCTGCCTAATTTGACTTTGTGGGTGGCATCTACTCGACCCTTCTGTAAGGGGCTTCTATCAGTCCTTTGCTTGAATTGGAAATTGCGTTTTGCCATAGGTAAGTCTACCGTATGTTCATCATCCTTTTATTTTCATATTTTGGAACTTAATAATCTATTAATATGATATCTCTTTTTTACTTAATGTACTTATACCGTTACACGAGACAAGATTTTGGTCATGTTATGTTTAAGATTGTATAATAAGTTAGTATTATGTGCATATGTTCTTCATATGGTTTACATACATGTCTAATTCCATTCCGTAGGTATGGGAGTTATTTGGCAGCTTTGATATAATGACTACAAACAAAAGAAAACGACACTGAAACGATAACATGGTGCAGACCGACATTGAAATATAATGTTGGATGAAAAACAAGTTTCAGTTTATTGCAAATGACTCTCTGTGTTGTTGTTTATGTGTGATATTCTATGTTGTGCTTGTATGAGTGTTGTGACTATGTTTTGTGTATGTGTTTATGGTTTGAGTACGTGATGGCATCATGACTTTTGGAAACTTTTTTAATTTCATTTAGTGAGCAATGAGAATAAAGATTAAAATGAATACATTTAAATCTTAAAGACATCTATTAAACATCACTCGGATTTAGTTGCTATTAATCGTGGGACCTTGCTCTCCCCCATCTCGGTTTCATCGTCCACCGCATTGCACAGGTACAAATAAATTACTCAAAAAATTGAATTACTCATACAAAAAAAACTAACCGTGAAAAGAAACTAATAGCCAAACCTTGCTCCCCCTTCTATTAGCATCCCGCTGCTGCAGCCAATAGGAAATTAATGGTGCAGTATACTTTCGATTGGTCTATTGGGCAGGAGCCTAATTGATATGAAGATGAATAGATTGAGGCAAACCCATGTCGAAGTTTCCCAGCACCTGCTTAAAGGAAAAAGAATTATATCGGACCTGTTGTTTTGAAAATGCGTATTGGATTATAGCATCCTAAGTTATAGCTATGATGTTGAATTTACATCAAATTATATTATCTTAATTTTAATTTTAGTTTTTAATTTTTTAGACTTAATAATGTATTTTGCTAAACTTCTGCTTAGTAATGTTACCATTTCTGGTTTATTTTTACAAGTTATGTGTGCATAACTCGTTTATAAATATAAGTAGTTGCAAGAAACTTCCATGATATCTCTCTCCCACTTTGAATGTATACAAATATAAATCTTGGGGTCTATATTTTAATATAGTGAAAAGTACTTTTGTGACGTGTTGTATTTGTACCATCATCGTAAAATTGATTTGCATAAGTACCGTTGCATTGTGTTTTCTTTCATATGTTTCAGAAATATAATTATTCGTCGGAAATAAAACTATTTAACGTCCGCCGTCTACCGCATTGTATGTGTGTAAACATCCCTTAATCACTGAAAATAGTACTATTTACCGCTTTCTTTAAGAAAACTAATAGCGAGAAACATTTATTCATTGAAAAGAAACTATTTTCCGCTGCAGCATCGCACGGGTACGTATCTAATAACGAATTGCCACAGCCAAACTATTAATCGAAACAAATTATTTGGCGCCGCTGCATTGCGCGGGTACACACCTAGTATATATATATATATATATATATATATATATATATATATATATATATATATATATATATATATATATATATATATATATATATATATATATATATATATATATATATATAACAAACTATAGCACACATAGTTTTCAACATACATTACATCTAATTTGTGTTTCAGCTACAGAGAAGACCACTACTCAAGTTCATAAAATATGCTTTGTTTGTACAAATTCAACTCGAATTCCTCCCATTTTGGTGGATTACCTCCAGACTCATGATGTTTGCCTAGTTGATGAAAGAGTAGATGATCTAGTTGAAGTTCTATATCTACACTACTAAATTGTCTAAGAGAGGGACTTATGACTTGTTTCCCGTTAAAGTTCAAATTCTTTCTCCACGGATGGTTAGCAGCTAATAATTGACGATGACTAATATATACGGTATCATTTGTTACATGATATGAACGATTGTCTTCATTTCAAGTCGGAAATGCTTTGTAGCATTTTCCACTCGAACCTGATAACCTACTGCGAGCTGGATAGTTGTTTATGGTCCATTACAATGTCGCCTTCATTTTGAAAAATGTGTTTGTCACTGCATCTTTAGTACGCATGCCTAATCGCCACAAATGCTTAAGCTCTTCCACCAGCGGCCTAAGAAAAACATTCATGTCCTTCCCGGGTGATTTAGGGCCAGGAATCAACAAGGATAACATGAATGATGTCTCTTTCATGCATAGCCATGGAGGCAGATTTTATGTGGTGAGTATAACTGGCCACGCGCTATGAAATGAACTCATGTAGCCATATGGATTAAAACTTTCATCTGGAAGCCCTAGACGAACATTTTGGGGTTCCCTCGAGAAGTTAGGGTACTTTCTAGCAAATTCTTTCCATGAAGATCGATCAACAGGATGACGCACCATACCCTCTTTTGATCGTCTGGTACTACCAAATCATATCTTTTGTCGTGTGCCTTGAACAACACAGACGTCGTAGTCTAGGGGTCGCAGTAAAGTAACGTAACATCTTGTGAGCTATCTTGTTGCCATTTTTGTTTTCATCGATCCATCAACTCTCTTTACAAATAGGACAATTCTGCAATGAGTTATGTTCTTTCCAAAAGAGAGAACAATCATTTTTGCACGCGTGTACCGACTTATACCCCAAAGCTATCTTTCTTAGTGTCTATTTTGCTACATAATGTGACGAGGGGATCTTGTTGCCTTGCGGATATAAATATTGCAACATCTCAAGGAGTTCATCAAATGAACTATTAGTCCATTTGTTATTCACCTTGATATGCATAAGCTTTTCTAAGAAGTCGAGGGAAGAAAACTTAGTAAAACCAGGGTATAATTCCAATTGGACTTCCTTTAATAGGTTTTCAAAACCATCACGGACACTGACACGTCGCAGTCATTGATGTGGTCAAAAAATACAGAATAAAACCTTACAGTCCACTAGTAGCGGTAACTAAGAGTCGAACCAATGAATTCGTGGTTGGCACTTTGTGTCAAAATATGGCCAATCTATAGTGTTACTCTATAGACAGTTTCTATTCTTACACTTGTTTCCGAAAGAAATTAAAAGCACGAAAATTGAAATTTAATCTAACAATCTACCCCAAAGGTGATAATTCAAAATCAAACTAACCACGCTATTTTGATCCCGAGACCAATTCAGAAAATCAGAATCAAAGCAAACCAGAAACGATGAAACGAAGAACAATAAACAATACCGAAATCATAACTTGCGACAAAATAGAATCAAGGATAAATTGCATTTAACCAAAACCCAAATCAGAACTCAATGCTTCTGAAAATAGAAACCAATTCAGATCAACTTGGTCAATGGTGTTCTACAATCCAGAACCCTTGATCACACTTATCAACGAAAAACCCAAAAAACGATAAAACAACAAAAGCTAACCAACTATGAGATATACTGCTAAAGCTACGAATTTATGAGTCAAAGAATCTTGAGTGTCTCTTAAAGGTGCAATCTTGGCTCCTGAATCACGAACCGGACCCTCTATTTATAGTTGCGGATTTGGCCTATACACGTCGCAGCATAGCCTTGTACACGGTGCGGGTCAACCTTATCCCCTGTTTCTTCACACTTTGAATTTCGAATCTTCACCTGGTGAAACAGCTAACCGCATCGCGTTACTCCTTGTATTATTCTTAAAATACCACACAAGTCATTGACACTAAAAGTGAGTAATATTAGTCCTATCAGAAGGATATTTCATCTAAAACTCAGCTCAACCACGACTATAATGCTTAATATTACTAGGCGTTATCAAACATTCCACACTTTTGCCTTGCTTGTCCCCAAGCATGTAGAGTTTTTAACAAATTCTAACAAAGACCCAAATATTTTTAAATATATTTAGGTTCGTAGTTTAAATATATTTTTAAAGACCCAAAGTTAGATGAAAATAATTTTTGGAAAAATTGACTAAAATACCTTTTGGTAATCACAACTTTCTAAAGAAACATTGATTACAAATTTTCGGTTCACAAATATGGAAACTTAGTCATTCATATTCTAAAGGCCGTTAAGGAATTATCCATGACTTTCGATGTTGTTCGTGTAACGAGCTTTCGAAAACAATATCCCAGACCAGAAGATCTTAGGCAATGAGGTGCATAAATGCCCTACGGGCTACCGTTTTCGATCCTACCGACTTAAACAAGAGAGGCCGCTGATTGACATTTCTGTCCTGAATCCCAATCCTAGGATACTCGAAGTCCATAATTTTTCCAACTTCCTAACACTCAGCTTATTTTAACTAAAAACTAGCATTCTGACAACTAAACAATATCTCTCTAAAAATACCACAATGCTACAAATATCCAAAACATATTCGTTTCTATGCTACAATTTTTGAAAGTTGTTAAAATTTTCAAAATTAGGGTTTTTTCTGCATAAATTCAAAAACTATTTTTCGACCGTCCCCACCCCAGACTTTAAACCGTCCGTACAACGTCCCCGTTATATTAAAAGAAATCAAAACAAGGGAGAAAAGAGTTACCCATTAGGAATGACGAATTGCTTGCTTGCTGGTATCATACGTACATATTCCATTGTCTTGGTAAAGTTTTTAGGGAGTCGGGCGCAACAATGAACATGTCTGGCATAATACAAGTGCAGGGGTACAGTGACCCCACACTTGTGTTATGCAACTCCTCAGTCGATTCCACAATTAGCTTGCCACAAACACTCAAACAAACATATTAAATGAAAGTAAAAAACAAACAAACGACTAAAATGTAAAAGTTTATACACAAGTTTTGTATGTGAGTTATAGTGTGTCGCGTCGCGATTAGATGATATTCGCGTCGTGGTAATTTGGATGCATTACAGAGTGTTGTGAATCGTGTAATTGCTACGCCGCGTCTCTGCATTAGCCACGTCGTGGTAATTGTCTGATCGTAACTCACATTGCAAACGTCTGATTCTATTACTAATTACTTTTTGCTATTTCCTAAACATGAACTGCCTAACTAACTAACTTCGTGTTGTTGATGAGTCGGACCCATCCCCGTGATCACCTGGCGCATACGCAACCTCATCTTCTTCCTCCGGGTCAAATTCCACCACCGATGGCTGAGCTCGTGGTGGATTGTTGTTGATATCCCTCAGCATTTGTCGCGAACAATCTGCAACCCAAAGAACCTGCTGCTGGATATTCATTGTGTTCCGGATAGTCTCCTGAATGTCACCAGACAACCTTCGGTATTCTTCTCGTTGCTCCGTAAATTGACGCTTGATCAGCCGCATATCTCCCGCCAAATACTGTAGATCTACATCTGCTGGAGCTGTGTGGGTTGGTATCCCATCGAGTTGTGGTGTCGTTTGCGCTTTTGGCCCAGTTCTTTGAAAACGATAGGAATGGGGAACGTATCAGCTAAGATTTTCTCGCAGTTGATGTAAACGACCTCCCGCGACGTAGCAATGGTATGGCTAAACATAATTGTCTGAAAAGCCATCAATCTCTCCAAGTTACCGTCATCCAAAAGCTCGTATGACTTTGACAATCTGGTGACAAAGTGGCCACCCCCAACGCCCTAATCTCCATTGGGCTACTAACATCTTTTTGAAGTACTGAGCAGTCATGTAAGAAATGTTGCATGTTTCCAACTTTGAGATCACGGTCTACGTAGTGAACAGGTCGTTGAAAGTCACATGATCAACATCAGGTCGTGGACGGAACATCATGGCGATGAGTCGGTGTACCATACGGTGGGAGGGCAAAAACATGTGTGTGGCAGAGAGTGTGTTGGAACTATAACGTGTGGAAGCTATCGACCTCCAAAATTTTGAGGCCGAGAATGATTCGGTCGGTCCTCGTGCACTGGTGCACAAAAATGAGTTGAAGCCAACTTCTTCGGTTTCTGCCTGCATGTAAAGCCCCAATCAGGCACCAAACTCAATGACGCTACAGTTGCGTTGTGCCCCACCTAATCGAAAAGTGACCACCGATGTTTCTCGCATGTCAATCAGTTCTTGATCCAGATCGAATGTGCATAAGAATTCCAAGAAGGGCTCACCGTAGATCGGCTCGTTCATCGAAAACACTTGTGACCATGCGTGACACGTGAAGTTGACTTGGTTGTTTAGCATCCCTCCCTGAATCAACCATGGATCCATAGCATCGACAATCATGACTTCCTTTGAAGCCTCCTAATCAACTGTTTGTGCTAGCGAGATTTAACTTTTCATGAAGATAGCCAATCAGTCATTGAATTGGCACTTTGTGAATCTGGAAGCGTATGTAGGATCTTCGAGCCAGTCGTGCTGAATGAAGTTGCAGTTATAGGTTGACATTCCTACAAAAATTGGAAGTTAGTTCTATTCCAGAAGGTTTACACGTCACGTGATATGAAAGATTGTGACGCGTGGTATGTAACCCAAAGCTAAATTCACTAATTAATGAAGTTTAAGGCATGAATCTACAGTAACAGACGTTGGTTTCCATTTTTCAATCACTACGTGACATTCAACAATTATATATTGTACATCAATTGTTTCACAAGGTTAGAATCAGTTAAACCTAAGCCTTGAGTTTTAAGAATACAATTTAGAAGGGTTTTTTGTACTTATTTGAGTTGGATCTGTTTGAGATTGATGAAGATGACAATCAGACTGAATTTAGAATTTATAGTAATGGTTGGAATAGGTTTTGCATCTGAAGTTTTATATAGTGGGAAATTTTTTTGATAATAACTGTAGTTTGTTCGTTGTTATCTGGAATTTGAAATCTTGATAAACCGCGGCGCGGAAGGTGATCTTCGGCAGCACGATCTACGTTTCCTGCTTATCAGATTATTGAAGTTTTGAATGCGCCACGAGGCGAATATGTTATGGCCGTGTCGCATGCATGAAGAGTATTAGCCCTTGTTTAATCCTACCCCCACTTATTCCTTCCATTATGCTTGAGTTAACTAATCCTGATAAAACCACAAAAAGAATGACATTGATCGGGTTGCCTCCCTACAAGCGCTAAGTTTAACGTCTTTAGCCACACATGCACTACTTTTCAAGAATCATACATTGGTTGATTGCACAAGAATTTGACCATTCCCACTTGTAATTCTGGAATGTGCCGGATACAATATAAGGTTTCAGCCGATGTCCATTTACTTTAAATGGAGGTCCTCCTTTGCTATCTCGGATTTCTACTGTGTCGTACTCAGTGATGCTCATAACTTCATATGGACCATTCCATTTACTTCGCAACTTCTGTGGGAACATTTTAAGTATCGAGTTGTAAAGCCACACCTTCTGTCGTACTTCAAAAATTTTCAACTTAAGCTTAGCATCATGGTACCTTTTCATCTTTGACTTGTAGGTGGCAGCATTTTCATATGCTTCATCACACAATTCTTCTAACTCGGACAATCGCAATTTCTGTTCTTTTCTGCTGTATCGTAATCAAGGTTTACTTGTTTAATTGCCCATAAGGCTAGATTGGCTAATTCAACTGGTAATTGACTTTCTTTCCCATAGACTAACCTATATGGTGTCGTGCCAATTGGTGTCTTGTAAGCTGTCTTGTATGCCAGAATGCGTCTTCCAGCAGTTGCGACCAGTCTTTCTTATCAGTTTTCACAGTCTTCTGTAGGATCTCCTTAATCTGACGATTTGAAACTTCAACTTAACCCCTAGTATGAGGATGATATGGCGAGGCAATGCGATGCTTGATTCCATAGTGTTTCAGTAGTCGACCAAACTTGAAATTCTTAAAATTTGACCCCCTATCACTGATGATTACCCTAGGCACAACATGTCGCGTAAATATGCTTTTCTTTACAAATTTGGATACTACATGATGATCATTTGTTCTAGTTGCCTCAGCTTCAATCCATTTAGACACATCGTCTACTGCGACTAATATGTAGACATAACCATGCGATGTGGGGAAAGGTCCCATGAAGTGGATTCCCCAAACATCGAAGATATCTACCACCAAGATTGGATTAAGTGGCATTTGATCTCTTTTCGATATACCCCAAGTTGTTGGCAACGGAGGCACTCTTTCGCCATTCTATACGCATCTTTGAAAATTGTTGGCCAATACAGTCTTGACTCCAGAACCTTGTATCTAGTCTTCTTTGCAATAAAATGGCCTCCATATGCAGATGAGTGAGAATGGGTTAAGACTTCAGGAATTTCACTCTCGGGTACACATCGTCGAATGATTTGATCAGGTCTTACTTTAAAAAGATCAGGATCATCTGAAATGAATCGTCGTACGTACGTTCGAAACTTCTTCTGTCTTTGCTTTGACCAATGTGCGGGCATTTTTCCCGTAACTAAGAAGTTAACATAATTTGCATACCAAGGAGCATTATCGACTCCGAGTAGTTGCTCATCAGGGAATGCATCCTGTATTCCTACTTTTAAACTTTGTGTTGGTAGGGATGACAAATGATTGGTTACTATATTTTCTGTTCCCTTTTTATCCTTGATTTCCAAGTCAAACTCTTGTAATAATAAAATCCAGCGTATCAACCTTGGTTTGGACTCATTCTTTTCCGGCAAATGTCGAACTACACTGTGATCTCTATAGATCAAAACCTTAGATCCCCAAATATATGATCTAAACTTATCTAATGCAAGCATTACATCGAGTAGTTCCTTTTCAGTGGTTGTGTAGTTCAATTGTGCCTCTGAGATGTCTTACTTGCATACCATTTGACTACAGGTTTTTTTCGATCATCTCTCCTAATACTGCACATGCAGCATAATCACTGGCGTCGCACATGATTTCAAACGGTTTGGACCAGTCGGGCGGTTTCAAGATAGGTGCCTCAACTAATTTATTCTTCAAAATGGTGAATGTTTTAACGCATTTTTCATCAAACATGAATGGAGCGTCTTTTAGCAGAAGACCACTTAGCGGCTTGGAGATCGTACCTTAAGTCTTTAAGGAACCTTCTGTAGAACCCTGCATGACCAACAAACGATCGGACCCCTTTTACCGATGTTGGGGGAGGTAACATAGAGATCACTTTAACTTTTGTTGGATCTACTTCGAATCCTCTCTCAGATACAACATGTCCCAAGACAATGCCTTCCTTTACCATGAAGTGACTTTTCTCCCAGCTTAGAACTAAATTCGATTCTACGCATCTTGCGAAGACCTTTTCTAGTTGTGCTAAATAGGTATCAAAAGATGAACCAAAAATGGAGAAATTGTCCATGAAAATCTCTATTGCATCTCCTAGCATGTCCGAAGAGATTGCCATCATGCATCGCTGAAATGTTGCAGGTGCGTTGCATAGGCCGAAGGGGCTTCTTCGAAATGCAAAAGTACCATACAGACAAGTGAGCATGGTTTTTGCTTGATCTTCAGGACGAATCACGATTTGGTTATATCCAGAGTATTCATCCAAGAAGCAATAGTACTTTTGGCCTGCCAGTTTCTCCACAATTTGATAAATGAATGGGAGAGAAAAGTGGTCCTTTGATGTTTCAGCATCCAGTTTCCTATAATCAATGCACACTCGCCAACCTGTTACTGGCCTTGTAGACACCTTATCACCATCCTTCGTGTCTACTACTGTGATTCCTGATTTCTTGGGTACAGTCTGTGTGGGACTGACCCATTCACTATTAGGAATTGGATGGATGATCCCAGCATCTAACAATTTCAACACCTCTTTCTTTACTACCTCACGCAAGTTTGGGTTTAGCCTGCATTGAGTGTCACGTGCAGGTTTAGCTCCCTCCTCCGTAATGATGCAATGCATAAATGTTGTTGGACTGATACCTTTTAAATCTGCAATAGTCCAGCCTATTGATTCCTTGAACTTGGCTAATACCTCCAATAATGCTTTTTCTTATTCCTCTGTCAGGTCTGCCAATATGATTATTGGCAAACTGTCATTCTTCCCTGGAAAGGCATACTTCAGTGAGATGGTAATGTATTGACCTCTAGTACTGGCGGTTCTTGCAATGAAGGTTTGAGCGATTTGGTTATTTCCGCCGGTAATTTGTCGACATGGCTACATTCTTCATATCCCTTCATCTTTTCTCCTTTTGCTACCTCTTGTTCCTCTTCAACTAACTCCAAGAATTCATCTGATCCTGTTTGCAAAACTTCAGGCGTGTAACGATGTACCAACTCATGCACAATATAGATATGATAATGTAAGTCCCAAACTAATCACTAGATCACAAGGTATCAATCACAAACACGTTTGGTACGGAATCTCAAACGTGTTATCAATCAAAATAGTAAGAACACAAGGAGATCAATCTTCAATGCACACCTTTGATTATTGAAAGGTCTAGTAATTGCTTGAACAAAGGAATAATTCTCTCTTTAGGCACAAGTTCCAAAAACAATCAACTTGACAATGACGACTCAAGGAGCCTTAAATACCTACGCATGACATACCCTAAACCCTAAGCCCATCTGATGTGACGCCCACCAAAAACGTAGGCCAGGCCCACCGAAATCCCCTTGGATTTCGGTCAACACGACCGAAAACCTAAGGGTTTTCGGTCCCTGGCGGAAAACAACAAACAGCCACATATTTTCGATTTAATCCATTTTAATGCCAAGCATAAACCAACAAATTAGGTCCTAACAGATAACATTCCTGTTCCTCTATTATGTTACTGCTAACATTAAAGATATTGATTTTCGACTGTTGATGCCCAAAAGAGATTCCCATTTCTACTGTGCGACAATCAATGTGAGCGTTGGCTGTTGCGAGAAATGGGCACCCAAGAACGATTGTTGGTTGTTCCTCCCTAGCAGTCTGATGAGTATCCAAAACAAGGAAATCTGTCGGATAGTAAAAATATCTTACTTTGATTATGACATCAGATAACATTCCCCATGGTATTTTCGTAGATTTATCGGCAAGCTGCAAAATAATGTCTGTGCGTTCTAGAGTCCCAAATTCATGCTTGTCGAAAAGCTGTCCCGAAAGAATGTGAACACTTGCATTTAAATCCAATAAAGCCTTCTTGATGTGGATATCCCCTAAATCTACTCATATTAAAGGAGCTCCTGGATCATTCATCTTAGGCGGTAGAGTGTCTAAGATTATTGAGATGACATATTCAGTCAACTCAATCTTCTTAAGGAGATGAGAAAGGATTTGTTTCTTGTGAATGTACATGTCATTTAAGAATTTAGTGTAAGCCGGTACTTCTTTTATTAACTTGACCAATGGTATGTTGACTTTGGTCTGACTAAATAATTCCCACATTTCATCTGTCTGTGGTCGTCCCTTACCGTATGGCTTCACTACTGGTTTTTCCAATGCTGCAGGTAAAGGAGTAATACTACTAGATTCTCCTACCTCCCATTTCCCTTCAGGTTCCTTCATTTCTTCTTGTGCCTTCTTTTCCTTTTTCTCCAATTCCTCTTTCTCATCGAAAATGATTTCAATATCAGTGTCATCATCATTTTGTGGGGCAACTATTTTGTTTTCCACCTTCTTTCCACTTCTTAATGTGATAATCTCCTCTACTTGCTCTTTCCTTGGTTGAGATGGGTCTAACTGACCTTTTGGAGGCATATCTTATTTGATGTCTTCCCTTATCTTGAGAAGTTGAGATCCCAATCTCAACCATGCTTGTGAATTTTCGTCTTCTGACTGCTTAACTCCGACCATGAAATTATATATTTTATCTACTTTATCATTGAATTGCTTATCCTGTGTCTGGGATTTTGGTGGTGGTATTAGCTATTGGTGATCCCCTTGCTATTTACCGGTACCTCTTTGATTGTTGTTCTTGAATGGATGCAGTGTGTTTCGACATTGTCCATATCCGTGTATTTGACTTACCTCTTCCTGTGTCATTTTGCACTCATCGCAATAATGACCAACGTCACCACAATTGTTACAGATGGTCTGATCATGCAGCACATATGCTCCTTTTTCAATCTTGAGTGTTGAAAGCAATTGATTGAATTTCTTTGTAATGATTCCTATTTCCGTCTTTATTTCCTTTTTCCACGTGTTCTCTATTGCCATGCTTGTCGAAGCTATCGTCTTATCCTTTGAAGATTCATTAGTTTTAAAAACACTACTCAGTTGCTCTAGGAATCTCCATGATGTCTCTGAATCCTGCATCATGATCGTACCTCCAAATGATGCATTGATCATGGCTTGACTTATGCTGTCGACACCATCATAAAAGAATTTCACCAGTTGTCATCATGGAAACTCATGGTGTGGGCAGGAGCGCAATAGCTCCTTCAATCTCATGAAAGCATCATGGAACGCTTCACCTTGATTTTGCTGAAAATCTTGTATAACTCTTCTTATCTTAGATGTCTTGCTTGCTGGATAGAACTCCTACAAGAACCTTGTCTTTAACTGCTCGCAAGTAGTGATACTGTTAGCTAGCAGTGACGTGAACCACTACTTAGCTCTATCCTTTAGTGTGAATGGAAATAACATAATCCTAAATAAGTCTCTATTGGCATTCCTAGGTATATTTGCATTGGCTATAGCTAATAACTCGTAACGATAGTTATAAGGATCATCCTGCTTATAACCTCTAAATTCAAGCAATACTCCTAACAACTGTGACCTAATCTCTACCTGACAATCTACATTTTCAGGAAAAATATAGGCGAAGCATCATCATACTCCCACGGTTGGAAGTGCGATGCAACCGACTGCCCAATCGGTTGTGGAAAATAAAATGGAGGAACGAAATTAACATCATTGTAGAGCCCAGTATTATAATACTGTTGTCCTCTCCACTGATTGTTCTGTTGTTGCTGTCATGGAAATCCTCGATGTAACACCTCGTTTTTAATAAAACATCTTCATTTAAATAAATATCAATTTATTCAATAATTAACATTTTGAAGATATTTAGAAATCATTTTAAACATCAATTCACTGCATGAATCCCCGATTAAGCAGCATCAGTGTGTACCCGTCATGCCTGTCCGTCATTTCCACCTGTACAACCTGAAATGGTAATTTAAAAGGGAAAGGATAAGCACACGGCTTAGTGAGTTCCAACAACTACACAACATATCAGCTACACATACTTTACCCCTAATAGGAAAAATACAACCACACGTCACATAATCTGCTCTACCCAGTATATTGGATTATAACCTCCTATACGTATCTGCTCAGTAAATCTAATTCCCCTGCTCAGCACTTAGAGCCGCGCATACCCTGTACGTCGAGTCATGCGTAACTGCTGAGTGTATTTTGCTCGTATCTCTATATTACTCAGTACGTCGAGCCCACACACACCATAACCCAACCCATACAATTATAACACAAAGATATATATCAATAATATACACACAACTTGGTACTATTTACCAACATCTTATAAACATCTTATAAGCACACAAAAATACGGTAAAGGACATATAACGTCCAGACAATGTAGTGAGAAACTCACCTGGTTATAGTCGACTACAACATTTATCTCTGCTTCGTATTCCCTCTTTAACTGTTAACACAGTAAGACATTTATCACTCTTTAATTCTTAACTATCTTATAGTTGCATCATTAAACTCTTCCATAATTCCAACATGATACCTCGTGATTTGTCAAGTAAAGGATAGCCAGGTAGAAGATTAGTTGGGTGGCAGGATCCTTTCAGCATTTTTGCATTTCAGAAAATCCAACAACCAGATCCCAAGTAATCGGCCTAGACACCATCCTCGTAAGTAAATCACTCGGTATTATTTTTGGAATTACGAATAGTATAACCTCTACATATTATAGTTTAACACTTATAAACTACTATTCACGATGTCATCACGACGTCATCACGACATCATCGTCGATATCATCACGACATCATCGTTGACGTCATCACGAGGTAAGCGCTTACTTCATTTCTCGGGTACTATTCACGCCGGAGTACTATTCACGACGGAGTTACTATTCACGCCGGAGTTACTGTTCACGCCGGAGTTACTATTCACAACGGTTTTTTTTTTTTTGAAAAACGGTCGTTACAAGTTCTCTTCCCTTTATAAGATTCCGTCCCCGGAATCTCCAACGTTGACATACACTTATTCTTCCACTCAATCATTCTCTATTTCAACACAATACGGTTGTATTAGTAAACCCAAAGGGTATACCCAAAGGGTATTACAATACTGGCACATTAACCACCTCTAATCAACTAGGCCAACCTATTGAGACTAATAAGTACTCGTTATGTAATCTCATATACTCACAATACTGACATCATGGATGCAAGGTACTTGTTATGCATCGTATAATCATAATCACATGTTCTCCACATCATATCACAACCCCTGCTATTCACAACCTCAACAGCTCAGCTATTCACCAGACACCCGACTGTATGTGTGTTAGAACTGCCAACCAATAAAGCCATCACAACACTTGTATGTGGTCCCACCACAATTACTGCTCATAAGATCCACAACACATATGTGGTCTTACCAAATATGGCCCCACTAAATAAGTGGTCACAACCACAAGTACTATTAACCCCCAGAATAAATGGTCACAACTACAAGTTACCAGTGGCCCCACGGAATAAGTGGTCTCAACCACAAGTACAAGTAGCCCCATAGCATAAGTGGTCCCAACCACAATACTAGTAGCCCCACCTAATAAGTGGTCCCAACTACAAGTATAAGTGGCCCCACAGAATAAACAGCTTTTCGCTCTAAAGGCTTAACGGTTAACACACATACGACTGCACAGCTCTGCAACCAACCCCATGACACCAAGAATCCTCATATCAGCTCAGCCTCTACAAAATCTCCACCCACCATAGGATACCATATCCATGGTTATCACCACTTAATACTCACGTATTCGTCCGCACAGCTAATATCAACTAGATATTCAACCAGCTACCGACACAGTTTATCCACGGTTACTTGCCTACGAGTTACCTACTTAAGAGGTATTCACTTAGTCTATTACCCAACACACATATGCTAACAAGATAGTTATCTTGGTCAGTTAGCAATATTTTCTCAACTCATTATTTTCATATTCTAACAGATTTTAAGTACATGATACACTGATAGGCCACATCTAGCCTATTATGATACATTCGTTCATAGTATTCACTACCTACATGAATACCCTTACGCCACACCACTATGTCATCTGCACTCTCACGAATTGTTATTATATGTCCATCCCGTATACATGTACTTCTCTTGTACGGGAATGGATAAAACTCTAATTCTGCAAACATACGACACCACGTATAAAACCTTATGTTTCTAGCATGTACACGTATATCTGTACGTATATTTTTCACATCTATATACTGCTTTAGTTCACGTATGTCTTCTTCCAAATTATGCCATCCAGTTACTGGATCCCAATTTCTGCTGATACGCTCACATACATCCTCAGCCTTCATCATTATCGTACTACAGTCATCTGACACACTTCGTATATAAAACTTGTTAACCAACAACAATAGATGACCTGGAAGCCTCACATATATCTCCATATCTGGAAATGAAATTTGCGACTTATGGTCTTCTCTAAATAACATTCCGTTTATTTATAGTCAATCAAAATCGACTATTCTAGCAATCAACATCTTCTTTTTATCATCCACTATCTGTGCTTTTCTTAGTAACGAAGAGACTTAACGTGTCACTTTTGCACAGCTCATCTACTATAGTCACATCAACTGTTCATTACTTAATTATTAAGAAATGAAACGTCACTAGATTCTCAATCTCCAAAGTCCTAATTGATCCCAATAAACTCTATGATTGCCAACCAATAGAATGGACAAATACAGTTTATCAGCATATACACCAATTAGTTATACCCTTAGTCTATTGGATTCCTTACGACCAACTCCCGATTCGAACGCGGATCCTGTGCTTTCAATAGTAGGAGCTCTACTACTATCTTCCACACCTACCCTCGTTCGTTTCAGAACTTGTCTAGAAGTCCCCAATTCACTTCTCACGATAATTTTACCACCTATACCCCAGGTTGTTTTACGAACATAGTCATAGAAAATTTTTCACATAAAAGGATTTACCTTATGGATATCACTTATCAAGGAACATGCAACTTGGCCAACTCAAAAATTCTAGGACTATTTAGTTCCTACTGCCTACACTTTAATGGCATTTAAGCACACATATATTACAGAAATATCAACAAAGACTAAGCACTTAACCTTTTCCCCACTGACGTCGGATGACGGTACACACTGCGTCTTTGCAACAACATTCATTTAACCCCTTACTCGAAAAACAACTTATAATTTCTTGTAAAAATATTTCCAAAGAAAACTTTTAAGTCTCAAGCTTGAGATCAAAACCCATCAAGTGAGTCTGATTCACTCAAGCCTTGGCTCTGATACCAACTTGTAACACCTGGTTTTTAATAAAACAACTTCATTTAAATAAATATCAATTTATTCAATAATTAACATTTTGAAGATATTTAGAAATCATTTTAAACATCAATTCACTGCATGAATCCCCAATTAAGCAGCATCAGTGTGTACCCGTCATGCCTGTCCGTCATTTCCACCTGTACAACTTGAAATGGTAATTTAAAAGGGAAAGGATAAGCACACGGCTTAGTGAGTTCCAACAACTACACAGCATATCAGCTACACATACTTTACCCCTAACAGGAAAAATACAACTACACGTCACATAATCTGCTCTACCCAGTATATTGGATTATAACCTCCTATACGTATCTGCTCAGTAAATCTAATTCCCCTGCTCAGCACTTAGAGCCGCGCATACCCTGTACGTCGAGTCATGCGTATCTGCTCAGTGTCTTTTGCTCGTATCTCTATATTACTTAGTACGTCGAGCCCACACACACCATAACCCAACCCATATAATTATTAAAGAAAGATATATATCAATAATATACACACAACTTGGTACTATTTACCAACATCTTATAAACATCTTATAAGCACACAAAAATACGGTAAAGGACATATAACGTCCAGACAATGTAGTGAGAAACTCACCTGGTTATAGTCGACTACAACATTTATCTGTGCTTCGTATTCCCTCTTTAACTGTTAACACAGTAAGACATTTATCACTCCTTAATTCTTAACTATCTTATAGTTGCATCATTAAACTCTTCCATAATTCCAACATGATACCTCGTGATTTGTCAAGTAAAGGATAGCCAGGTAGAAGATTAGTTGGGGTGGCAGGATCCTTTCAGCATTTTAGCCTTTCAGAAAATCCAACAACCAGATCCCAAGTAATCGGCCTAGACACCATCCTCGTAAGTAAATCACTCGGTATTATTTTTGGAATTACGAATAGTATAACCTCTACATATTATAGTTTAACACTTATAAACTACTAGAGAAATACAATAGTGATTAATCACTTAAGATTGGCGTTTTCGCAAAGCCTTGGCACGTTTCCCGTTCCGCTCTTCCAACTCTTCCCGAGCACCTCGTTACCAGCTACCGCTCGCTCCTAACTCCTCCCGACCTATTTTCCTCATCAGAACACTCCTCGATATCGTAAGGTTGTTTGGTGTTTGTTGTGGGTTGAAATGAAGAAGTTGGGCCTCTATTTATAGGGCTTGAAAACACTATTCACGATGTCATCACGACGTCATCGTCGATGTCATCACGACATCATCGTTGACGTCATCACGAGGTAAGCGCTTACTTCATTTCTCGGGGGTACTATTCACGCCAGAGTACTATTCACGACGGAGTTACTATTCACGCCGGAGTTACTATTCATGTCGGAGTTAGTATTCACAACGGTTTTTTTTTTTATGAAAAACGGTCGTTACACTCGACCTTGATTCCACTAGTTGTAGTTGTAGTTGTGGTTGGGCATCCAACCATCGTCTCTATCTTCGTACTCGAGGTCTCCTAACTGAGCCTGGTGGTGTTGCGATTGTTTTTGTTGCTGTACAAGCGGTATTTGAGGTTGCGGTTGTGGTTGTTGGAATTGTGGTTGTGGAATCTACACCTGTTGGCGTTGGCATGGAACACTATCACGGTTCGGTACTCCCCATGGCTGTGCAACTCCTGCAAGTGGTCCACGAGAACTGGGTATGGGTTGAATTGCGGGTTGAACTAAAGGTTGGACTAATTGTGGAAATGGCACAGGGGCTGAAGCTGCATTGCCACCACTAGCACTCGTGGAAGCTCTATTGGTATTTACCGGAACCGGGGGCACAATCGGCTGTCCCCCTGTTACCTCGGCATCTAGCTCATGGGTAACATCCTCAACTAAAATATCATCAAACCTCATATTGAATAATGTTTTGTGAACAAGACTTCTTCGTGCAGTTCTTTCGATCTCAGAATCAAACAAAAGAGGTGACATTTCTTCACCTTGACGCGTACGCATCCACTAGATGCAAAAGACCGTAAAAACAATCAAACTAAACTATGAAGAAAACAATCGATTGACACAATCTGTCAAGTGCACAACTCCCCAGCAACGGCGCCTAAATTTGACACGTCGTAGTCGTTGATGCGGTAAAAAATATAGAATAAAACCTTACAGTCCACTAGTATCGGTAACTAAGAGTCGAACCAAGGAGATCGTGGTTGACACTTTGTGTCAAAATATGGCCAATGTGTAGTGTCACTCTATAGACAGTTTCTATTCTTACACTTGTTTCTGAAAGAACTCAAAACACGAAAAGTGAAATTTAATCCAACAATCTACCCCGAAATGATAATTCAAAATCAAACTAACCATGCTATTTTGATCCCGAGACCAATTCACAAAATCAGAATCAAAGCAAACCAGAAACGATGAAACGAAGAACAATAAATAATACTGAAATCATAACTTGCGACAAAATAGAATCAAATATAAATTGCATTAAACCAAAACCCGAGTTAGAGCTGAATGCTTCTGAAAACAGGAAGCAATTCAGATCCACGTGGTCAATGGTGTTCTACAATCTAGAACCCTTGATCACATGTATCAATGAAAAACCGAAAAAATGATAAAACAATAAAAGCTAACTACTATGAAATCTACTGCTAAAGCTACGAATGTCCGAGTCAAAGAAGCCTAAGTGTCTCTCAAAGGTGCAATCTTCCCTCTCGAATCATGAACCGGGACCTGCTATTTATAGTTGCGGATTTGGCCTATATGCGTTGTGGCATAGCCTTGTACACGGCACGGGTCAACCTTATCCCCTATTTCTTCGCACTTTCAATTTCGAATCTTCACCCGTTGAAACAGCTTACCGCGTCGCGTCACTCCTTGGTTTGCGGCGCGCGTGTTACTTTAATCTGAATTCTGCTTTCCTTCCAACTTTGCCAAAATGTGCACTTTTTAGCCTGTATTATTCATAAAATACCACACAAGCCCTTGGCACTAAAAGTGAGTAATATTAGTCCTATCAGAAGGATATTTCATCTAAAACTCAGCTCAATAACGAATATAATGCTTAACATTACTAGGCGTTATCAGATACTGATACTATGTGTATCCAACTTCTCATCGTTGATGTTGGTATCCTCTTCCATCAAATCCTCCATAACGTCTTCGATAACATCAGTCATATCGTTTCTTGGCGCCATCATCCAACAACTATAGGAATTGTTGTTTCACCATCATAGCTCCACCTCTTGTACGACGGAGAGAACCCAAATACCCATATATGATGTTTCATTTGTAACATAGGTACTAAGATAGTGTTTTGACATTGTTTATGATAGGTTTTATGAAAATCAACTAAACTTAAACCCTAAGTTCACATGCAACCTAATTGGATCTTTGTTTTCACTATTGAACATATAAAATATACCTATAGGCCAATCGAAAATTACTAGAAGAATTAAAAGAAAAATACTAACCTTTAGTCCAATCTTTTGGAAACTAGCACCACACGTGTCGTGCCTCTATTGGAATCACACCCAACCAAGCAATAAGAAAAACCCAGAGAGAATGAGAATAACGAGCACCCAATATGGGATCCAGAGCCCCATATTTATAGCCTTCAAAAGGGATCAGCAGATAAACCTCATTTGAATTCAAACTGAGATAAAACCCTATCTCTAATCTCTTTTCCGGCTACAGGCGGCGCGCGTCGCGCGTGTACATGTTCTACTATTGAATAGTTACATGTTCAGCCCCTGTATTTTTAATTAATCCAATTAATCCCAAAATTAATCCAATTAATTTCTGATTAATTATTAATTAAATAATACTATTTCTAATTAATATACTATCCTCATAATATATTAATAAATCATTTCTATTGATTTATTAATAACATAATAAATTAATCTCTCTCTGTAAAGGTTATTCTATCAAATTACTAGCTATAAGGGCAACCCAGAAGTACTTTGCTACTATCAATCAAATAAATACAAATTATAAGTCATGGCTAAGACACCTAATCTAACAGTCTCCCACTTGGATAAGTCTATGACTATAATTACCAGTTTACCTTCTAAATTGATCAGCAAATTGTAGCTTCCAAAAGCCGTTGCCGAACTCTGACCCAGTCAGTTCTCTCCAAAGATAAGTGATCATATGATCCTCCGTTCTATAAGATACCGTTTGGACTAAAGACATGGATTAAGATCAATCTTTGTTCGATACTCTGTTTCCCGATTTTCGATTTGCATATGACATAAGACTTTTAATTGAACACATCAATTTAGTCCTGGCTGGCCAGCACTTTCAGTCATAACCAAATCATATGCTTATACCCTTTACCAGTCAAATCGCTTATACCCTTTACCAGTCAAATCGTTCACAACAACATATTTTATAACATCGAGTTACTGATGCGTTTACGCACTATCAATGAACAATCGACTTGTAAATTATAACTCATATGTATCTGCTTCAAGACCATAATATGTTATCGTCTCAGAATTACTTGTGATATAATCCATGAAGCAATTCTCTAAGTGTGGGTTTATCCAATACTGAAATCCCTATTTCTAACTACTCATTAATGTTGTAGCAATGTCATTTCTATGTCTAACTCATTAGACAGTCTACAATCCTTTTCATGACAGCCTTGATTTACTACTCACTTCCTAAAGTATGAACGACTGTGGATATTTGAATAATCGTATTATTCGGGAAGTAAAACATGCAAAATTGAAACACAATGATAAACAATTGACAAACAGCAGTAAACAATACTAATAAATAATTCTCTATTATTAAATCACCAAAAGTCAATTACATTTATATTGTTACAAGTTTCAGACAACTATCTAACTACTAAAACTAATAGCATCTTTCAATCCAATGCTCTTAGTATGCTGATTGTGGTTGATCCTACTCAGAGCCTTCGTCAAGGGATCTACAGGATTCTCTTTAGATCATACCCTCTTCACAATGAGGTGACCTTCTTCTACCCTATGTCTGATGTAGTAGTACTTTATGTCGATGTATCTGGACTTTCCATGATCTCTCGGTTCCTTTGTCAAAGCAACCGCTCTTTCGTTATCACTAAATAGTTCCATAGGCTCCTGAATGGTCGGGACTACTCCAAGGTCACCGATGAAGTTCTTCAGCTAAGTCGCTTCCTTTGATGCTTCACTTGCAGCTATGTACTCTGATTCGCACGTTGAATTAGCCACCGTCTCTTTCTTGGAACTCTTCCAAGTAACCGCTCCACCATTTAAAAGAAACACCCAGCACGACTGAGACCGACCTTGTCTCTATCAGTCTGGAAGTTGGCGTCAGTATACCCACTAACTCTCAACGCATCACTACCATCAAGGACTAGGACCATATCCTTCGTCCTCCACAAATACTTGAGAATATTCTTAACGGCTATCCAATGAGCTCTGCTAGGATTTCCTTGATAACGACTGACCATGCTCAAAGCAAAGGACATGTCAGGACAAGTACATATCATAGCGTACATGATGGACCCCACAACCGAAGCATAACGTACTCGACTCATATCAGCTATCTCTTCATCTGTACTCGGGCTTTGAGTCTTACTCAATTTTGCATTGCTCTGGATAGGCAGCTCTCCTTTCTTGGAATTCTCCATACTAAACCTCTTTAGTACTTTATCCAAGTATGAGCTTTAACTAAGTCCTATTAGTCTCTTCTTTTTATCTCTCAATATCCTTATCCCGAGAATATAAGCTACTTCTCCTAGGTCTTTCATGGCGAAACACTACCCAAGCCAAGATTTAACGTCTTGCAAGGTTGGAACGTCGTTTCCCAGGAGCAATATGTCATCAACATATAGCACCAGAAAAGTAACTAGACTCCCTCTAGCCTTGATATACACATCGGACTCGTCTTCGTTCCTAGTGAAACCAAACTCTTTGACTTTCTCATGGAAGTAGAGATCCCAGCTGTGAGAAGCTTGTTTCAATCCATAGATTGATTTCTCAAGCTTACACACTCTATTGGGATACTTTGCATCTAAAAAACCCTCTGGCTGATTCATGCAAACATCCTTAGCCAACTTCCTGTTAAGGAAAGCGGTTTTGACATCCATCTGCGAAATTTCATAATCATGAAATGCAGTTATAGCGAGCATTATCCTATTAGACTTAATCTTAGCCACTGGTGAGAAGGTATCATCAAAGTCAACCCCCGAGGTTTGAGTAAAGCCCTTCGTAACCAGTCGAGCCTTGAAAGTGTGTATTTTTCCATCCATGTCGGTCTTCTTCTTGAAGATCCATTGGTACCCAACTGTCTTTCGACCTGGTACATTATCAACATAATTCCAAACTTGGTTGTCATACATGGACTTGATCTCGCTGTCCATTACCTCTTTCCATTTAGCAGCCTCAGGGCCTGCCACTGCTTCCTTCTAGTTAGCTGGCTCATCCAAATTTACCTGTATCCTATCACTGACAAACGTGTCACCATCCATAGTTATATGGAAACCATAAAACTCGGGCAGCATGCTAAATCTATCGAAGAGTCTAGGAGGTAACAGATTGTTTATCGGCTCAACAGGAACTTCTTCCTCTTGTTGAGTGCTAGTATCTTCTAAGGTTCCTTCGTTGGATGACTCCTGAATTTCTTCAAGGTCAATGGTACTCCCACTTTCCTCTTTGAATATGAGCTCTCTCTCTCTCGAAAAACTCCTCGTCGTGCTACAAATACCAAATCCTTGCTCGGTCTGTAGAACAAGTATACTGTTTTAGGTATCCAATGAAAATACATTTCTCACTTCTAGCTGCGAGTTTATCGTGAGTCTCTCGTCTAACGAAATCTTCACAACCCCAGACTTTGATATGTGCTAACGAGGGAAGTTTCCCTGTCCACATTTCGTGAGGTGTTTTGGCAACCTTCTTAGTAGGGACAAGATTGAGGATGTGGGCGGTAGTCTCTAAGACATACCCCCAGAAGTGGATAGGAAGAGAAGCTCTACTCATCATGAAACGAACCATGTACAACAAGGTTCGGTTACGCCTCTCAGCCACACCGCTCAACTATGGTGTTCTAAGAGGAGTTAACTATGAAACAATTCCACATTCCTTAAGATAGTCTAGGAACTCAAAACTAAGATACTCACCGCCTCTATCGGATCTAAGCATATTTATTTTCCTGCCTAATTGATTCTCAACTTCATTCTTAAACTCTTTGAACTTTTCAAAGGTTGCTGACTTATGTTTGATCAAGTAGATATACCTATATCTGCTATAATCATCCGTAAAAGTCACATAGAAGCGATTGGCATCCCTTGTGGTTGATCTGAAGGGTGCACACACATCTGTGTGTATGTTATCCAACATACCTTCACCTCTTTAACAAGTCCTTGTGAAAGGTGATTTTGTCATTTTTCCTAAAAGACAAGATTTGCATACATCATCCGATTTGAGGTCGAATGATTCCAGCACTCCATCCTTTTGGAGTTGGGCGATGCATTTCTTGTTAATATGCCCAAGACGACAATGCCACAAGCATGCCTATACCATTAAAAAAATCAATTTGTAATATACTATTGCCTAAATTGTCTACAGAAGTTACAGTTTAATACACACCATCACAAGTTAAAGCTTCAAATTATAAAGACACCATTCTTATATACAAAAATTGAACCATTCAAATTATTAAACGAATATTTAAAACCTTGTTTGAACAATGCATGAAAAGAAATAATGTTTCGAGCCATTTCTAGCAAATAACAACAATTTAAAAAATCTAAAATAACTTCAATACTGAGCAATAAACTATAAATCCCTATCTTGGTGACAGGTGACGATCTCCTATTTCCCATGATCAAATTTATTCTCCTGTGCTCCACCTCCTTACTTTCCTTTAGGCCCTGCAAATTACAACAAATGTGAAAACCACACCCTGTATCAAGGACCCAAGAACAAGGAAATGATGAGGTTTTAGAGAGAGCGTATATACCTACTGACGATGGCTTCGCTTTGCTATCCTTGATGTCCTGCAACTATTTAGGGTAGCTTCTTTTCCAGTGGCCATTCTCTTTGCAATAGAAACAGTCGGCTTCTTTGGGGTTCGAGAAGTGAGGCGTGTCAGAACTGGTCCTGGCTCTCAGACCATTACTGGATGACCCGACTTAAGCCTTGCCCTTCCAATTTTGCTTAGGAGGAGCTTTCCTCTTCTTTCCTCTTCCAATAGCCATGACAGGAGAATTGGCAGATGGTACACCTTTACCTTTTAATGCGTCTTCTGCGGTCTGCAGCATATTATGCAGTTCATCCAAAGTGGTCTGAGTGTTGTTCAAATGATAGGCTAATATGAACTGATCATAACAACTCGCCAAGGAGTTAAGGACCATGTCAATAGCCAGCTCCTCATCGATCTGCATATTGAGCTTCTGAAGCCTTTCCACATATCTCTGTATCCTTTGCTCGTGGGTGCAGACAAACTCTCCGTCTTTTAGTTTACAAGCCATTAGGGCTCAGACTACCTCATATTTCTCCTGACGAGCTCGCTTGCGGAACTTTTCCGCAAGGTCCTTGTTTATCTCATATAGCCAATATACTCGTAAAACCTTTGCAATTCCGGGACCATGGTAGCAACCATGATGCAGGCCACTTTGGTCGCATCATCATAGTGTTTCTTGTATGACGCATATTCCTCGGGAGTAGCTGTATCGCGATCAACTTCAATGAGCTCTTTTTCAAGGATATACTCTCTGTCCTCAAACCGAAGAGCCATTTTGATATTCCTCATCCAATCGTTGTAGTTTGTGCCATCTAATGTCACTTTGAAGCACAACAAGAGGATAAATGAGAAGTTGTTGTTGGAGTGGGGTGCGGGTTGGGGAGCAGAAGTATCAGCGTGGGAAGACATCTATAAAAGAAGATAGTTTTAGTTGGATATATAAATATTCCTTAATATTAACCCAAAATAATTATTAAGTCTAGGACCCAACTATATAATTCACAACTCTGAAGAGGGATGTCGTAATCTAATTGTAAATTTTATAAAGGTAGGCGAATGACGATCACCAATTCCACCGCCGAAGATAAACATATTAAGTGAAATTGCCAGATCTTTGAGATTTATTGAACTGTTCAATAGCATATTTTAATTTCAAACTACGCTCTTCCGTTTGTGACTGGGATGTCGAGGATCACAAACAAGATGTGAATAACCATGCAAATTAGCATGGTAACCTCAATGTCGTTTATCAACTCGATTGATGTGCCGATAAACCACACGCGCTCCATCAACAATGATAAATTTTGAGATACCCATTACAACTCTTTAATAGTCCCTATTAGTGTGCCGGTAAACCACACATGCTCCACTAACGACTAATAAAGTGTAATGTGCAATTTCATGGGTTAGCATATCTTTCACATTTTTTCTTAAGTAACTAGAGTTGGGATTTTATAAAATGGTTCTAGTACTTTGATTAATAACATTATACTTTTAATGAGATTAAGCGGTCCTATCAAACCCGTTGTGCTAACGACCCTCCACTGATCAAGGGAGCGGTGGGTGAGAGTGGACACCCATTCAACAGCCATTTTATAGGCAGTTTTCTTATACCCCTCCCCCCCAAGATAGACCAGCTTTGTGAATGAGGCATACTAGCGATTTGACTGACCAATTTCTTATACATATAAATATTAACTTTTAATTATAATATATATAAGATGTATTTTAAACTTTTAAAATATTCCTGGTTTATCCATTTAAATTTTCGAAATTAACTTTTAATTTTAAATTAAAATTTAAACCTTAATTGATTTAATATTTATCTTTTAATTAAACAATTAATTAAATAAATTAAATCAGATAGGAATCACAAATTAATCAAATTAATTTAATCCTATCCTTTAACCCACTAAAATCGAAAACACATAAGGGTTTAAGGTTATCCATTTATTAATTAATCACAATTACCAAAAATAGAAACTCCTTCTAAAACCCTAGGACCATTTTTGCAAATTAGGGTGGGGAGGGGATAGGGTTTCGAAAACCCTAACCCCCAAATCGATTTGGCCTATTTTAGGGTTTAGTTTCAATAAACTCTAAATTCAAGGTATAACTATTATAGCAATTCAAACAGAAAACAAACAAATAGCTCTGATACCACTGATAGGTTTTATGCAAATTAACTAAACTTAAACCTTATGTTCACATGTAACCTAATTGGATCTATGTTTTCACTATTTGAACATATAAAATATACCTATAAGCCAATCGAAAATTACTAGAAGAATTAAAAGAAAATTACTAACCTTTTGTTCAATCTTTTGAAAACTAGCACCACACGTGTCGTGCCTCTAATGGAATTACACCCAAGCAAGCAATAAGAAAAACCCAGAGAGAATGAGAATATAGAGCACCCAATATGGGATCCAGAGCCCCATATTTATAGCCTTCAAATGGGATCAGTAGATAAACCTCATTTGAATTCAAACTAAGATAAAACCCTATCTCTAATCTCTTTTTCGGCTACAGGAGGCGCGCGTCACAGACCACTTATGCGCACGTCGCGCGTGTACATGTTCGACTATGAATAGTTACATGTTCAACCCCTGTACTTTTAATTAATCCAATTAATCCCAAAATTAATGCAATTAATTTCTGATTAACTATTAATTAAATAATATTATTTCTAATTAATATACTATCCTCATAATATATTAACAAATCATTTCTATTGATTTATTAATCACATAATAAATAAATCTCTCTCTCTAAAGGTTATTCTGTCGAATTACTGGCTATGAGGGCAACCCAAAAGGACTTTGCTAATATCAATCAAGTAAATACAAATTATAAGTCATGGCTTAGACACCTAATCCAACTGTTGACACGCACATCTTGTTGGATTAGGTGTCTAAGCCATGACTATAATTGGTATATACTTGATTGATAGTAGCAAAGTCCTTTTAGGTTGCCCTCATAGCTGGTAATTTGAAGAATAACTTTTAGAGAGAGAGATTGATTTATTATGTGATTAATAAATTAATATAAATAATTTTTTAATATATTATGAGGATAATATATTAATTAGGAATAGTATTATTTAATTAATAATTAATCAGAAATTAATTGGAATTAATTTTGGGATTAATTAGATTAATTAAAAGTATAGGGGCTGAATTGTAATTATTCAATAGTTGAGTAGTAAACTATTATAGCAGGGCTATATGAGTTGGCGAAAATTAGGATATGATTCTCCATAATTTTCGATATTGGGCCCTATTTTGGTGGTTTATGCTTTCATTATGTCGTCTGTAGACATTTTGGGCTTGCTAGGCTAATTGTGTAGTTGGGCTTTACAGGTAATTGCCTTGTGTAGCTATGTTAGTATAAATAGTCTTTGTGTAAGGGTGTTTAGGGTGGGTGACTCGAAATCCTTGTATAGGGGGCTTAGTGAATTTGTGTGATGCTTATGTGTGCCTGATCATTGTACCAGTCGTTCAATTAATTCAAACGAGTGCATTTGATCATTTTATTCGTGTTTCTACTTCATCTTTCATATTTCTTGATTGTGTTCAATTGGATTTCTGCACCAATTGAATCCTTATATGATTGATATCGTTATAAAACAAATATGGGACTAACAATTGGTATCAGAGCTTGAAAACAATTTTATTGTTTTGATATCAATCATCTTTCAAGAAAAATTATCAAGATTTGGTGTTTTTGGTGTTCCATTTAATTGTTACTGTTCATCAGCCGGTATTAAGGATCTTCAAAAGTTCTACGTGTTCATCGGATTTCAATTGTGGAAATAGTCAATCAAATCTTCAAAAATCTCGATAATTAAGGAATTGCCATTCTTTTGGTCGTTTTCGGTGAATTCAAAGAGGATTTCGGCGGCAAAAGGGGCATTTTGGTCAATGTTTAGGTCAAAGCTTGGTTATCGGTCATCATTCGATCAAAAGTGAGGTTTTTGGTCAAACCTTGGTCAACAGGAGAGGATTTCGGTCAACATCAATCGAAAAGCTGTGGTTTTCGGTCATTTCGGAGTCACAACTTAGGATTTCGGTCAACTCTGGTCAAACTTCAAGGTTTTCGGTCAGAATTAGTCCGAAATTGAATTCTCTCGAGTGAATTTGCTAAAATTTCACAAATTTTTGGATTATTTTAACTTGATTATTTTAAAATGACCACCGAAACAAAAGATTCGTGCAAAAATTCATGTTGTTTGGACTGTGAAACAATAATTAATAAATATCGCGAAATAAACGAGAATCTTGTGAGGGAATTTTCGAACTTGAGAATTTAAATTAAAACCTTAAAAGGAAAATTAAACCTTTACAAGAAAAACTGGACGCAAAAATAAGCGATTTCAAAATATTACAGGATGATTACAGCACTAAAAATTGTCTTCTTAAAATTGCTAACGAAGACATTGTCAAATTGACTGTCGAGTGTGACTCTCTGAAAGCTCAAGTTCAAGATAAAGAATTTGTTTTCAAAAAATTCGAAGGGTCAAGCACGATAGTTGAATCCATGATTGAGTCTCAACTTAAATGGAATGAAAATCAGGGTCTTGGATACAAATGTGTCCCGCCCTCGTTCAATAATAATTTCACCCCAACCTTTGATTGAAACGACATTTTTGTTGCAGAGAAGTCCAGCCAGGCTGAGAAGGATGTGTTAGAAAATACTGATGTATTTGTTGAGTGTGCAGGAAAATCTAAACAAAATGATGAACAATCTGATTCTGAAGAACCTTCCTCTACCACATCATCTACATCAGAATCAAATGCAAACCAAAAATCTGGATCTGCCAGTTGCTCCACAAGGAGTAATGATGCTGCTAAAAATAAATTTGCTCAGGCATCTAACAAATTTAAGCCAAAGAAACCTGTGAAGCAAACACCCACATGTGTGTGCAGTTATGGACATTCTCAGAAGCCATCCACTTCTGGATCAGGATACAGTCCACATCATGTTGTTTAGAAAAGACAGACATGCTACAACTATGGAACTCCTGGACATATATCCAGAAACTGTCCAAAACCCACCTATACTCCTTAGCATGTGAAAATCCAGGAGAATGTGCAAAGAGGAAGATCCATCAAGAGAAACTCTTCAAGATCTCATTCAAGGGATGGTGACTGGAACATTGCCAAAGCAAAAAGACAGTCACAAAAGGACAGAAGGACAAGTCCCAGAGTTGATTCAACAAAGTCAAAATCTACAAAATCAATGTCATCTTAAGGATCCACATTTAGTTCGCACTAGCAATTCAAGCTAAAAACAAAGGGCAAATCAACTCCCAATTCAAACACTGGAACATCCACCCGGTCAATCAAAGGAATGTCAAGACCAAACTACCAATGGGTACCTAAAAGGAGTAATTCTAAACCTTTAACATGTTCTGTTTATTCTTCAAACTCTATTCTTGATAAACAGGACATGATATGGGAGCAAGTGACATGCTCTGACGGCAGTGGCAAACCCAGTTACAAGATGGACTGGGTTCCTAAAAGGAACTAATCCTGCATTGTGTATAGGAGTAGCCATGGAGGCATATAATCAAACCTAAGTTTGTTGGTAATGGCTGCTTCATGAACATAATGGGAGACATCTCTCTACTGTGAATAATTTATATTTTTATAGAGAGTATGTGTCCGTTACGGGAAAAAGAAATGGCGCTCATAAAATGGAAATTCATTAAAGTCTCTTCAATTACAAAATATACGGTTTGATCTCTTCGACTTTTTCTTTCTGATTCTGGTCTGTTGTGCTCCTAAATGTTCTTGATTTTTGTTTCGTAACAAATTTTTATTTGTTTTGTCTCTTCCCATGCTTAACCCTAGGGGGAGAGTAATCTTTATATAAATCCATAAAAACGATAAAATTTTAAAACTACAAAAAATAATGTCCTTGCATGTTCTTAAGAAATTTAGAAAATTAAAAATTAAAAATTAAAATTGACTGTGTTGATCAAATGTCCAATCTTGCCTTAACTGTTAGTTTGTTCCTATTTGGAAACGATATTCGTGTAGATAACTATAGCTGTTTTTCAAGTTGAATAGGATTCACATAGATTGCAAAGTGAAATAATTGGAATTGAAATGATGCACAGAAGGTTCAGTATTTGTTTAAGGATTATGAATGCTTACGGTGGTCGCCTATCTGGTTTATGTACTATCACCATGAGCTTAAAGTTCATTAAACTTAAGTTGCAGTGAAAGTGTCTTGTCTGAGAATCTGTGTCTACCTAATTTCCTCTACATACATGGTTTATCAATCTTGGCTTTCCCAATGATCTGGGTCTGAGAGAAACTTTTAGTATACTATCTTGGTCTGCTGAGTGTGTCCTATTGTCACAACCCACACTAAAGTAGTGTGTGGTTAGGCTAAGAGAGGCTAATGCGCCCACATGTCAAAAGATTCATTAGTATTAAATTAAAAGAGGCACAAAATCAGCCCATCTAGAGACCCTAAAAGAGGCCAATGCGCTCAGATGTTTAAAGCCTAAGGAGCATCAATACAAATTGTATAAGAACTCCTCGAAAAGATGCCAATGATGCACAACAGGAAAAGCAATGAAAATTGTGTTAGCACTTCTAAAAATATGCCAATGTTGCACAAGCCAAAAGAGTAAGGAAAACATGTAAGAGTTATGACTAAAAAAGAACATAGACTTTGGGAAAAGAGCCAGTTAACCAAAGAGTTTCTCGATTAAAAAGGGGAGACGACCTGTGTATGTTATGAAAATTTTTTTTTAGAGATAGTTTCTCGAGATAAAGTTTTTCACTCAAAATGAAGAAACTGGAATAGACGTTTCAAATTGAAACGAATGTTAAGACAATTATCCGGGTTGGCGATTATCTAGACACAATAACCGTTTATATCCTTCTATAAATCCTAAATTATATATGCATGATTTTAACAACGGCTGTTTATGATGCAGCTGTGTAAGTTCTACTTGCAAAGAAAAACGTAAGCATATTCTGAAAATAGCAACTGAACGTGTAACTAACTTAAATTTTGGTAGGAATAATTGGATTGTTATCTGCACAGTTGTCAAAATTAATTTGTGTTCATTATAGTTTAATTTTTTAAATTAATTTTTTAACCTTTTTAGAAAATAAAAATTTCCGTAAATCTTTGATTTAGGGGGAGAAATTGTGAAAATCAAATAAAAATTAAAAATTACGAAAAACAAATAAAAATTATAAATTGTGAAAATAAAATAAAATAAAATTGTTTTATTTATTTTAATTATTTAAAACTAGTGTGATTTTATTTTTCAAAAACATAATTTAGTGGGCCGAAATCCTTTGGGCCGAAATTTCGAATTAAAAAACATTTAGTGGGCCGAAATCCTTTGGGCAGGATTTTGGTGTTCGGTGGACCTTGGGCCGAAAACCCTTGGCCCACTTGAGGTTTTCGGGGTTTTTAAACCCCTTTTCACCACCGTTCCCACCTCTTCGCAAACCCTAGCTCCGCTTCTCTCTCTTTCTCTCTCGAACTGCTGCTGTCACTCCGTCTGTCCTTCTCGTTTTTCAAGTTTTACCGTCAAAAGGTGGAACTTTTTTGCTCAAATCATGCGAATGAACTTCATATCTTTTTTGTGTGTTTCGTTTTTTCGATTGTTGCAAGTTTTCGGGGACAATTTGAAACTATCGGTACCGAAAAAGAGGGTTTTCTCCCTTTGCGACATCATCAAGCGATCCAGGTTGTTGGCTGGATCCGGGTCGGACCGAAAAGGTCCTATGACCCGATCCATGTCGACCGAATACCCGCATGAGGACTGAAATCATTCTTTACCCGATCGCTTCATCTGGATTCGCTGCGACCCGACCCGTCTTGAACCGAAATGGTCCTAGTGGACCGAAATCCCATTTGACCCGCACTTGTTTATCCGTTTTAGCAGAATCGGACTCGATATGGACCGAAATCCACTTGTTGGACTGAAATGGCTCAAATTGGGCCGTTTTAGTCTATTAGACTTTGTTTTTTAATTATTTTGGACCGTTTCTTGCTTATTTGGACCGAAATGGACCTTTATGGGCAAAATAATTTCTTTGGAATTAATTTTAAAATTAAATGTGAAACTTAAATTTAAAATCCTTTAAATTTGATTTCCTTTATCTCGAAAACGGTAAATTAATTCCAGTAAATTGTTTCGGGCAACATCATGAGTTAATCTTCAAATTTATGCGAACCATTTTCTCACTTGGCCAGTTTGGTGCAAATTCAATGGCTGCTGCTGCAAATTACCTGAAAAGCGTGGACTTCCACAACATTCCCAGCTATGTAATGGATCCACCGGAGGCACACAAGGAAAATTTTCAATCCATGATCAATGGTTTGAACAACTGCCGCATCTCTCATGTGTTACATGTAAATCTAGTCATTTGCAAAGATCTTATAAATGACTTCCGGAAAGGTGCTGCTATCAGCAAAGAAGGAGAAGGTGATGTGACCATCAAATCTACTGTGAAAGGAGTGGAGATTGTCATTTCTGAGCAAGTGATTCGGGAAGTTCTCGAATTTGATGACGAGGCAGGGTTCTCAATTGAATACCCCGTTTAAAAGATGAAGGTTGGATTGGCTGAAATGTGCTACGAAGGGGGTATCCCACCCACTCTCAAAAAGATGCTTCCTCCTTTTTGGAGATTCCTTGCACATACTTTTGTGCTTTGTGTTTCTGGAAGGAAAGGAAGGTCTGATGAGATCAGCCGTGTTACCTCTGCTGCTATTGTCTCTCTTGCTCTGGATTGGGAGTACAATTACTCTCATTATGTATTTGAGGAAATGGAAAGCAACCTGCAACACTGAAGAAAGAACTTTTCCTGATGTACCCATGCTTTCTGCAGGAGATCTTCAACTAAAAATATCCCTAGCTCCAAAGAACTGCAAACAAGCTTGATTTGAAGCTTCTGGGTCCTAACACATTTATTCTGATGAAGCAAGTAAGAAAGAATTCAGATGGTTACAAGGGATTGAAAAAGCTAGTTAAATTTCGTAGATTTGCTGATGTTGAAGATGATCCTGTAATACTAGTTGCATCTGTTGCCGGTGTCGAAGAAACTCCTGAAATACCAGTTGCACAAGCTGCTGATGTCGGAAAAACTCCTGAATTACCAGTTGTACCTGATGCTGATGCTGAGAGTCAGAGCTCGTCTGGTATTTGGATATGAACAACTTATTGAGATTGATGACGATGATGAGGAGAAAGAAGAAGAGAGCCAAGATGAAGAAGACAACGAGCTTACAGTGAAAGAGCTTGATGATTTGATAGAAAGTGTTTTTGGCCCCTTAGGCAATGAAAATGAAGCTGAGACAGAAGTTCCACAGCCATCTGTGTTGATTCCTCCTCAACAAGATGTTGTTGCTACTGCTGAGCCAGAAAAAGGAGATCAAGAAGACCCCACTGTCAACCTAGTTTAATTTAAAAGAAGACGACTGGATCTACGACCAGGAGTCTATCGTCCGGAGACCTCCATAGATGTTCCTGCTACAACATCTACACCCACTAAAACTAATCCTAGCCCTACAGTTCATGTAGACGCAATTCCAGTTATTTCTAATGTTCAAAGCCAAGTTTTTCAAGAGCAACTGAGCCCAGAATTTCCTGAGATCCATAGTCCAATGTTTGATTCCAACCCTATGGACTTGGATGATCAAAGCCCAATTTGAGAGACTGCTTACAAGCCTGCTACTGAAGAAGTGGTGATACCAACCATTGAATTTCAAGCGGGTGGAAGCTCTTCTAATCGAATTCCCGTCAACACTTCAAAGGGCAATAATATAATGCAAGAATCAGAGTTTGTTGATGTGGTCTTTCTTCAAAACTGAATCTTTGAGCTCGAACAAAGTTCTGCTGAGAAAGAATTGTTAATTAGCAATCAAGAATTGCTGATTGGAAATCTTGATGTAAGATTGGGAGAGGTTGAAAAAGAAAATGCTGCCAAAGCCTCGAAGATCACCCAACTTGAAGCAAACTTGGGTGGAATGTCAGCACTACTCATTGATGTGAGGCAGCGGTTGTTTCAAAAGTTTGGAGTTGATTTCTTTGCTTCAGATGCAGAAGAAAACAGAGCTGCTGGTACTTTTGGTTCCAAACCTTATACTCCTGCCTCCAGCGTGAACTTAGACAATTACATGGCATCTGGGCCTCACACTGCTGAGGATAGAATAGAAGAATAGAGACAGAGAGAGAGCTCCAAAAGGCGAAGAGGGGAGACACTCTTGTCCGAGTCAACACTAATCAGCATGATCGTGACAATGACGAAACGGTGATATTTGTTGCTGATTTGAAGAAACGGTTCTCTGACAAGTATGGAGACCGTTCAGGCATAAAGTGTTCGGGATATCATGAGAAGAAGAAAATATGGTGGGTGAAGAGAAATTCCAACAACATTGAATACTATGACAAGCCCTACAAGTTCACTTCATGGACTAAGCTGGACCTGACGGAGTTGTCCAAGGCTCCTTTTCACAATCCTTCTGCATATCCAGTGGCCTGGAGATTTTTCAGATTTTTAGATATTCAAGTGCACAATGACTTCAGGGGGATGACAACAGCCAAATTCTTTACCAAAAAGGTCAAGGGTGTTAGAGATCCTTCAGGAAAACGGATCAAGAACATTTTCTGGCCTGCCACTGATAAGCTCAAGACGATTCCAATCGCCAAACCGCTTCCAGATCATTCTCTTCACGATATGGAGTTTTTGGCATTTGACCCCACGTCTCACACTGCGGTGATAAAGCTTAAAGATAATCAGATTCTTCTGATCGATCCTAAGGAATTGTTGATGTTTCGTGAACATGACATCAAAAAGCTTGCTCGTACGCAATATTTTCTGAAAGTCCTCTCCTGGAAGAAGCTGCCAAACCATTCACAGGAGTTGCCATAAGAATCGCTAAAAGAGGTTATTGGGCTAGAGGATTAGGGCGTGCTAACATGAGTCTACTGAATCTCGAGGTTTAAAAGGACTAGAAAGCAATAAACCAAGGGGGAGATTGTTGGGCGCTATTTTGGTGGTTTATGCTTTCATTATGTGGTCTATAGACGTTTTGGGCTTGCTAGGCTAATTGTGTAGTGGGCTTTACATGTAATGGCCTTGTGTAGCTATGTTAGTATAAATAGTCTTTGTGTAGGTGTGTTTAGGGTCGGTGAGTCGAAATCCTTGTGTGGGAGGCTTAGTGAATTCGTATGATGCTTGTGTGTGCGTGATCATTATACTAGTCGTTCAATTAATTCAAATGAGTGCATTTGATCATTTGATTCGTGTTTCTACCTCATCTGTAATATTTCTTGATTGTGTTTCAATTGGATTTCCACACCAATTGAATCCTTATATGATTGATATCGTTATAGAACAAATATGGGACTAATAATCGAAAACCTATATATAGATAAATAGGGATTTGAATTAAAGATAAAAGGTTTATTTCATTTGAATTCAAATAAGGTTTATCTCTAAGGCTTATCTGCTAATCCTTTTAAATCTATAAATAAGGGTCCCTGGCACCCAGTTTTCTGTGCCATTTACCATCACTCTCCTCTCTCTCTCTCTCTCTCTCTCTCTCTCTCTCTCTCTCTCTCTCTCTCTCTCTCTCTCTCTCTGGTTTTTCTTGTTGCTAGCTTTTGGTGTGAACCATTTGAGGCACGACGTTTGTGGTGCTCGCTTCCAAAAGATCAACAAAGGTTAGTAATTCTTGAATTATCTTTTAGTAAAATTCGAAATTTCCTATATGGTTCTAGTTAGATATCCAAATAGTGAAAACATAGATAATTTAGGTTGCATGTGAACTTAAGAGTATAAGTTTATTTGTTTTCCTATTTCCTATCAGTGGTATCAGAGCGTTTGGCTTGTTTTTTTTTTGAATTTGCTATAATTGTTGAACCTTTGGATTGGGGTTTATTGAAAATAAACCCTAATGTCCTTAATTTCGATTTTATGGTGAGGGCTTTAGAAACCCTTGCCCCTCCCCCTTATTTTCGATTTTCATTAGGGTTTCTTAGGGTTTTTCTATTTTTGGTAATTATGATTAACTAATAAATGGATAACCCTATAACCTTTCGTGTTTTTCGAAATTAGTGGGTAAAAGATATGATTAAATTAATTTGATTAATTTTTTGATCCCTATCTGATTTAATTTATTCAATTAATTGTTAATTAAAAGGTAAATATTAAATCAATTCAGGTTTAAATTTAAATTTAAATTAAAAGTTTTATTTGAAAATTTAAATAGATAAACCAAAACATTTTAAAAGGTTTAAAATACATCTTATATATATACTATTAAAAGTTAATATTTATATGTATAAGAACTGGTCAGTCAAATTGCTAGTATGTCTCATTCACGAAGTTGATCTTCAAGGGGGTATAAGGAAATTGCTTATAAAATGGCGGTTGAATGGGTGTCCACTCTCACCCACCGCTTCCTTGATTAGTGGAGCGCTATTAGAAGAACGGATTTGATAGGAAAATTGTTAGGACCTAAATTGATGGTTTATACTTGGCATTAAATCGTTTAAATCAAGATTTATGGGCTGAATCGGTGTTTTCCGTCTGGACCGAAAACCCTTGTGATTTCGGTGGTCATGACCGAAATCTAAAGTGATTCCGGTTGGGCCTTGTCTTTTTTCGGTGGGCTTTGTGTCTATGGGCTTAAGGTTTTAGCGATAGGTATTTATGGCTCTAGTAGCCGTCATTTGGCATGTTGATTGCCTTGGGAATTGTGCTAAGCTAGAGAGAGAACTATTGTTGTTCAAGCAATTAAGATCTTATATACCAAACTTTGGATTAATAAAGGTGTGCATTGAAAATTTATTCTTGAGTTATTTTGTGTTTCAATTCATACTCATAGGGATTCCGCACCTTTAAGTGTTTGTGTTTGATACCAATTAGATGTAGTATAGTTTGGGACCAGAAAGTGGTATCGAGCCTCAAAACCTTGTGTTTTTGGGTGTTTTGGTATCATTTTTTCGAAACTTGTGCTTGGAGTTTGGTGTTTTTGGCGATTTTTGACTGTTTTGGACGTTTTTCGATCTTGAGTGTTCTTGGTGTTCATCATTTTTTTGGAAAAAACAAGTGTTTTTTATTCTTAAAGTTTAAATTCTCGCAAAAACGGCGTATTTCAGATCTGTTTCGAGGATTTCAGTCAGCAGCTGGGTGTTTTCGGTGGCGGCAGCTCAGTCGGTTTGGGTTTCTCATTTTCGATCAGCCCAGATTGAGTTTTCTGTCAGCCCATTTGACTTTTCGGTGGAGGATTCTAGGGTTTGGTGTTTTCGGTGCAGTCTGAAGATTTCGGTTAGAGTTTGACCTCGTTTTCGGTTTCCCAGAGCTTTCGGTTAGGAGATTTCGGTCAAATCAGAAGATTTTCTTGTGCTTTTCAGTCAAAGATCTATTTTGTTTTTGGTTTAGTACTTTGAAACTTTTTTAAATTTTCAATGGAGTTGGCTACTACCACTTTGCAACACGATCTTGATTCTGTCATGGGGACGGCCACTCGCATTCCACGACTATTATTTGCTGAAGGTTTTCGGAATGGAAATTCAGATTCGAGAAATATGTCAAAATGAAAGATGTTAAAGTGTAGAGAAGCTTTTTACGTGAGCCTGTCAAAATTACAGCCACTTGAGAAAACGGTACTGTAGTATATAAACTTGTTGAAGACTACACAGATGAGGAATTTGATAAGGTGGATCAAGATGAGAAAGCCCTTGCCATTCTCACCATGGCACTGTCTCCTGACATCACTCAGGGCTTCATAGAATACAAATCAGCCAAGATTTTATGTGAGGCATTGATTGAAGTCTATGAGGGAAATGATGACATGAAACAAAGAATGCAAGATTTGCTTCGCCAGAGATTAAATATGTTCAATCATGTGGTTGGAGAAACGCTTGAGATTCAGCTGCAACGTTTCATCACTCTTAACACTGAGATGTCTACTGCTGAAATAGTGTTTTCAAAAACTGAAGTCAACAAGAAACTGCTGAACTCCCTTCCAAGAAGCTAGGATATGAATGTGGTTGTGATAAAGAAGACAATGGACTTTAGCAAACTTTCTCTTTCTGAAGTTATGGCCATCATCAAATCTTTTGATATGGATGATAAGGAAAGAGAAATTAATCATGTCATTTCCTACCAATCTGCCAACCTGGGGGCATCTACTAACGGTTCATTTTCTGCCCTTCCTGCACAACATGCTCCTTCTTCCTCTAGTTTACCGATGACACCTCCAGCCCCCTCTACTCCAAGTCCTACTACCAAATCAACTTCTCCAGCTCCAGCTTTTGCCGAGGGAGCTGAAGAAAATATGGCTTTGATGGTTGGTTTTATGAACTGTTACAACGCTTTCGTCGCTGGTGAACTACTTCAGCCAGTCATGATTGGAGACCTTGATCAGATTCACCTTGAAGACATTGAGGAAATGGATATCTCCTGGCAAATTCCTATGGCGGTATTCAGGGCGAAAAAGTTTACTCAACGTGTTAGGACATATTTTAGTTGGTTTAATCTTTGCATTTGAAAAGGCTTAAATCGAAAATATTAGGCTTTATGGGGTTTTCAGTTGTGGACCGAAAACCACATTGATTTCGGGGTCATGACCGAAATTCTCATGGATTTCGGTGTTCTGGGCTTGGAGATTTCGGTTGGGTCTTGGTGTCGATGGGCTTAGGTATTTGTTAAGTATAAATAGCATTTTCTTTGTCATTTGTCATGTTGGTCGAATTGGGAGCTTAGAGTGTTAGAGAGAATTTGTCATTCGATCAAGGAACCTTATGTACCAGTCTGTTATTCTTAATAGAGTGCATTGAAAGTTTGTAGCAATTCGTGTTCTTGATTCTTGTCTATTTCGGATTGATCACTCGTTTGGATTCCGCACTCGAGTGATTTCATTGATACCAAGTAGATCTAGGATTGTTTGAGACTAACAAGTGGTATCAGAGCCTAAAATCAATATTTTGATTGTTTTGGTATCAATTTTTCGAAACTTTTAAGACGATTTTGGATGATTTGGACTAATTTGGTTGAAATTAATGGTTGTGTTCTTCGTGTTCTTAGTGTTCTTGGTGTTTCAGATCTGAAAATCTAGTGTTTTTTATCCAAAAAACTCAAATTTTTACAAAAAAACGTGTTTTCTGATCTGGTTGGAAGGATTTCGGCGGCTGAGAAGTTGTTTTCGATCAGACCTTTGTGGTTCTCAGCAGTTATAAATTTTTTAGGGTTTCTGGTTTTTCGGTTGATTCCTTATTAAGTTTGGCGGCTATCTTTTAGTTTTCGGCTAGGCTTCCTTGGCGGTGGAGCTTGTTCTCGGTTAAATTCTTTTTGCTCGGGCAGCATAATTTTGTTAAGATTTTAGGTGAATTAATTGCCTTTTCAATTCAAATTTTTTAACGGATAACTTTTTTTAATTGAATTTGTTTTTAATCAAATTTCATCTTGATTTTCAAATATATTCTTGGTTAAAAAAATTCAATCGGGTTCAAAAATTGATTTCCAAGTTATTTCGGTCAAGGGTTCTTTTGAATTTTCGATCAAAATGTTAATTTGTTTTTGGGGTTATTCGGCCAATCTTTAGTTTTTTCGGTTAAATCGTTTTTGATCAAAATGGCTACCGCGACAAAAGACGCTTGCGAAAAATCATGCACTCCTGATTGCGAAAAGATAATTGTCAAACTTCGGGAACACAACGATAATTTAGTTAAAGAGATATTCGAACTTGAGAATCTTGTCTATAAACATAAAAAAAAAACCTGAAACCTCTCCAAGAAGCGCTAGATGCTAGAACTTCAGATTATCATAAAATGCAAGAAGAGTTAAGCATTAAGAGTTGTTGGTATCGTTTCGCCAAACAAGAGATAGCCAGTTTAACTGCCCAACTTGAAGCATTAAAGAAAAAATACAAAGACGCTGATTTTAATATCAAAAAATTCGATGTTTCAAGTGCGGTGGTCGAATCGATGGTCGAACAGCAGCTCAAATGGTTAAATAAACAGGGTGAGGGCTTGGGGTATAAAAGTGTGCCACCCCCGTTTAATGATAATTATACTCCTGCTTTAAGTCACTATGATCAAGTCATACTTGCCCGTGATAAAGCTGAACGAGAAAAATAAAGGCTGCTGAATCAAGAACAACCGAGGAAGCCAAGGTAGATGTTAAGGTGGACGTTACTAATGCATCTTCTTCTTGTGAAGATACAGTCATAGTGGAGGATGCAAGCAAGGAGGACAAAGATGGTCCTAGTTCTACTGAACACTTGTCAACATCTAATGTCTCATCTTCTGCTGTTACTAATGATTGCACCAAAACCATTGCTTTGGACTCCGCAACTTCTTGTGGTGATGTTTCAAATTCAAAAATTCCAAATGACGGAAAATCTAAACCACAGAAGTTTGTGAAAGAAGGTGAACTTCCTGTAGGATAAAGACCGAGTCCCAGTAAATGTGGTTGTGCTTGTACTTGCGGTAACTCTTTAAAATTTTCAAAAGGACAAGGACCAATCACAATCTCATTTACTTGAAAAAACAAACGTGCTTTAATTGTGGTATTGCAGGTCACATCGCCAGGAATTGTCCATATCGTCCATACATTCCCTTCTATGCACAACACTGGCAAAATGTGCCAAGAGGGAGTTCTTCCAAAAGAAAACCCTCGAGGTCACGATCACGCAACGATGATTGGAACGCAGCGAAGGCCAAGAAGCAGTCCCCCAAGGACAAAACGACCGACTCGAGAGATGACTCTATCAAATCGAAATCGGTAAGGTCGAGTTCATCTCAAGGATCGTCCTCGGGTCCACACTGGCAACAGAAGCACAAGTCACGGGGGAGTGTTGCTTCAAACTCAAGTGTTGATACACCCATCCGGTCAAACAACAAATGACGCAAACCAAACTACCGATGGGTACCAAAAGGCCTCGTTTCCAATTCGCCTAACTGTCTTGCTAACTCTTCATGTTCTTTATTTGATAAGCAGTATATGATATTGGAACAAGTTTCGTGTGTAGACAGCAATAGTCAACCCAGTTTCAAAATGGACTGGGGTCCCAAGACCAATTAATTCTGCATCTGTGCAGGAGCAGCTATGGAGGAATATCATCAGATCTTGGTCTGTTGATAGTGGCTGTTCCAGGCACACAAATGGAGACATCTCTCAACGGCACGACATTCATAATTTTATTGGAGAGTATGTGTCCTTTGTGGGAGGAAGAAATGAATGATCACGTGGGGTTCGTGTTTAACGATGTTTTGAAAACTGAAAAGGTAACTTCGTTCCTGAACTGTTTTGATTCGTTTTCATGACTAATAGTTCAATTTTTGTATATTTTCCTTTTTGTTTCTAGTTAAAAATTGTGCATTTTCGTTCATTCTCCTATATGCACAAATTTAGGGAGAGAATTAAAAAAACAACAAAATTTACAAAATTTCAAAAATACAAAAATATTTTTCCTTATGTCTTTACTTTTCAGAAAACTTAAAAAATTCATCTTTACTTTTCAAAAAACTTAAAAAATCTAAAAATATTTTCCTTTTTACATAGTTTCACGATCGTCAATGTTCCTGATCTATACAAATCAGGAATACAGATCGAATTATCTCATGTCAAATATGTGACACACTATTACCGTGACTCACTAAGACATGCCTTACCTACCGACGACGCACCGAGTAATACAACTCACTGTTGAGGTAACACTTAAGTGCTAGTGATTCTTGCTGTTACACCACAGTAAGTATGAAGCACTGACAACCGTTTCTTAACCAAATCTAAAGGTTTCTTCTGTAGCACCAACTTCTAGACACTTTGAGTAAAGCCACTCAGAGTTGAGAGTTAAACGTCTGTGCCGATGGTTAGATTGCATATAGTAATCTAGCACACGCACCAATCCATTCTCAACCACCTCTAACTTTCTGTTGCAAGAAATAGACGACTCATCATTTTAAACCAAGTGGTGATGATATTTCGACACTCTATGCCAGTGATCTCTACTACAACACTAGCAGTAGATGTGAGGCATCAACTGCCATTCTTACCTTACAAGTCTTCTAATTCAAGAGTTGGATGACTTAGTGTAATAAACCATACACTAATGACAATTCGAAAGTCTAGCCGATGGGTATGTCTAGTAACTAAGACATATTACACGCTCATACCGCTCTTGACCCAATCCTTCTCCTAAATAAGATGTTCATGACTCAATGTGAAATTACCTCGCATTGATGAAACATCAAAATTTTGGGTCAGTGATCGTTGTTGTCTACCACAATAGCTGTGAGACCCCAACAACTTCACCAGGATTCAAATTGGCACTAGGATGGTACACTCTGCAGAGTTTGGATACCATTGACCGTCTCGCCAAGAGCCAAGTCAAGTTGTTGACTTGATAACTGCATTGAGATCTTTGATCAAGGATATGCAGGGGCCAATATCAAAACGGCCACGAGTAGTTCACCGATACTCAAACAATCGCAGTGCGTTCCCCCAGGTTCACACAGATACTGCGAGAAGTCTCATTCTGAGCCAAGGATGAATCCTTGAACAACTGTGGTGAGAGTTTTATAACTCTGTGACCCATAGGATTTTTGTTCATCATTGCGCACTGGTTATAGTCGAAGACAATCCAGTGAAGTCTTTCAAGTGATGGGGCCATAAGTGAAGTTTGAAGTTTTCAACACAATAATTTCAACCCCAGAGAAAGGTGAAGCGTAATTCTATGCGACGAGCTGCTTGAATTTCTCCTCAGCCAGTTTGCTGCTACATTTGCACCTTCATGTGATCAAGAAGAGAAGTGAAAAGCCAGACTCCAGTTCAAGTCAAATCAAAAGTTGGATGTCGTGATTTCAAGACCTACGCTCAAGCCTGTACACCAAATGAGCGTTCAAAGATAAATCTGAAGACAGTCCAATACTGAAGATGAAGTTGTCTCTGCAACGTGCTGAAAGCTACTAACTTCTGCACCCATTACTCAGTTAAGGGGGAGATTGTTAGAATTCATCTGCAGTGCACAACCGAAGCCAAGATCAAGACAGAGCTCAAAGCCAAATGAAAGCATTAAAGAAAGGGGGAGACTTTTAGGACATATTTTAGTTTGTTTAATCTTTGCATTTGAAAAGGCTTAAATCGAAAATATTAGGCTTTATGGGGTTTTCGGTTGTGGACCAAAAACCACCTTGATTTCGGGGTCATGACCGAAATCCTCATAGATTTTGGTGTTCTGGGCTTGGAGATTTCGGTTGGGTCTTGGTGTTGATGGGCTTAGGTATTTGTTAAGTATAAATAACATTTTCTTTGTCATTTGTCATGTTGGTCGAATTGGGATCTTAGAGTGTTAGAGAGAATTTGTCATTCGATCAAGGAACCTTATGTACTAGTCTGTTATTCTTAATAGAGTACATTGAGGGTTTGTAGTAATTTGTGTTCTTGATTCTTATCTATTTCGGATTGATCACTCGTTTGGATTCCGCACTCTCGAGTAATTTCATTGATACCAAGTAGATCTAGGATTGTTTGGGACTAACACAATGAAATGGAAGAAACAACTGGGGTGCAAATGGAGACAAGAAGGTGGGTTTTAAAAAGACTAAGCTTAGGTGCAATAACTGTCACGAGCCGGGGCATTTTGCTCGTGAGTGCACCAAGCTAAGGGTGGAAAATGCAAACACTAAAACGAATCTGGTGCCAGCTGGAACAAACAGGGAAGCTCCTCAGAACACTGAGAGAGCTATGGTGGCTTAGCAATTTACATAGGAGGATCAGATGCAGGCCCTGAACCTTGTTGAAGATGGAGGATCTCACTTAGCATAAATTGAAGCTGATGAGGATGCTGATCTTGCTGAAGAACAAATGATGGAGCTACAGTTTTCATTCATGGTCTCTACCACTCCTGCCAACAATGAGGTTAGTGAAGTTTCTTGGTCTAAATCTTGTGATGATATAATTGATAAATATCATGAACACAATGATAATCTTTTTAGAGAAGTCTTTGATCTGAAAAATAACATTTATAATCTCAAATGTTTGTATGCTCAACACCATGAACAGTTTTGACAGAACGTGCCAAGAGGGAGATCTTATAAAAGAAAACCCTTAAGGAAAATCCTCGAGGTCACGTTTACGAAATGGATATTGGAATGATAAGAATCCCTATAATCGGATTCCCAAGGACAAAGGGGTTTCTTCTAGAGATGACTGTACCAAACCAAAATCGGTGAGGTCTAAGTCATCTCAAGGATCATCCTCTAGTTCTAATTTGCAAAATAGATCTAAATCACAGGGGAGTTCTGATTCGAAATCAAATGCCAATGTTCTCGTCTGGTCTAAATACAAGAGATTTAAATCTAATTATAGATGGGTTCCTAAAGGCAACATTTCAAAGACCTCTGAAAATTCATCATTATTTGACAAGCAAGACATGAGCTTAGAACCTGTTTCCTGTATTGATAGTAAGGGTCAACCCAGTTTTAGAATGGACTGGGTTCCCAAATCTAATTAATCCTGCAACTTGTGCAGGAACAGCTTTGAAGGAATATCATCAGACCATGGTATGTTGATAGTGGCAGTTCCAGGCACATGAGAGGAGACATGTCCCAATTACACGACATTGAAAACTTTAACGGTGGATATGTTTTTTTTTTTTGCGGGAGGAGAGAAAGGAAAGATCACTCAGAAGGGGACCGTGACCAACGGTGTGTTGAAATTCGAGAATGTAAACTTCGTACCAGAGCTATGGCATAGTCTTCTGAGCGTTTCACAAATTTGCGACAAAGGTTTTTCAACCCATTTTACGAAGAAAGAATGTCTGATTCCAAAACCTGGCATCGTCATTCCAGAGGAGTGGATTCTTGTTAGATCTAAACGCAAAACACATACATCCTTGACATGAATCACAACACTCCTGAGAACGTTACCTGCTTATTCTCCAAAGTCTCTAAATAGAATGCCATGTTATGACATCGTCGTCTTGGTCACGCCAATACGAATAATCTAAATCGTCTCGCCAAAAACGATCTTGTCCGGGGGCTACCTATTAAAGACTTCATCACTTTTGAGAAGTGTGTTGCCTGTGCTCAAGGCAAACATCATCGGAAGCCTCACAAGGCCAAATTGGTCAACGCCATTAATTTGCTCCCTCAACTTCTTCATATGGATCTCTTTGGCCCCGTCAACGTTCTGAGTATTAATAAAAGCTCTTATTGTTTGGTTATTATTGATGATTACTCACGTTTTTCTTGGGTTTTCTTTTTGAAGAATAAGAGCGAAACTGCAGAACTCGTCAAGAGATTCATCACCCTCATTGAAAATCAAACGAATCAGAAAGTGAAGGGTATTCGATGCGATAATGGGACCGAGTTCAAGAACGTAGTGTTGGATCAATTTTGTGCAGAAAAGGGAGTGCAACATCAATATAGTGCTGCTCGTACACCTCAACAAAATGGTGTTGCTGAGCGTCGGAACCGAACGTTGATTGATGCTGCGCGTACCATGCTTTGTGATTCCAAACTGCCGGTGTTCTTCTAGGCCGAAACAATTAATACAGCTTGTTATGTTCAGAATCAGGTCATAATTAACAAGCATCAAATGAAGACTCCATATGAAATCCTCTACGGCCGTAAACCAATTGTTACTCATTTTCGAACTTTCGGATGTCCTTGAACCCTCCTTCATCTTAATGCTACTCCAAAGTTCAACTCCAAAGCTGATGATTGCTACTTTGTTGGGTATGCGGGTAAAACTAATTATCGGGTGTATAACAAGGTCACCAAGAAGAGTGTGGAATCTTTTGATGTGCGGTGGCTAGCGTAGAATGAAACGGATGCCCGAGTTGGACCCGACTGGCTGTTTAATTATGCTGATCTATTTAAGTATTTTAATGTGTTTTCTGATGATGTCTCAGGCACACAGCCATGTCCAAGTAGAGTCAACAGAGATGAAGATGTGGAAATTATTGGTGAACCAATAACCAATAAAACCGTCCGTGATATTTGAAGATCCTATTTTGAATGACGGTGCATCTCCTGATTCCACTACAGTAACTGATGATGCTCCTACTGAATCATCAAGGATTGTTGACGAACCACCAGCTGTTGAAGAATCTGCCACTCCAGGAGTTATCAATTCTGAACCTGCTGATCTGTTCAATTCCACACTCATGGATTCCCTCTTTCTTGAGAGAATTCCCGATGAGTATGTAGCCAGTACCTCGTACGACTTCAGAACATCTGATAGAGGTACTTTAGGCGCACCTAGAGTTGAGAATATAACGAATCTTCAAGTTTCTTCTACAATGCTCGAGCATGCTATTCCATCAAAAATCCAACACAATCACCCTATTGACAATGTTATTGGTTCTCTGGAAGATGGGGTTCAAACCAGAAGCCAAAGCGGTCATGTCAATGAGTGGCTCTACTCATGCTTCATTTCACAAATTGAGCCGAAGAATGTGGAGATGACACTTAATGAACCAAGTTGGGTGGACGCTATGCATGAAGAGGTGAATCAATTAGACAAACTGAATGTTTAGCAGGTGGTGGAATTACCCGAAGGTAAGAAATCTCTGGATACGACATGGGTATTTTGAAACAAACAAGACGATTCTGGAGTGATAGTGCGTAATTAGGCACGCCTGGTTGTCCGTGGATTTAGACAGATTGAAGGTCTTGACTACACTTAAGTGTATACTCCTGTGGCGAGATTGGAGGCGATTCGGATCTTCTTAGCATATGCCTCGTATATGGGATTTACTGTGTATCATATAGACGTCAAGACAGCGTTCTTGTACGACGAAGTCAAGGAGCAAATATATGTTGATCAACCACCGGGTTTTGTCAACTCCAAGTTTCCAAACCATGTCTACAAGCTGGATAAGGCTCTTTACGGTCTTCATCAGGCTCCGAGAGCTTGGTACGCTACCCTGACCGAACATCTTTTACAGCATGGCTATACAAGTGTGACGATCGATCAGACCCTATTCATTAAACGCGAGAAGTTAGACCAAATTGTCATTCAAATCTATGTAGGCGATATTGTTTATGGTTCTACAAGTGAGGCTTTATGTAAAGACTTCGAGTAGGTGATGAAGAAGTGATTTGAAATGAGCTCTCTGGGGGAGATGACCGAATCTCTCAAATTTCGTCCTTTGATCGGTTCTTCCCATGTATCCCAGATTTTACGTGGATTTTGGAAACGAAACCACCCCCTTCTAAACCCTATTCATCTGCTTATTCCTTATTTCATGTTTCATCTATAACCCTCAATACAAATCACGGCCACATTAACCATACCACTATACAACCATCACATCATCATGACCGCTACACCACCACAACACCAACAGCAGATCAGCACGTTCATCGTCTTCAAATCCGCAACTGTTACTGGTACCACCTTCATCTCCTTCTCATTGCATCTGTCGGGTACCTCAAGAAACCCTAACAGTCGTCGCCCTCTTAATCTCACTATTTCAATGAAATCTTCCTGATTCAGCCACTACACGGATGCTATTCGCCACTCCACTTCATTTCGTCTTTGATCACAACTAACAACCACCGCACCCTCTTCTCCTCTATGTTTCGTAGATGTCCATCAACGCAGCCTCCTTCCACCGCAGGAACCCTTGAAGCTTTCCAATCTATCTTCTCTGCAATTTCATTAAAGGATTCTTCGTCTTATTTCTCAATAATTGTTTCTTTACTACTTTTCAATCCAAGTCTCGACCACTTGCCTTGGTAATCTCTTCTTCATCTCTTATCTTCCTCTTTTTACATTTACTATGAATTTCAATAGTTCAATATACTAACCAGATGTATATTTCTATTTGTTTAGACATAGATGTGGAAATTGGCTGCGATTTATTTTTGTGTTTTGGTTACTTGCGAATCAGGCTCAAGCGAAGAACAAAACATTTTCCTCCTCAACTACTGGAAAAGGCAGAGAAGCCTTTATTGGTAGGTTTTTATGCAACCTGGTACATATTTATGTCATTCAGTTTTTAGGGGTTAAATCTGGTTTAAAACTAAGGTAATATATGTACTAATTTTATCGGTGTGGACTTTGTCAATTTTTGGTGATTTTTTGTTGTACTGATTGTTTGTTTTGCCATGTTTGTGAGTTTTTGGGTGATCGTAGTTGAAGTTTGGGAATAAGGTTCGTTTTTGGTGTAGAATGTCCAACACAAACCCAAAGTATACAAAATAAAGTGGTAAATATTATAAATCCCGTGCAAATCAATCCATGTCATTATCATTAATTTTTTGTTTCTTTGATTATTTTCAAGTGCATTTGTTGTTTTGATTTATTTTTCAAATCAGGACATAGATAATAGTCAGTTATCGTATTCTTTGTTTCAGTGAAGTTTTATGTAGTTTATTTAACAAATTTCGTAACTGAGTCTCTAATCATTAATAAAACATTCAACTAAATTCCAGATTCCTATGTAGCTATGTTTACAGTTTTAGATTTATGTTCAGATTATTACTCTGTTTTTGTGTTCCCTGTATCAAATTTCTGATTTATGTTCATATTATTTTGTTCAATGTACCAAAATTCGGACAGGCGTGTACCGTGTTGTGGATATTAAAGTCAAATGTTTATTCTTCAGGTATAGTCTCACTAAAATCCTTTTAGTTCTTCAATTTTGTGATTTTTAAGTTGAACAGCTCCACTTACGGCTTCTAATTGTTCTTTATGTTTTTGCAGATTATCGACAAAGCCAGATCTTCAAAAGGTTTATCATACTGCCTCTCACTCTCTTTCCTGGTTTGCATTTCAGACACACATGAACACACATACAAGCATTAGATCTAAACATACACCTAGAATAAAATGAAACTCACAATATGATTTTTCTTAATTTATTTCAGATGAATATGTTTGTAAAATTATCGGAGTTATACTATATGGGTAGTCACATTATGGATATCACTGGACCATCATTCCACAACTATGAGGGAGTATGAACAATCCTATATTTTCAGACTTTTGATTTATCTCATATTATAAAATCTATTAAATGTTTATTGGATAAATTAGAATACCTTTCAGGTTAATTTTAGTAAAAGATTGAGAAATCGTAAAAGGTTTATCAGTTCTAAGTTTGTTGTATATGTAAAACAACCCCAAAACGCCCTTCAGGTATCAGATACGTTGCATTCTCAAAAATGCCCTTCAGGTATCAGATCGCTTCTTAGGTCTATCTGTTGATCTAATCCAAGTACGTTGTTATGCCATGTAGTCATATATTCTACTCCTTACAACTTCCTATTGTATTTCCACATATAGAAAGGGATGAAAGTTAAGGAAAGGAGATCTAATTATAGATGTGATATTACTTACACCAATAATTCATTAAGTAACTTTATGAGTTTTGTGTTGCAATTTTTGTCACTTTACTTCCTTATACCAGTATACTGTATATTTAATTATGCTAGGAACTTGGTTTTTGATTATTTGAGATACAATCTTGCTGGAAGCAGTGGGTAACTTGTTATGAGATGGTACTAGAACATTTTTTGATACTAGGTAGATTTGATTTTGAGTTTTTCTTTAGGATTAATAGTACAATGTTTATCAAGCCAAGACCATTCCATTTTGGGATAGTTGATGAAGTTGACTTTATCCTAATTGACGAGGGGAGAAATCCATTGCTAATAAGTGGCGAGGTATATTTTCTTGTTTATTTTGTGGTCCTATTTGAAATGAATGAATGCTAAATGATTCTAAAAAAGCAATAATAAAAAGCTACTACTTTGATCTGCATCTCAGGCTAGCAAGCATGTTGCATGTTATCCAGTTGCTGCCAAAGTAGCTGACCATTGGTTTGATAGTTGACCAATGGTTTGACAGTTGACCAATGGTTTAACATTGATTTCAAACCTTTTGTTTTGTTTCTAAAGTGTTTGTTCTTATACTAAAAAGTTTTATAATAGCAAAATGCTACATTTTATTCTTTCAGTCTTTTGCCGAAATTTTTTTTGAGCCAAACCATGCGGGCACTGTAGTGCATTCTCTGTTTTGCATGCGTTACAAATTTAATCAGCATGTGAAGAATGCAAACTGTTCTCCTGTTACTATGTGAAACCACAAAGTGCGATCCAATTTATAAAATCTCAAAATTTCCTCATGATTATTATTATTATTATATATGATTTTGTAGAGATCTGGAAATGTTGTTTTAGGTGGTAAAAAAGGTAAGCCTAAGTTGCAGTGCCTGATACTGATGAGTAAAAGTTAGAACAGATGAAAATGTAGGCTTGAAGAGCTGAAGTTTAGAAATAGAAATGAACATGAATAACCCAGTTTGAGGATGCCTAAGTTGCAATGGTTGAACACGATGGCGATGCATTAACAATTTCAAGATAGAAGAAGTTTGGGGTCAACAAAATTACTTGGTCAAAGCTGTATCGAAAAGAAACAACCCAATATAGCAGTGGGAACAGTGGGTTTTTAGCCTCTTACCTTTATATATTTCTCTTTCAACATTGAACTTTTTATCTTTTTTCTTTCTAAGGCATTTACTCTGAAAAATCTACCATAGCATCATACTTTATAATATCTAACCAAGAATGACATTGTACTTTTAAATTTATTTTTCATATCATGACATTGTACTTTCAAAAAATTACTCAGTTGTATAAATGAAGTAGTATATCTCATTCTTGATTACTCTTTTTCTATGCTCATGGCAAGATAAAAATGCATTAAGTTATGATTCTAGATTTACAATAAAATAGTGTTAAGTTGTCATTCTAGATTTACAATAAAATAGTGTAGATATTGGTTTTAATATGTACTTTCATTTATATGTGTATGAGTGTATCTTAGTGAATAACATGATAATTTGAATTTGGGTTTAGAAACTAGAAAGTGCTACTGAACTGGGAAATTGGAAAATGATGTCGTAGGCGTGCTTGAACTTGGAAACATTTGGGTTTGAAAATTTTAGTGTAAGTTACTTATCAGCTTATATAATTTTTTTTGTTCCTACACAAAGATACCAACATATTTTTTTAAACAGAGGTTAAACCACAAACAAATCTAAATATTACTAGACCGGTAGTAATAACCATTATAAAACTTAGGATACAATGAAAGACCATGTTATGTGAGGAAATCACAAAGGTTTATCTAACCACATAAAGATCGTGTTTTAATAATAAATTAAAAATGATAATGTAAACCAAAGTTGTAGTGTACTTTCACTTTTAACTGTAACGTACTTTATTTTTAACCAAAATGTCTGCAAATGAAACTAACGGTCGCTTGAGGAAACTATTCACCACCGCCACATTGTGCAGGTACACAACTAGACGTCGAAAATAAGTATGACAATCTATGCAGTTATATCGGCCATAAACCTTATAGCGGTCACCTAGCGAGATTCGATTTAGCGTTTATCGCGGTGGTATAGCAGGGGTTTTTTTTGTTACTTTTAGACTATTAATACTACGTAGAGTTAATATCACAAAAAGTTGCATAAAAATGTCACATAAAACATAGATAGTATTCTAATATGAAAAGTGTCAACGTGTCAAACATAAATCTAATCGCAATCCACGGGTTCGGCATCCGAGTCAACATTGTTTAATGCATTCACATCTTCATGAAGCTCTTCCACTACATCTCCAATCTCATCATCATCATCTCTATAACGATCCCTTTTTCTCCTTGTACGTGTTCCTAAATCTCGGCAAATCTCGGATATTACTGCTATCTCGGGCAAATCTCGGACATTATTGCTATCTCGGGCTCCTAAATCTCGGCAAATCTCGGACATTATCGGCGAGATTCTCGCTGGCGAGATTACTGACCGAGATTTTGATTTCTATCTCGGCCTAACCCTGCAAAACGCTATCTCGGCGCTATCTCGGCGAGATCTCCCGTGATTGACTGCATAGATGACAATAACCAAAAGCAACAATGCATTTATATTTTGTCGATGCATTACATGTTCTTTGTAATATGACAGAAAATTACTACTATTTTTAACCAAAATAGCGGCCGAAGGAACATAACGACCGCCCAAATAGTAGACGTCAAAATGAACTATACGTCACCGCATACATGTTATTAAACTCTCGGGTTTTTGTTCGTTTTAACGAAACGTCGAACTAAATCGCATGGTGCTCGCCCCTAACAATTTGTGTCCCGCCGCATTGCGCGGGTACACAACTAGTATATATATATATATATATATATATATATATATATATATATATATATATATATATATATATATATATATATATATATATATATATATATATATAAACACACATACATACACACACACGCACTAGTAGTCTACCCGCGCAATGCGGTGGCGATGATTACTTCGTTTCAACGAATAGTTTTAGAGTGACAATTATTTTTCTTTCAACAGTCAAGGAATAGTGTTTTCTTTTGGGTGATAGCTTCCTTTCAACAGTTAGTTTACTTTCATACACATGGAATAACCAAAAGAAGACACAATGCTATTAACTGTTATTTTTTATTTTGATATTATATATTTAATTTTAATATAAAAAGCTGATATAACATTGATGGTTGGGAGGGTTATGAAAGATCGATTACCAGCAATGTGGATTGATAAAAGATGGAAATAAGATGAGAGAAAAATATTGATATGACATGTCAATTGAGAGGGTTGGAGAGACGGACTCCCCCATCTTAATAATCATATATCAAAAAACCAAGACTGGGTAACGATAAGGGTTAAATTTAGAAAATTAGCTAAAAACAAATGATCAAACGAAAAATGTAGACAATGAATCTTGTTTAATTTGTTTACCAAGACTTCATTTTCCACCTTGGATCACATCAAAAGCCATAAAATCTCTCTCGTTTCATTTTATAATACTAAAAGCCCAAAAATAAAAGATTTAGTTTAGGTCTTTATGGAATTTTAGAATTCATTATCACAACAAGATGTATGCATCGTACATTTGGAGTCCCTCGTTGTAGTTATTGGGCCCATAGTATTATGAATTGGTTCAGCTAAAGAATTAGTAGTTTATTTATTAGAAAACTTACGTACCAAAACTCAAAAATCGAATTGTATTCTTCCGATGGCACTTTGATGTCTTTAGCGTCACTTTGAAACTCTCGTTGACTCGTTGTGTTATTAAAGTTTAATATATTTTTTTAATTTGATTTGTGGGCCTTTTTTTTGGATCCTAAGAAAATATATACTAAACATTATTGAATTGAGTCCATCACATTGGGCCTTGGTGTTGCGGTTTTAATTTATGTATATATGGGGATACAACCTGTTTTCCAAACCTTACCACAACAAACCCAATATGTGCAACCACAACAACCTCCGCCGCAGCAGTATCAATACCTGGAGGTCGAGCATGGATATGACGAGGAGGATGAAGGATGGATTCCTCAGCAGCAGCAGCAACAATGGAGCCGAGGTCGGGGACCTCCACGAAGAATGCAACAACCGCAGAAACCGCAAGGTCAACAAGGTTACAACAATGATCACTATAACGGTAACTTTGTTCAACCTTTATATTTTGCACAACCGAGAGGGCAATCGGTTGCGTCGCACTTCCAACCGCGGGAGTATGACGATGCGTCGCCCATTTATATTCCTGATAATGTAGATGCTCAAATAGAAATTAGGCCGCAACTTTTAGTAATATTGCCTGAGTTTAGGGGTTACAAACAAGATGATCCATATAATCACTTATATGAGTTCGTAGCCATAGTTAACGCCAATACCCCTAGGAACACAAACCAGAACATCTTTAGGTTGAGACTGTTCCCATTCACCTTGAAAGACAGCCAAATACTTGTTCACTTCTCTTCAGCCTAATAGCATTACCACATGGGAGCAATTAAAGGCCAAGTTTTTGCAAGAGTTTTACCCAGCTAGTAAAACCACCGAGATAAGATGAGCGATTCAAGATTTTCAACAGAAGCCAGGGGAGGCATTTCACGAGGCTTTTGAGCATTTGAAGGAGTTGATGAGGTCGTGCCCACATCATGATATTCCAAAATGGCAGCTGGTTAAACTATTCTTTGAGGGGGTGGACTTGACCAACCAAGCAATGATCAACGCATCCTCCAGCAGGACCATTATGATGCAAGATCCTGATGATGCCTGGCGATTTCTCGAACAACTCAGTAATGGATCAAAGGAAAATTTCTCCACCAGGAAGCCCGTAAGCACAGCTGCAGCAGTAGGAGCGGATGCAGACTGGAAGAAAGATGTAAAGAAGGAAATTGGGGAGTTGAATAGAAAGCTTGATAGGTTAATGTCCACTTTGCAGAATGGGCCTCAGAATCAGCAACAAGGTGGTCAACTAGGACAGAGAACGCAGGATGTCAATCAAGTGCACGGCCAAGGTCAAGGACAGTACAATAACGGACGATCTTATAGGCCTTACAACCAGGGAACCCAAAATTCCTACAACACCAGGCAGAATAATTATCAAGGACAATCCTCAAACCCACCTAGACAATTCCAGCCTGGAAACAATATCGGTCCGAACGGGAGTAGCAATAACAACAGGGGATCAACAAGCAATAACAACAATGCTCCAGAAAGTCAAGAAAGTATGATTGCTAAGATGTATGATTTGTTCAACGCCAGTCAGCAGCAAACTCAAGAAAATGCCAAGGCCATTGCCAATATGGAGAGGCAGATAGCTCAGATAGCCGAGGACCAAAGGAAAAGGGATAGTGGCAAGTTGCCTAGTACTACAGAGATTAACCCAAATCATACACAAAGAGCTGGGAAAGAGCATGTGAACGTTGTTGATGCAGAATGGAGAAAGATCACTAAAGAGGATTTATTAGGAAAGGAGGAAGAGTCTAAAACAGAGGAAAGTGAGAATAAGAATGAGGAGGATACTCAAAATGAGAAGGATACTCAAGTTAAGGAGGACAAGGAAGTCCTAATGGATGAGCAGCTAGTGGTGGCTGGCATTAAGAAAAAGAAGGAGAAGAAAGTAAAGAAGAAGCAGGAGGAGCCTAGTAAACCGATCGGGCCATCAACAAATCAACCTTTATGGGATGAGCTGAAGAATGCTCCTGGAGACATAATGATTCTTCAGGAGATGTGTGAAAAGAATGGGAAGAGCAAGACGCCTACACCGGACATGGTAAGACTGACGGTTAAAGCTAGCGAGGCTTTGTTAGGGACACTGCCTAAGAAGGAAAGGGACCCCGGTTCACCGCTGATTACTGTCACGGTAAGGGATGTTATCATTAGGAACACGTTGTTGGACTTAGGAGCAAGCGTTAATGTGTTGCCCGGATACTTGTATGACAAGTATAAGAATGAGGAGTAAGAACCTGCAAAAATGGTATTGCAGCCGGCAGATCAGTCAATGAAGGTTTCCCGAGGCAAGTTAACGAATGTGATAGTCAAGGTTGGTGACTTCTTTTATCCCGTCGATTTCTTGGTCATGGAGTACGAGAGTTTAGAAGATGCACCTGGGTTAATTTTTGGACGTCCATTCTTAGCCACAGCTGGGGCTGTTATGGACTGTAAGACTGGAGATTTGGATATCTCTTTTGGAACGAGGAAACGTAGGCTAAACATGTTCGGATGCCCGATATCATTGCCACCGGGGTATAATGATAAGTAATTGAGCAACAACCCACTTATGGCACCAGGAATAAAGGATAAAGGAAAGATATGGACACGAGAAGGTGAAGGTGGAGAAGAAGAGATCTTATGGGAGGCAAAGAAACATCCGCTATCATCTGTTGACAAGGTGCAGCTGCTCGATATGATGGAGTTAAAGCACCAACAATACAAAAAGGATACACGGTGCATGGAGGCAAAGGTCTTCCAGCTCCTAGACGCACGACAACAATAGATTAGCCAAGTGAGCGATCGAATGACACAGCTTATGACATTGCTTGCAACGCTGGTCCATGACTTTGCACCAGAAATGAAAAGGATGATGCCACGGGAAGATTGGAAATAGTAGGAGGAATCTGTCTGGCTGAAGATGTTAAACCTAGCGCTTGGGAGGAAACTCATCCCTTATAGGTTAGGCATAATGTTTCTTAGGAGTAATTAGGAGAATATTATCATCATCTTTGTAGGCATTATTGGTTCGAGGCAAGTGTGGGGTCACACAAATGACTTTGGAGATTTTAAAAGCCATGACGCGGCAAGGAGTAAGGCGCGACGCGGGATCGCAATCCAACCCGATGCGCAGGGGTTGAATTGGGGACACGCACGCCGCGGTTTACTTCTACGCACGTCGCGGGTAATGATCGGTCAGGATCCTTTTTATAAGGTACGTGTTTTCATCGCATAACCACATAACACGCCGCGTAAGAACAGAGCATCTTCTGATCAACCGATTTCCTTCGTTTTTCTTGTGTATTTGTGTTCTACTACTACTACTACGGTATGTCCTCTAGAACTTGTTATTTCGCGTTATTACAAACAATTGGTGGGTTAATTTGATTGAAATAGCAAAACTAGAAAACTTAGACAATCGGGGATGCCAGCTCGTAGGGTGTTTTGTTTGCAAAATCACCACCCTAGAGGGGCTAGTCGGTAGTTAGGCTACATTGTAGAAGCATTAGATTGAGTTTAACAGGAAAAATCGACGAGTTTGGGGTTTTGGTTCGTGACAGCCCTTCACCGCGCCGCGCCTGGTTCCTGGGCCGCGTCGTGCATGTCTGGGGAAGACAACAACTAATTTTGAAAAATATTTTTGTGTGTGGTTTCTTTTGTATAGATAGATTTCAGACGCGATCACCAATTTCTTCGGTTCCCCGAGGTTTTGGACGATGCCCCACAGTATATAGCACGGAGAGACGAGCTGAGCACCCGCCGAGTACTCGAGGCGATTGTATTGGATTAGATATCTTGACACAATCCGGACTTTGGGCCGAGTTGGAGCCATTTCTCCATCGTACCTGGGCTGATGGAGAGTTTTCTTTTACTTGCCACGGCTGGGAGAGGCTGATGTTAAACGAGGATGACGTGGTCTACAAGGAGCTTCTTCTGGAGTTCCTTTCGACAGTTTGATACACACCAGCCTCACGGGAGGCACGTTTGCGGATGATTCGGTTCAGGCTGGGTGGAAAGAGCAGGGAGTGCAATCTCCGCGAGTTTGGGAGATGCGTGGGGATTTATACGACAGCAGAGTTGGCGAGCCGCCATTTTGTGCCATTCTTGAGAGCATGTATTCAGGGGAAGCCCGATCGGGATGCCAATGCGGTTATCTGGGCAGCGATGTCCGATGACCAGTTCGAGGCGGGGTCGGCCAGGGAGAGCCAGCTCCGTAATCCACTGCACCGACTTATGCACCGGATCATATCCACTTCTGTTATACAAAAGCGCGGGTGTGAGAAGGTGTTTGGGGAGGACCTTACCTACATGTGTGCGATCTCCGATCCCACCAGATTTCTTCATCTACCATTTGCATTGGCGGTTTCCCTCACCACCCGAGCAGCGGGTGTCGGCGACAGCAGCCCCATGGCTGGCGGGCATTTTATTACTCGCTTGGCCCGATCATATGGCCTTCTCACTGCTGAGACTGTGGCGACCCTGACACCGACACCACCCACGGGCACATCACCCCGTTACTTGGAGATTATGGGGCTCATTCTCCAGCACCAGGCAGGTGTATACACGAGGGCACCGACGGAGGCACCACAAGCTCCCCAGGCACCAGCCTAGCCAGCGAGGCGACACCGGAGAGTTGATGCACCAGCAGATGACCAGGCCCAGCCGCAGTTGTCAGATGTGATGACGGCTATTCGAGAGCTGACTGATAGGGTCACCAGGGTAGAGGATCAGCAGGTTTGGATCGGGGATGTACTACTTGAGTTGGCTTGTCAGCAGGGACGACACCCACGACCTTTCCCAGCCAGAGCTCACGATGATGAGGCGGGCCCTTCCCGAGCACGCCAGGATGACTAATGTATTTTCTTTTCACTTTTTTTTTGAGATACTGTACCAGACTTATGACACTCTTTTATTTCTGTATTTGTTTTATATTTTAGTTGTTTGTTTGTTTGTTTGCATTTAATATCGTTTGTGAGTGTGCATGCGAATACCAAAATGGGGGATCTGTGGAGGAGTTGTTTCAGGCAAGTGTGGGGTCATTGTGCCCCCTCCACTTGCTATGATCACCGGTGTGTTTTACTGTTGCACTACAACTCTTGGAAATCTGAATCGTGGAGATGTTCGTGTTTTTTGTAAACCTGTGACAATCGAGTTCCATCAAGCAGTCAACCGTCTAAGGTGTAACTCTTTCTCCCAAGTTTTGAAATTATTTATGTACAACGGGGACGTTTTACGGTTTTAAGTGTAAGGTG